>JAMPIV010003466.1:0-445382 GCA_024509875.1 Oreohelix idahoensis | reverse complement strand
CAGTGCCCGGAATAGCTTGGACTCAAATGCGAACGATTGCATCAAAATAGAATAGCGCGCACCTTAGGATTCTTGTGGTTCGATTTCATGAGGAATGACGGGAGCGCTGGTCTGATTGTATAATAAATCTTGATCCAAGAAGGTACCTCTCCAGTTTCAAAACAGCCCAGACGATGGCGAGCAATTCGCGCTCGATTGCTGGATATTTTCTTTCTGCGTCCGTCAGCTTCCGTGATATGTACAAGTTAGGATGAAGTGTACCGTCAAAATTCTGCATCATAACACAGCACCAACACCTTTGGAAGACGCATCTGTGCGAAGATAGAATGTCAAATTTTTATTTGGTAACCTCAATATTGGAGGGGTTGAAAATAAACTTTTAATATGAGCTAAGGCTGCTTGGCACTCTTGAGACCAGTGCACATGATTGGGAGAGCCCTTTCTTAATAAAGCAGACAGATCAGCAGTGAGATTGGATAGATTCGAAATGAATCGACTGTAATAATTGAATAAGGCCGAGAATACGGCACACTTGTTTCTTAGTTGTGGGCACAGATATGTTCAAAATCTTTTGGACTTAGAGACAGTTCAGTTTTAAGCAAACCATGACCAACTCTATGACCAAGGAAATGATATTTCTCCAAAACGACAAAAAATTTTAGAAGGTTTTGGCAGTTAGATGGTGTGAACGTAAAGTGTCCAGCAGTGAAGTGAGACCTAAGAAATGATTTTCCCAAGAAGAAGTAGTAAAGAGACATATGTCATCTATATATGTAATAATATCAGACCTGTTAGAAAAAAATCTTACGCATCATCCTGACAAATGTGGCAGGAGCATTCATCAGTCCAAAGGACATATAATTCCATTGAAATAACCCCTTAGGTGTTGTAAAAGCAGTAAGGGGCTTAGCAGTTTCCGATAAAGGAACCTGCCAGTATCCTTTAGTGAGATCAAACTTAGTGAAAAAAAACAGCTGTAGCAAGTCTTGGCAAAAGGTCTTCTAATAACGGTAAAGGCTCAGCATCAAAGACAGTAATATTATTAAGTTTGCGATAGTCAATACATAGTCTTATATTGTCATCTTTCTTTCTAACAATGACCATCGGGAAAGCAAATGCAGAATTTGATGGTTCGATAATACCCAAACGAAGCATGTCGTCAAGTTCTTTATTAACCTTATCCTGAAAATGGATAGGAATGGGGTATGGTCGAACTCGAATAGGTCGATCATCCGTGAGGAGGATATCATGAGTGATAACCGATGTATGACCAGGGATGTCTGTCAGAACATCTGGGAAGATTGAAGAAGATCAGACACCTGCTGACGTTGGTCGGATGATAAATCCGTACAGATAGAAACATCCTTCCACGTCTCAGTAGCAGTTAAAGGCATGACAGGAAGATCCATAGGTAAGTCAGGAAACGCAGATTCTTCCTCCTGAATCACAGACAGGGAAGAAAAAATGAGTAGTATGCCTTGTGGGCTCATTTACTGCATGAAAGACAGCCTGAAGATATTCAGGTCGAGTATGGAATTCTTTGAGCATGTTTATATGGAAAGTTTTGTTTTTTCCCTTAACGTCAAGTACATAGTCAACATCAGAAATGCGTGAAATAACTCTGTAAGGACCACTCCAAGCAATGAGTAATCTGTTGTCCTTTCTAGAAAGAAGCACAAAAGCTTCATCCCCAGGCACCATGTGTCTTAGTCGTCTGTTACGATTCTGAAACTGACGAGCTTTTTCTTTAGCAGTTTCAGAAGATGCTGTTGCCAACTGACAAGCATCAATTATCTTACGTCGGAGGTTTACGACATACTCGTAAGATGACTTGGTGTCTTGAGTCATTTCTGAGTCAGTGAGCAAATCTTTAATAAGAGACATAGGACCTCTAGGTTGAGCTCCGAAGACAAGCTCGAATGGCGAGAAACCGGTCTGTTCATTTGGTACCTCACGGTACGCAAACAGCACGGCGGGTAAAACCCTGTCCCAGTCTTGTGGATAGCTGACTGTAACTTTGCCTAATAATTGTTTAAGCGTCCTATTTAGCCGTTCTACCATACCATTGCTCATTGGATGGTACACGGAGCTAAGCGATCTGTCAATGTTTAGTTGTTGCATAACACCAGTCATGGCCTCGGAGACAAACTGAGTACCTCTGTCTGATAGAAGTTTTCTAGGGAAACCTAGCCTGGAAAAGATTAAGAAAAGAGCATCAGCCACGTCTGAGGTGGTGATATTCTTCAGAGGTATAGCCTCTGGCCAGCGCGTGCACATGTCAATACATGTGAGGACATACCTGTGTCCTCTAGCTGACATAACAGGAAGTGGGCCAATAATGTCTATGGCCATCTTCTCAAAGGGACGTACAGGTATATCTGAAGCCTGTATCGGTGCCATGTGATAGGCTCCCTTTGCTTTGACCTCCTGGCAAGTAACACAGGAGCGACAATACGTAGCAACATCCCTAGATACACCAGGCCAAAAGAAGGAAGAGAGCACTCTGGACCTTGTCCTAGAGTAGCCCATGTGTCCAGCACAATGAGAATCATGGGCGTGTTGAAGGATATAAGTTCTAAACTGTTTAGGAACCATGACCTGTTGTTTAAGAGCAGAAGAATCTTTAAACATTCTGATCAGGATACCATTCTTAAGGATGTACCATTGACGAGGGGCATTATTTACAAGCATCTCCTCACCACTTACCAAACGAAAAAATTTCTGCAAAGAATCATCATCTCTTTGCAGCGTTGCAAAAGATTCTTTGTTAATAGTAGCATGAAAATCATAACCCTGATTTTCAGGCACAATGTTATCAATCGTTTGAGCTTGTGCTTGAGCCCTTGTTGTTACTGCATTCGCAGTTAAAATGTTTTGCCGTTCCCACTCAATAATTTCACCAGGTGTGCAATCTTTGCCACCGTGGATACGGCCAACAATAAGGTCAGTGATTGGGTTTTTTAAAAGACACACTTTAATTCTCCCTGTGAAAAATGGAGTCGCTATGTGAACAATAGCTGTGGGATAGAACTCTACTGTTCCCCCAAATGTGACACATTTAACAAAATCTCCAGTGGAGCATGATGGGTGCACTAGAGATTGGCGAACTCCCACCGTTGTGCAACCAGTATCTCTGAGCACAGATACCTGCGTATCGTTTAATAGGCCCTTATGAAAGTTTAAGGTGCCTGTGCCATCATGAGCAGCAAGTGCTGTCATTGTAGGAAGTGGATGACCGCATCTTAATGTAGATACCACATTAGGCTGAAATAAAGTTCGGCAATCAGGACACTGCGAAGCAGCATCAAAGTCAAAAAAAGAACAAGCAGCAGCCTGATTTACCGAAGGATTACTTTGAGTAGCACTAGATGTATCAGCAGATTGTGCTGAGTTAGCATGATAGTTTGTACGTTCAACGCTCCGAGAGCGGAAGGGATGGTTATCATTCTGATTATTATAAGAATAATTCCGGTTTCTATTGTCCTGTGAATAATTAGACCTTCTAGGAGTTGCATATTGGTTACTGTATCTATTACCATTCCAATTTCCTCTACTCCTGAAAAAATTATCATTTCGTTTCCATCCTCTCTGTGGTTGGAATTGGTTCTGTTCTGGTCCCCGAAATTGTCTAAAATTTCCTCTAGACGGGGGAGATTGATTATCGTAAGAGTTACCACCTTGAAAGTACCCATAGTTATTACCTCTACCACGACCAAAATTCCTGTCGAGACTCTGAGACCTTGGTCTTATGTTTTTGTTGTTCCAAGATGACGCTAATGCCACAGGTAGAGCCTCTTTGATGTGAGAGTTACTCACACATGTGCCTGGGTGAGCGGTAATAAACTGTCTTCCCAATTCTTCCACCAATGTCAAATCCGTAGGTTTCCGTTCATGAAGGTATGATAGGAACTGCTGGTTAACAGAAGACAACACTTTGTCTCTGAGCATTAAGTCCATTAGTGCCTCATATGTTTGTGGAATTTTCGCTAATTCAACCCATCTGTTGAATGTTAATTTAATGGCAGCAATAAATTCCGAGAAGTCCTTCCCTGTTTCTGGCAACATGGTCTTAAAACGCATGCGATAGCCATTTTCATCCAATTGGTAAAGTTTAAGCAATAAAGCTCTGGCAGCTTCATAGTTATTCCTACTGGGACCGTCCATGGTACAAACCGAAGTTAGTGCATCCCCTGTGAGGAATTCCATCAATCTACTACACCATTCAGATTTATCAATTTCATGTGCCTCACACACAGTCTGAAAGCGATTAAGGAAGCAAGAAATATCGTCTACGTTGGGTTTGAAAGTAGGCAAACGAAATCTACCAGATCCTGAAACATGTTTGTTTGAGGAACTTTGACTCTCAGAATTGTTTTGTTTAATATTTAGCAACTTGAGTTTTTCAAGTTCTAAAGATAACATCTTTTCATCATGTAATCTTTTTTTATCTTCTGCTTCCATCGCAAGTATTTTAAGTTTCTCTTGGCTGGCTAAATCTTCAGCTCTTCTCTTCTCAGCTAATTCTTCATTTCTTTTTTCTCTGGCCAATTCTTCATTTCTTTTTTCTCTGGCCAATTCTTCATTTCTATTTTCTCTGGCCAATTCTTCATTTCTATTTTCTCTGGCCAATTCTTCAGCCCTATGTTTCTGATATTCATTCATAACAAATTCTTTTAGGGCTTCTCCTTCCATGGCAAAGGCTTTGCCTTGTTTAACAAAATAGTCCAAGGTAGCCATTTTGTATCAATGTTTATCAAGTATTAAGTAATTGCCAGATTTGTATAATCAATAATATTAATGACTATTAACAATGCAATCAATGAATGGTAAGAAGAAAAAAAATAATGAAAAAGACAACAAATATAAATATAGATAAGAGAAAAAAAATATTTTGGAGCAAGATAAAGCACTAAGCGACAAAAGACTTTACCAGTAAGCAACAAAAGAGAATATAAATGTCAAACTAAAGAGGAAAAATACAGCAAATTGGAACACGCTTACTGCTAAGTCAGAACAACACAGGACCAGAGACACGGTGTATAAACATAAAATTTGTATGTAACTGAGAGACAGCAAGGAGAGACCAACAGATACGAACAAAATTAGTGCAACTAAAGCAGAAATACTATACAATGACAACGCACAGAACACAAGACGGCACACCTATACAGACAGTGGTCGAAGAAAACCAGACAGAGGACCTAAGTCGCACGGCGAATATCAGCCGGATATTCCACTGTTGGAAATCTACAAGCAAACCTAACAAAACATTTGGTGTGAGCCAATTGAATCAATGAGATGAACCTCTTGCACCGAATCACCTCCCAACCAAACCCACAGGGACAAACAAGCTAACAGAAAGGTACAGATATAACATGCAAGAAATAAGAACGAGCTCAGACCAATTTAGCACAGTTCACAAAAAGTGCACATAAAGCCACTTAGCTTGGGGCCAAGGATGGTGAATCTGTCGCACAGCATCTCCTGGACAGGTTGTCAACGTAGCAAGGGCACATCACAGGTCGAGCAGCAATAATGTAGTTATTAGATATCCAAATAGAGCAGGAAGCACGACATCATTGCAGTTTTTCTTACAGAAAGTTCAACTTGATAATGTTGGGCTTTGAAAACTTCCCAAAACAGGTGTGTAGCAGCCTGATCTATAACACGTAAATCAGAACTTGATTTAAACGAGGAGTATTCACTGGGACTCTGCTGTAACGTCTTTCTTCAAAAACACAATAATTTGACCAGTTGTACAATGAGCAGAAAAATTTCGTCACAGTCATGTATTTCCACCCGCATCAATTTCATGCCATGCGCAGAGGAAAGTATGCAAAACAGTTCCAGAAATAGTTCATAATGCATAAACAATAGACAACATGGTGTGGTTTCACTTTTTACGATGTTGTTGAACAGTCCACACAAAAAAAAAATCGTCCCCACATTGGCCACCAGAAAACTGTTGTGTAATGGCTATCAAGGAATGTTATATGCGGGGGCAGTTAGGTTCTGGCTTGGTGAGTATGTCTTCAATCGTTGCTGATGTTTACGCGAATGCTAGGTTGAGTAGACGAAGGGTTAGCATCATACTTTTCACCTGAACACAGCCACACAGTATCGTTCTTAGCTCGTACAACAGTGTTAATGATTAATCAATGAGTTGGTGAAGACTGGTCCACATCCAAATTTATTCACAGTAGCTCCAACAATAATTCAGCATAAAAAACAATTTGTAGATTGCATTCATTAAGGTCCAGTGTCAGTCCATCGTGGTAAACAATGTAAGAGGCATACAATTCATTAAATCTCAATTCTGGCCGTACGAGACTAGCGTTCCGGTTAAAGCAAGCCGTGAACGAAGTATGGCGGCAAATGTAAATATATGCTGACATCGAAAATGTTTACCTCAAAATACAGTCACAATGCTTCCCATGAAAGCTGTAACCCTTGACGGCCCATAAACACATCTTATACAATCGTGGCGACCAAATCTCATTACAAGCCACTGAGAAAATATATCGAATAACACATTCACCACGGGAACACAACCATGGCACGTCTCGTCAAGGCTGTTTACATTTTATCAATCGCACGGGAAGCTGACCGCTCGGCTGCGCATGGGCAGACGATACATACGTCACGTTATATATTTATAGCTAATGCAGACAGCTGTATTTCAGTAAAGGATTGACATACGCCTGTGCGCAAAAGCCGTACACAACACTAACTCATTCGATGGTATAATGCAATAGGCTGCCATGGAAGTGCGGCTTCTTTAATTCTGTATATGAATTTACCAAGGCCTTTTTTGTTGTCCTTGAGATATGATTTCCAAATTTGAAATGGAAGCTCTACATTGTATTTCAAAACTATTATTAGATTATAATTTTGCTAACATTAATAGATCATGAAATATTGTACTTTAAAGTTAGTATTCTATGAATCGTAGGACAAGTATCAACGTTTTAAAACAGTATCTGCAAAATTTTTAAAAACGTATTAAGATATCAAATATCAGATCTGCATAGGTTTCATTGTCCGATGAAACGTATCTCTGCGAAACTTATTATGACTGACTAAGAAATTTAGTTATATAAAACAAGGTTCCGAAAATTCATGGTTTTCTTCATTTAAAAAAACACAAAGTCTATAGAAAACACAAAGTCTACAGAAAACACAATGTTCAAAAGTCAAAATACACTTCTGAGAAATAATTGTAATATATTTAGATTCGGAAGATTACAAATTACCAGAAAATAGACACATTACAGTTCTTATGTTTGACCAAATTAAGCTCTAAGCACAAACATGTTTCATATTTCCGCTCGAACGAATCATAATCTAATAATAAATTAAGCCTGTAATAACAGTCTTTAATATTATAAAATGACTTACACGCAACTGTCATCAATGTTGGTGATCAAAGTCCGATAGTCGTTAGATTCGCCTCCGATAAATGAGTTTTCTTGAAGAGGCTGGGTGCAGTGATCAATTAGTGCATGACAAGGTCTTACTGGCTCAGGTGGTCTAGGTGGGCTGTCCCGTCGCTTGTCATAGGGAAAGAACGCTGCGCATTCTGTGTATATGTTGACACAGTTACATTAAACTGATCACCAACTCATGAGGAAGCCGACATTAGTATTGCAAACAAAGCTAACAGACAGACAGACAGACAGACAGACAGACAGACAGACAGACAGACAGACAGACAGACAGACAGACAGACAGACAGACAGACAGACAGACAGACAGACAGACAGATAGATAGATAGATAGATAGATAGATAGATAGATAGATAGATAGATAGATAGATAGATAGATAGATAGATAGATAGATAGATAGATAGATAGATAGATAGATAGATAGATAGATTACCTGTAGCTACAGAGATGATGGCAAGAACCACAAACAGTCCCGTAAAGCTGTGCATGTCCAGCTTTGCTCGCATGTACACTGTATTTTCACAGAAGGCTTGAAAGACGAAAATAATACAATCATGTTTTATATTAATAATCATCAAAAATATTAAGAGAAAAAACGGAAAAGAATAAAGAAAACGTTAGAATCAAATCAGTATGTAAAAAATACATAAGTTGCTCCAAAATCAATAAAATAAAATCAAAACTCCAGTTTTCTCACGATTAATAACTTTACACACTAATAAGTTAATTCAAAAGAAACAAAACTGAATACCAAATAAAGGTGCTAATAATCAGTAGCAAGAAACCTTTGAGAGTGAGTACAATTTTACTATTATTACCTCCCTGCAGTAGCTTCGTGTAGCACTGAACTCACAGAGTTTCCGTAGCATTTTTATATCTTTGCTTCCTGTTAGAAGTTCACTGGTGGATTCAGTTTCAACGAGGTAAAGGTCAATGGTCAACTAGCATAATTTGTTAAACTGAAATGTCACGTTTGGCGTCCAAATTATGCCCATTACTCGGTTATGTGTTGAACAGATGATAATGAAATAGTAAATTTGGAAGCTAGGTATCTGTGATTCTGACTATGGTACGAAATAGCAGCATGGGCAGAATTATTAGTTATAGTTCAGTGAGTGTAAATGAGACTTAGAAGTTGTAATATATCTGGTAGCTACATTTGTTTAGTTTCTACTACAACTTGTACTGTAGTAGATGCTGTACAAATTGCTGAAGATGTAGCTGTAGTTGTTGCGATATTAGTGTTAGCGATAGTAATATTTTGTAAAAGGTAAAGGTACGACCACAGGGGAGTGAAGTGTTAGAGACTTCACTACACTAGGTCTAGCATCGAGAGAAGGGGTGACCAGTTCCCTTCCTTGCTGCCTTTTCCTTCCCCAACGTAAGAGTAGGGTCAGGTACCCATTTACATCTGCGTAGACTGGAATGTGTCGATACCGTGAATCGAACCCAGCACCTTTGCAACGAGAGACCAGCGCTCTAACCTCTCTGTCAATCGGACTGTATGACGGTATACTGTATGACCTGAACCATGGGGAACAAACAAACAGCAACCAGAAAGCTACAGATTTTCTTACACGGAAGTTTGAATAGAATAGAAAGATTGAAGTGGTATGGCCAGATTACATATGATAAGAACCAGACAGTGGAAGAACAGATGAGAAGAAGACGCTGGAGATAGATAGGACACACATTGAGGAAACCTGTTTATAAATATTACCAGGGCAGTCCTTGTTCTGGAAAGCCCAGTGTAAGAGAGGTCGCGAGAGACAAAGGAACACACGGAGTCGAGAAATGGAAACAGGTTATGTCACGGGACAGGAAAACTTGGCATAAGTTTGCTTCTTGGGAAACTGAGGGGTTTTCACGGTTTGTCTTCCCTGCTCTACAGTGATGGACCAAGAATGACCACAATTTAGAGTATAAACTGAGGAACTTTAATGGTGTCTACCTTCATTCAAGATTACTCTTTGCAGAGTTGTAAATAGAAAGATGTTGCTTCTATGTTAGGGAGTCTTCATAGGATATTTCAGAAATCAAGCACAACACTGAATTTTTCAAGGTTATTGTGAACTTTGCAACTGCCCGCCCCTACTATGAAGAGAAAGATATATTAGCTCGTTCTGAGCCCCCAACAGAATTATTCAGTAAAATATTCCTTGAGTAGCTCTGCTGCATTTATATTTAAGATAACCGATTCATACGTGTGCACTTCTGTGACATAATTTGTGCGCTCTCTTCTCCTCTCCGGCAGTATTGAACTACATATGTTGTGCGTACTGAATTAGGTGCATTATTTTATTGTTAGAACACTCTTTTTCCCTACTGTCATTGTTCACATTTCACGCTTTGATACATGAAAGGGCATGACAAGCGTATCGCCCATCCCTGAGAGATTAATTGAGTCATTAAAACGTGATAATACCAGATTGACTCCAGGTAAATGCAAGCACGAAGTGTTTCCTTAAGATTGCATAATTACTTCCAACTCTACCGCAAGGTTAGGTGATTATTGATAAATACAATCTTGGAAAACATCTGGAAGAGTGAGCAGGACGAATGATGTAAGGAAACTTTCGGACAACCTGGTTATGATCAGGTAAAATGATGGAAGTTGTAACGTAAACATTACCAAGAATTGTCGGATGTAGCAGCTCCATATGCGGAGGATGACTGTTTGAAATTTTCAAACACATGAGTCATACAGAATACTGCATGAGGAAAAGTTTTCATAATACGAATTTTGAATATATTGGCTGGAATTTGAGGCGCCAATAAATAACCGCACTGATTGTGAGTTTGTCAGAAAACGCCAGGTGGCGATATAACGTAGAAAACGTTTGACATACGGCACTGCCTTCCTGAAAACGTCAACGTAGACAGTTCGGATCTTGCCACAGAAAAGAATAGAGTGGGATTCTGAATTTATAGTACCGGACAAAAAGTATTAAGAGCATCTCTGTACATCAGTAGAAAACTCGCCAACATTAATACGGACCTCTCAATTCTACAGGACCACTCACAAGTCACAGAGTGATTCTGAAATAGAAGTAATTCCCCAGATGTTTGTTCGAGGCGCCTGTGTTAAGTTGACACGACTATTCTACGGAGCAAGAAGTCTAAGATTTTTCAATTACTGAGTTGGTGGTACGGACTGGAGACCATTTTAGGTTCTACTCACGGTATCAGCTGTACTAATCTGTGGTTCGAAGCTTGAGATCGATACGTGAAACCTACATCCCACGGGGGGGGGGGGGGGGGGGGGAGAGATCCCTTGCCTTGACCAGAAGCGATGACCTCTAGAATACTTTGGAGACGTGCCCTTACCACAGAGAGGAAGTGACAAAACCAGCAGCACCAACTGTCACAAAATTAACCGTGATACAACGTTAAAATATCTCCAATGATACAACGTGGGGATAAAAACTAATGCGTAAGCTACTAGAATACATGATCGCCCACGCCGCGGGTCATCACCCGCCATGGAATTTAAATTGTTAGACGTGGAGGCAAAACGTTTACCCTTGGAGCGGGATGAGAACGGAGATCAGAGAAAAAAATATATGACTGAAACGTGCTTGGAACTAGCAAGGCTAAAAGGACGCAAATTGGTGGGGCAAGGAAAAAAAAAATTCACGTCCCCAAGTTGACACAAGGTAAAGAAATCGACAAAAGGGACCTTAGCTGTTATACGCCACAGTCATTTCTTGGACGCTTTTGCGATAACTTAGTCCGTTTATTTGAATGCAGTGATGAACGCATATATAGAAGATTCTAGAAAATATTTGAAAAGTAACTTTTTCTTAATAATAATGTTAGGAATATAAAACCTAGCTGGCCGGATGGCCCATCTTGAGCAGTGAAATAATATGCTTTCATTTATACAGACGGACAGATAATAAGAAAGATATTGACAAAAGACTGTGTTGTTCATATCAGCGAGCGTCTGCATTGAAACAAAAATGTCCCTAATTTTCAAAAAACTGCAGTCTTGAGACTCAAAGCGCTAAAATCTAGTTGGTATGAAAGAGAGGGGATGGGCTGGAGAATGGTGGCTAAAAATAACTTTAAAGGCAAAATTGTGTAGGGGAAGGCGGAGTTGGTTCAAAAAACAAGTGTGTTTTTTTTTGTGAAACGCAAGTAGAGACGGACGGACCAACAGACAATAAGGCATACTTGACTGAGGTATGACTGAAATGACTTTTTGGTAGTAGGTTTGAATTTGAAAGGAAAAAAGGCGGTGATTGGCCATAGATGAATATATTATCGGCGCTCAGACGCGCATTTTTGCCATTCGTTATAAGTTGTCCTAGTAGACACAGTGAATAATATAGTGGTGTATTCCCAGAAGCAAATTGAAATCTTTAGAGGGACGCCATACTAAAGCCAGCAGCTCAGCTGAGTTTTGCTAGCAATTAACTGTGTTCTATATTCATAATTCTGGTAAGACTGAAAGTATTTCTTTGTATATTTTAATATTTGTTTAATGTTTCGAGTGATTTGATACTGCCATATCATAATCTATCCCTTACAATAAGTAAGGATTCGCTCTAGACCCCCCGCCCCAGTTCAGGGTCTAGAGACAAATAAAATACATAAACTCCAGTAAGGATTATGAAGGACAGATCAAGTGTTGAGATCAGTGAAACATATCACCTATCCTATTCTATGGCAGAAAGCTAATGAACATATTGCAGAATATGTAGTCTGGGAGAACTTATCCTATGTGAAACCAACTTGGTAAGATGTGTTGTATGGTCAAAAAGATCTGACCCGTCTATGTGGTGTTGTTGTGTGTCGTGTTGTGTCCAGAAATGGTTTAGAGGATGGAATTCTGACACATGACCAATACTTTATTGCAGAGCTGTGAGTTTTTATTTGGCACCAATGTGGTGTCAAATGATGAGTTAACTAATACAAGAGTGGACCCGTGCAGTTTATATTTTGGCAGAGCAGCCTGATATTGCCCCCAAGCACGGAGAGGTGGGGCCACCAGATCTCAGCACCAGAGCTACACATTCAAGCTACGTGAGCGTCTGGTCTGCTGAGAATTCACCAACTCAACTTATTTTCTAACACACCCATAAAATGTCCATCAAATAACTGGACAATGTGTAGTCGCCATAGACAAGGAGTGATGAGGCCACCCCAACAGCACATCCATTAATTGTTCTCCCAATTAGATTACAACTATAAACAGTAGTAATATTTACTAGTCTAGTAACATACATATGTACACACCTTGCATTTATTATGTCATATTCATTCATTTCTTTCATAATTGCAAAACCTTTCATATGTTCTGGCCAAAATAAAACCTTGGTTCAGAACAAATAAATTTAAAGAAAATTACTATCCAAATTTTACACATCTCGAGTTAGTTCAGTGTGTTTTAACATTTTATTACTATTATTAGACTTGTTAAATATCTGTGTGTGTGTTTGCAAACCACCACAACACATTACATATCAATACCCTAGAATTTTAACGTAGCCACATTCATTAGAAAAAAAAGATAGGTGTGAGGTCGTAGTGGTAGCAAAAAGGGCCTTCTGAAAATTCACAGCGACACTTATCTCAGGAGCCTTCACAGCTGACCTCATGCATCACATTAAGTAATATCACCATCACACAATACCATCAAAACAACTACATATATTGGGGGCTCGTCCGGGATAATTAGCCTATCAAATATATTAGGATCTCCTGGGGGGAGAATTAGATTAGGGGAACACATTATAAAAATTAAAAGTGTCCCTTAAAATTAAAAGTGTCCCTGAAAATAAAAGTTGGTGAATCTTCACAGCCAGTGGTAGTTAATTGATTAATTAATTAATTAGAATTATTTTAGACTAGAGTAATTAGAATTACTTTAGTGGTTGGAAATTTTATTTTGCACATTGCTAGATTTGTTTAAAAAGTATGGCGGAGCTAGCCAAATTCAGATCAGCTGCTGTGCTGACGGCAAAGGATATGGGAATGGATGGTCAGATTTTAATTCAATATGTAACGGCTGAATGTGATAAATATATTGAACGGGAAGAAAGAAGATTAGAAAAAGAGGCTGAAAGAAAATTAGAGTCTGAAAGGTTGGCTGAAGAGAAGAGGTTACAAATAGAGGCTGAGACTAAGAGGTTACAACTTGAGGCTGACAAAGAGGCTAAAGCATTGGAGGCAGAAGCAAAACGACAGCAAAGGGAGGCAGAAGATAAAAAGGCCGAAAGGGAGGCAGAAGATAAAAAGGCCGAAAGGGAGGCAGAAGATAAAAAGGCCGAAAGGGAGGCAGAAGATAGAAGGTTGCAGAGGGAGCACGAATTACGACTAAGGGAGCTGGAGCTACAAGGCCAGGCTCCTGAAAATGGTGCCAGCCCTTTTGCCTCAGATGCTACGCCCAGTCTGGGAGCCTCAACATCAGCTATGGGGTTTCATTTAGACCATTTTGTTGAAAAAGACGATGACATAGAGGGGTACCTAGGACGTTTTGAGTTATTAGCTACTACATATGGGTTAGAGAGAGAGAGGTGGAGTTTAAAGCTATCACAGGGACTGAGAGGTACTTCTTATGAAGTCTTCGCAAAAATGAACAGAGAAGACCAAGACAATTATGACATGTTAAAGCAGGCTTTGTTATTGAGGTACGAAAAAAATGGTGAATTTTATCGTAAGAAATTTAGAAATGCCAAACTGTTGTCTGGGGAGACATACCACCAATTCTCTGCCAGACTGGAAACCTATTTGGAGAAATGGACTGCTCTGGGGAAGACCCAAGATCTTAAAGAAATGATCATGATTGAGCAATTGAGAGAGTCCATGGCTCCAGACATGAGAAAATTTCTCATGGAACAAGGTGCAGAGAAGTTGGGGGAGGTTTTAAATGTCGCTGAGAGGTATCAGGCAGCCCAGGCAGAGGTAAGTGGTGCTAAAAAGAAGCACATAGACAATTTTAAAGCTCCACAGCAATTTAATAAATTTGATAATAGAGAGCAGGGAAATAAAGGTAGGACAAACTTTGAACGGCCAAGAAATGACTACCGAGACAGAAACTCACAGTTCAATGACCAAAAATTCAATGAAAGAAAACCGTTTAACCAAGGAAAAAGATGGTGTAAATGGTGCAAGAAAGATAACCATAACACCGAATTTTGTAGAAGGAAACCTTCAAACATTGCTGCAATGAAGTCGGGGACGCAAAGATTAAAGGTTAATCCTAAGGGACAGCAGGAACCTTATCACCCCCCAGTTTGTGAGGATGTTATTTGTAATGGGGTCACCATAAGGTGCCTTTATGATACAGGTTTGGATTATGATTCAGTTGTGAAGTCTAGCCTAGTGGACCCAAGTCAGTATACCACAGAAACAGTGGAAATACAAGGGGCAACTAAGGACATACCACTCATGACACTTCCCATCGCAAGGATAACGGTGAAAACTCGCTATGTGGAAGGAGAAATCAGAGCAGCAGTGATAGATGAACCAATCTACCCTCTGATATTGGGGTGTAGATACGTCTTCTTGGGGAATCCCGAGAGACCTGTGATCATGGCGACAGTGCAGACCAGGTCACAGAAGAAGGAGGAAGAAGGTGAACCTATAAATGCTCATCCAGAGGAGATGAGGAAGGCGCAGGCTGAGGATAGGACACTCAAGCCATGTTTTAAAAAATTGCCCAAATGCCACACACCTCCGAGCAAGGGGGAATATTTTATGAAGAACAAACTCTTATACAGGAAGGCCGGAACTGGAACAAATGGTCACAACCAGCTGGTTCTTCCCACTTCATATAGGGATAAAGTGATGGAACTCGGGCATGCGATTCCCTTCAGTGGTCACATGGGGATCAGCGCCACAGGACAGCGTATAGCTTGTCATTACTTCTGGCCAGGGATAACGGAGGATATAAAAAGATATGTCAAATCCTGCCCAGAATGTCAAAGGGTAGCTCCAAAGCACTGGACTGCTCCTGCAACTCTAGGGGAAATGCCCATAGTGGGAACACCTTTTGAGAGGGTTGCAGTGGATATTGTAGGACCTCTCACTCGGACCAAGAGGAGGAACAGTTACATCCTTACTCTGGTGGACACTTGTTCTATGTGGGGAGAGGCGGTAGCCCTGCCATCAATTGATTCAAAACATGTAGCAGAGGCACTACTTACAATATTTACCCGATTAGGATTCCCGCATCAAATCTTGACGGATAATGGCTCTCAGTTCAAGGGGAAACTAACGGAAGAAGTTTTTAAGCTATTTCAAGCCAGACACTTTCATTGTAGTCCGTACCATCCGCAAGGGAACGGCCAGGTAGAGAGGTTCAACGGGACTCTCATTTCTATCCTGAGAAAGCTGGCACACGAAAAACCGGATCTGTGGGATCAATTCCTGCCCGCCGCATTGTTTGCGTATCGGGAGGTACCACATAGTTCAACCGGGATGGCTCCCGCAACTCTGCTATTTGGGAGGCCAATAAAAGGTCCATTAGAAGCCCTATTAAGGACCTGGACAGATGAGAAGGCGGAAGAGACTGTTACCTCATCTTATCAATACGTGAACGAACTGACCACTCGTTTGAAAGCTGGATGGAAACTGGCAAATGATAATTTGAAACAAGCCAGGAAGAAACATGCAGCATATTTTAATAGGAAGGCAAAGGACAGAGAACTGGCTGTGGGAGAGAAGGTGCTGCTTCTACTACCCGGTAGCCAGAATAAATTACAAATTGGATGGCAAGGTCCATATACGGTTCTAGAGAAGGTGTCTAGAACAAACTATAAAATTGACAAAAAGGGGAAGGAGAAAGTTTATCATGTAAACCTGTTAAAGAAGTATCTGGACAGACCACTCCAGGAAAGCACCCCCTTACTGACCTTAGCTATCGCAACTCAAATGCAAAAGGAACCACTCACCTCACATGAATACCCATTACATCCTTGTGAAACAGCAGCACAGGTAAAAGTCAGTAAGCACCTGACTAAAAACCAGAGGGAGAGAGTTCAACAGGTTCTGGAGGAACATACAGATGTATTAACAGATAAACCAGGCCATACANATTTGCTACAGTATGACATGAAACTGGTAGACTCAAACCCAATCTGTATGAGAGCCTATTCTATTCCGTTCGCGAAGGAGAAGGCATTGAAGGAAGAAATAGATTATTTGTTGAAGGAGGGGATTATTTCACACAGTGAATCATCTTTTAGCTCTAGTGTCGTTTTGTTGAGAAAACCGTCTGGGGAACACAGACTGTGCATAGATTACAGGAAACTGAATGCTGTCACAGAAGGACAAGTGGATCCATTACCAGACACAAAACAGTTATTTGCCAGACTGAACAAGGCAAAATACTTTTCAAAGGTGGATCTTAGTAAAGGCTATTACCAGATCCCAGTGAAGCCTGAAGTGAGACCTTATTTGGCTTTTAGCACTTCGGATGGACATTATGAATTCAACATGCTACCATTCGGACTGAAAAATGCTCCGAGTGTATTTTCAAGGATGATGCGCAAATTGTTGGATCCCCTGAATAACCCATGTATCACGAATTTCATGGATGATATTCTCGTCGCCACAGAGACATTTGAAGAACACATTGAAGCTCTAGAAATGTTATTTAATAGGCTTAGGGAGGCGAACTTAACTGCTAGGCCAACAAAATGTTGTATTGGATGCAAAGAGTTGGAATTCTTGGGACACACTGTATATCAGGGTAACATGACCCCTGATCCCAAGAACTTGGAAAAACTGCAGAGAGCACCTAGACCACAAACAAAAAAGGACGTGCGATCATTCGTGTCGTTATGCGGATTTTATCAAAAATATATCAAAGATTTTAACTCTATTTGTGCTCCTCTGACTGATCTGACTCGCAAGGGACTTCCAGATAAAATTATTTGGACTGCGCAAAGTGAATTAGCGTTCCAAGACTTAAAGGAAAAACTCACTAGCAAGCCTATTCTCAAACTGCCTGATTTGACACAGGACTTTGTCTTAAGAACCGATGCAAGTAATGTAGGACTCGGAGCGGCTTTGTTGCAAAGATCATCTTCACCTGATGGGGAACTGAAACCAGTCGCTTATGCAAGCCGCAAATTGAATAAGGCGGAACAAGGATACTCCACAAGCGAAAAAGAATGTTTAGCGTTAATCTGGGCAATAAAGAAGTTTCAAATCTATCTGTATGGTAGGACTTTTGTGGTCGAGACGGATCATCAGCCTCTCGTATTCTTATCTCAGGCTAAGCATGAAAACGCAAGATTGCTGAGGTGGTCTTTATTGCTTCAACCTTATCAGTTTAGTATCCAATATATCCCAGGCAAATTGAATGTCGGTGCAGATTTCCTCAGTCGGCACCCCTGTGATCAAAATTAGAGTAATGGCAGGCGTGAGGAGAGATTTTATCTATGTGTATCACTGGTTTTGGAACTTGCCGTAGGCATGTTTTCAAGTGGGGAGATGTGTCATAAAATTAACCGTGATACAACGTTAAAATATCTCCAATGATACAACGTAGGGATAAAAACTAATGCGTAAGCTACTAGAATACATGATCGCCCACGCCGCGGGTCATCACCCGCCATGGAAATTAAATTGTTAGACGTGAAGGCAAAACGTTTACCCTTGGAACGGGATGAGAACGAAGATCAAAAGGGAAAATCTGACTGAACTCGTGCTTGAAACTAGCAAGGCTAAAAGGACGCAAATTGGTGGGGAAAGGAGGAAAAGTCACGTCCCCAAGTTGACACAAGGTAAAGAAATCGACAAAAGGGACCTTAGCTATTATACGCCACAGTCATTTCTTGGACGCTTTTGCGATAACTTAGTCCGTTTATTTGAATGCAGTGATGAACGCATTATAGAAGATTCTAGAAAATATTTGAAAAGTAACTTTTTCTTAATAATAATGTTAGGAATATAAAACCTAGCTGGCCGGATGGCCCATCTTGAGCAGTGAAATAATATGCTTTCATTTATACAGACGGATAGATAATAAGAAAGATATTGACAAAAGACTGTGTTGTTCATATCAGCGAGCGTCTGCATTGAAACAAAAATGTCCCTAATTTTCAAAAAACTGTGGCCTTGAAGACGCAAGTGCTAAAATCTAGTTGGAATGAAGAGACGGGGTGGGATGGTGAATTGTGGCTAAAAATAACTATAAAGGCAAAATTGTGTAGGGGAAGGCAGAGTTGGTTCAAAAAACAAGTGTGTTTTTTTGTGAAACGCAAGTAGAGACGGACGGACCAACAGACAATAAGGCATACTTGACTGAGGTATGACTGAAATGACTTTTTGGTAGTAGGTTTGAATTTGAAAGGAAAAAAGGCGGTGATTGGCCATAGATGAATATATTATCGGCGCTCAGACGCGCATTTTTGCCATTCGTTATAAGTTGTCCTAGTAGACACAGTGAATAATATAGTGGTGTATTCCCAGAAGCAAATTGATATCTTTAGAGGGACGCCATACTAAAGCCAGCAGCTCAGCTGAGTTTTGCTAGCAATTAACTGTGTTCTGTATTCATAATTCTGGTAAGACTGAAAGTATTTCTTTGTATATTTTAATATTTGTTTAATGTTTCGAGTGATTTGATACTGCCATATCATAATCTATCCCTTACAACAAGTAAGGATTCGCTCTAGACCCCCCGCCCCAGTTCAGGGTCTAGAGACAAATAAAATACATAAACTCCAGCAAGGATTATGAAGGATGGATCGAGTGTTGAGATCAGTGAAACATATCACCTATCCTATTCTATGGCAGGAAGCTAATGAACATATTTCAGAATATGTAGTCTGGGAGAACTTATCCTATGTGAAACCAACTTGGTAAGATGTGTTGTATGGTCAAAAAGATCTGACCCGTCTATGTGGTGTTGTTGTGTGTAGTGTTGTGTCCAGAAATGGTTTAGAGGATGGAATTCTGACACATGACCAATACTTTATTGCAGAGCTGTGAGTTTTTATTTGGCACCAATGTGGTGTCAAATGAAGAGTTAACTAATACAAGAGTGGACCCGTGCAGTTTATATTTTGGCAGAGCAGCCTGATATTGCCCCCAAGCACGGAGAGGTGGGGCCACCAGATCTCAGCACCAGAGCTACACATTCAAGCTACGTGAGCGTCTGGTCTGCTGAGAATTCACCAACTCAACTTATTTTCTAACACACCCATAAAATTTCCATCAAATAACTGGACAATGTGTAGTCGCCATAGACAGGGAGTGATGAGGCCACCCCAACAGCACATCCATTAAATGTTCTCCCAATTAGATTACAACTATAAACAGTAGTAATATTTACTAGTCTAGTAACATACATATGTACACACCTTGCATTTATTATGTCATATTCATGCATTTCTTTCATAATTGCAAAACCTTTCATATGTTCTGGCCAAAATAAAACCTTGGTTCAGAACAAATAAATTTAAAGAAAGTTACTATCCAAATTTTACACATCTCGAGTTAGTTCAGTGTGTTTTAACATTTTATTTCTATTATTAGACTTGTTAAATATCTGTGTGTGTGTTTGCAAACCACCACAACACATTACATATCAATACCCTAGAATTTTAACGTAGCCACATTCATTAGAAAAAAAAAAGATAGGTGTGAGGTCGTAGTGGTAGCACGAAGGGCCTTCTGAAAATTCACAGCGACACTTATCTCAGGAGTCTTCACAGCTGACCTCATGCATCACATTAAGTAATATCACCATCATACAATACCATCAAAACCACTACACCAACACTTCAGCAATTTGGAAGCTAAGTTATAAGTTTAGCAGGCCAAATCAAAAGACTATATTTTCATCTCCCAAACCAAGATTTATGATGAACCATAATTTATCATAATTAACATTTCATATTGTTTTACATTTGTTCTAAAATAGTTGATCATTAAATGTGTTATATGTTGTTTTAATAAATTCAAAGTTGAATTAATTATTACAGAGCGAAACGCACACGTGTGAATCCTGATTTTATTATATGTAGTTATTTCTACATCGGAAAAGCCAATGATAATAATAATTGTAATAATAATAAAAAATAGGAATACAAATATCGAGTTAAATCAGCTGGGGCTTGAACGAGCTAATTAGAAAATAATCCATCTCAACAAAAGGAGGCGGGTCAGATATAAAGTTAACGTGCCCAGACTCATTAGCATTGTTCTTGACTTCTGAAATATCTTTTATAAACTCCCTCGAGATAGAAGCATTATTATCCTTATATCTGCAACTCTGCCAAGTGTAATCTTGTGCGAAGATAGACACATTTGAAGACCCACATTAGATACTCTAGGTTTTGGCCACTTTTGGACCACTAATGCAGAGCAAGAGTGTGGTAAGCTTCTAAATACACTATCTAAATTAGATTATAACAGTATAGTGCATAAAGTCAAAGATAAGAAAGTACTAAAAATTTTCGGCGAGAATCGTAAGTTGTCGCCTACGGCTTCAGCGTATTATTTGATAACGTAATGGCCGAACCAAAAGGGTACCCTATTTTTCAAATTCGTCATTGAGACAAACGTTCCACTTCCCTAGGTCAACTAAGTATTTGCCTAAATACATTGTAGAGGGGAGGGTAAACGGAGAATACCCAACGTAAATCACGTCTCACATTGTTTCTAAAAATAAAACTACTTGCTAGTATTGCCTTAGCGGTTTTTCAAATTACGATGAAAAAGTTAGAAAAAGTGGACACTACGATCAGGAAAACACGCTTAGCTCTTGTTGCGAATGACGTAATTCTCGTGTATTACGAGAGACTCTCGTAAGTACATGGAAAAAGAATTGAACAGGAGGTAGTTTAAAAATAAACAACGAACGTAGAAAAAAAGATAGAATTTTGAACCAAGCCGCTTAGCCCCATAAAAATCATATATTCGTGTACCTGAAGACTTGCTGACTAAGAATATGTTATCAATTACATAAATAGTCCATTAGATAATCAAATATTGGGGATAATACATACAGAATCGGAGATACTGTCAGGTCAAGTCATGTCTGCTTAAGATTGGATAGCATATTTTTTCGGGAAAAAATTAGGTGAAAGATAGGCTAAGATAGTACGATGAAGGGGATTGGGTGGAATTTGAAGTGAGGCGAAATATTATTGGCCGACCTCGTACTAAACATATATTACCCGAGTAACGTAGTAGAAAGTTGAATTGTATTTTTGAAAGACTTTGTTTACAAGTGAAATAAGGATAATCATTGGCCAGAGTAGTTGATATTGAGGGAAAAGCATTAGGTGAGGACGCCATTTTATAACAAAATTTTGCCAAGGAGCGATGAGAGCAGGCTTGTGCTGTGTAAACAATATTTCTCAAAAGCCTGGACAGAACGGCAGATCGAAAGTATGCCAGTCATCGTTCACTTGTGTATTTCATTGAATAAATGTGGTAAGATTGACTTTATTAACATGTATCTAAAATAAAAATTGAATGTGAGATAATAATGTATGACTATAAGTAAGTGGGTCTGTAGCAAACTTAGGCAGAGCCTAGAGATTGATCCACCATGTGATAGACTATCAGAGAGGTGTTAGACTACAAGAACATATGTATGATTGTTATCAAGGAGCATAACACATATCCTATTGTATGGAAAAGATTACAGCTGGAATTGCAGTGGCGTTGTAACAATTAGGGGAGAGGAATACTGGTGTACATTGTCACATCAAAAGATTATAGTGGCATAGGTTGGCATAAAGCTATGACCCTTTTCGTTTGTTTGTAATGTACCTGTACTTAAATGTGGAATAGTATTGTATACTAGGTATAAAGAGGGATGCATAACCTTCACATTTCAGGGTCCTGGGTACTGACGTTAATGTAGTACCAAACGCTTGAGAACTGCTCGATTCAGGACTCTGTCTGTATACTTCGAGCCCATGCTAGTGGCCATTGCCTATCAAACAGGTGGAAAAGATTGTCAAGCGAGCAGAGGAAACGATCTACCTGTATTCTCCTGCCAAGTTAAGTTCTTGTTCGGCACCTGGCAGCTCAACTTAAAAGAACTAGAAAGCGATAGTGAAGAAAACTGTGAATAGTTATTAATATTTCCACAAGTGACAAACGAAAACAGACATAACTTAAAGGGAGTGATTATAACCAACAACCTATTGTTTGATACCAGTATTACCTCAAAGTAGAAGAATACAACTACACACTCATATTAGAATAATATTGTATGTATGGACAGAAGATCTACTGTGTTATTGGACTGTTGTAAATGATTCTTTTGATTTCACTTTTGATTGTCAGTCCTGGTTCAAAATAAATTAGAATCAGGATAATAAATTGTAAAAAATTCTATTTACACAAATTTCAACCACTGTCTTAAATAAGATAGCCTTTTAAAGTGTCGTTTGTATGTTATTGTTGTAACACTGTTGGTTGTTGTGGATAATAAACTATTTGTTTGTATGTTAGTTGGTTATTGCACACTACACTCTACATTCATAACCCTAGACACTACACGAAGTCATTTTATATAATAATATAGAGTAATTTTGAATGAGATCAAAAGGGTGGTAGCGGAAAGGTACTCTGAAAAGTTTACAATACTATTTGTTAAATTCAGGGACCTTCATAGTTGATCTCATTTAATACAATAATAATACATAACAACAATTCATAACATCAAAACCCACCACAAAGAGGAGGCGACCCGTGACAACTTCTCTCTGTAATAATTAAATCAACTATTGATTTGTAAATACATATAACAAATATAATAATCAAATATTCTTTAACATGAGTAAATAAATAAATGAAGTTGATGGAAAAAAAAATGTGGAGTTTTATTCATAGAAAAAGTTCATGGGAGTGGTTTATTTGGGTGATGATTTCATTTGTTTTTGCCAGATTAAAAGCACTTATCTGGCCTTCTGTTGTACTGGTTTACTGACTGCTCCGTCAATAGTCGACTTCTGTGGTGAGGGCACGTCCGAGGCGTAGTTGCAGAGGTAACCGCTCCAACGTTAAGGCAAGGATCTTCACTACCCGTCAAAGGCAGACATCCAGCGTAGACTACAATCTCTTGAGCCACAGACTAGTATCAAAGTGATATCATATACTGGTATCACGAACTGGTATCACCAACTTGTACCGCAAACTGGTATCACCAACTTGTAGCACCATCTGGTATCATCAACTAGTACCAGATATTGGTATCATAAACTTGTACCACAGACTGGTATCACCAACGTTTACCACAAACTGGTATTATCAACTTGTACCACAAACTGGTATCATCAACTTGCACCACAAACTGGTATCATCAACTTGTATCACAAACTGGTATCAACAGCTTGTACCACAAACCTTAGATGAAAACAAATGTCTCTGCTAAGTGTTGGGTTCCTGGCACTTAGCCAGGCGCCTTCCCTGCGGTCCTTTCCTCCAACCCTTCTCTTTTGTTTCTCAGTAATTTTAGTTTCCCTGCGCATCAATGCTAAACCCAGTAAATACGTTGAAAATCATAGTTAATTCAAGTAAAACTGACGGGGAAAAATGTGGCTGGACAGCAGAAAGCAGCTTTTCCCTGGTTTACACATGCTTAAAAATACATACAAACTTGTTAAAATGTTAATATAATAAATATGTACACCCTGATGTCATCATCATCCACTCCATGCTCCATGTGGAGCCTGGGGCTACTTCTGCTTTTGGTTCCCTGTGAGAAACCCAGCATTAAGTAGTCACCACTGCTTGCTGTGGTGGTTCATGACTATCATTTTTATATGCTGAGGTTGCCAGCCTCGTACAACCACCAGCGAGTTAAACATAAATATGAAATGTAAAATGTTAAAATGTATGTTACAAATCACCCCGTATAATCGTGTTATTTACAGACGTCTGGCACATAAAGAGTTCATTACAGGATATGAGGCCGTCTCATGGGTAGTTTAGTACTACTGTAATGATAATCCCACCACTATCCTGGTTATAGATTCCGAGCTATTTCTGGTTTCCAGTTTTATAAAGTCGAATTTTCTTCCTAGTTAATTTCAGTAGATCCTCAATACATGGTCCAATCCACGTTAACGAAATTCTATATTTCTTCCGTCCTGGCTAATTTGAAGGTGTCGTCTCGACTCAATGGACACAGTTCTATGGTCTGAAAATGTGCTACATTATATGGATCCTTTCGCCCACGCTTTGTAAGCTTCTAAGCGGTGAAAGTCGCCAATCAAACGTCGTCTATTTTAATATAACTTGGCTATACCAAGCAGAGTTTAACCGTTTGACTTTAGTATATATCCTCTCCCACCCCTCTCTCATGAAAATTCGCGCGACACATATACGGTATTGCCGTACTCCTTTTATGTGACTCGTGTCTGTACTTCACAACAAATCTTCCGTTTCATTTGTTATTATGAATGTTGATAAACACGAGTGACCCGCCCCAGGTAGGTTTTGTAACTTTCTTGCCGGCATGTCATGCTTATTTTCCGATAAATCAAAACAAGAAGTATGGGCGCCCAGATGGGTTTATTTACTTGCCTCTACCCAGGATAGATCAGGCAAAATACCAACACGAAACTTGAGACATGCGTTCAACAAGAATAAAATACTGGTTTAGGAAGAAATAAAAAGAAGGCACACTATGGAAAAGAAGACAGGTAGAACACTATAAATGATAGCACGGCCATTTTGTGACAGCCGTGATGAATTGTAGTATTTCACAAAACAATTTGCAGTATTAGTTGCAATAAAGTAGATGTTATGATAACAATTGTTGTAGTAGTTGAAGTATATTTTGTAATAGTGTTAGCATAAGTAGTCCAATATATCAAAGTACAACTTGCACTATTACGTGAAGTTTAATAGTTGCAAACGTTGCTACATCATTAGCAGCAGTTGTTGTTATATTAGGGTTAGCACTACTAGTTTAAGTTATACTATAATTTGCAGTATGAGTTAAACTCAGCGGTGCATCCAGTTTCTAAGATCAGGGGGGAACGAATGCTTAAAACACAAAACCCCACATATCAGATTACTAATTAAATGCGTTTAAATTCATTATTGTAGCGTGTTTGTTTCCCACGCTCCGCAGTACTGGTCCAAAAATAACCAAGTTTAGAGTATAATGATGAGGGTATTGAGAGGTATCAACCTTCGCTCAAGATTATTCTTGGCAGAGATATAAATAGAAGAATGAATGATGCTTCTATTTAAGGGGGCCTCATATGATGCTAAAGAAAATCAAGCATAACAACTGATATCCTCTAAGCTGTCATGAACTTTCAGTATTCTCATGCCCCTTCGTTGAGGTCAATTTGACGTTGTTTTTTTGAGCCCCTGGTTCAAGGTGATCCAGTAACTATTAATTTAATAGCTCTATATGTTTGTGTATTTATCAAAATACAGAAATACAATTCACTCCGTAGCAATTAATCTAACTATAGCTTTAAAGCTAGAGATCAACATGTTTAATAATTACTTTGAGTGTAACAAAATTTAAAATAAATCATGTTGGTTAAAAAAGGAAACGATGATATTGATTATCATCAGATGATTTAAACTGTGGTGGACTTACTGACAAGTTTTGAAATATCCAGTGGTTGGGTTGTTATGGGACTTAACTTCCGGTGTGAGGGGGGGGGGGGGGGGGTCAGCTGTCGTCTGCTTCAGTCGTTGTTGGTTCCTATAGCTGCTTTGGACTGTACTTCTTGTCAATCGCCAAATATTGTAGCAGCACCATATCTCTTGCACAAGGCCGGGGTAACTACTTAGGTTGACCAGCCAAGCATCTTCAAAATCCGTCTAAGTTGGTGTCTAGCGTCGATTGCTGGCAACTTGTACCACAAACTTAGAGAAAAGCAAATGCCTCTTTTCAGTATTGGATTCCGGATATAAGCATCAGACGCCATCAGCTTCCATCCACTACTTCCATCTTCCTCAGAATATTTAACTCTCTCTGAGTGTTAACTTTGACTCCAGTGAAAGTGCTTTTCGATAGCGGAAGACAACAACTGCAAAGATATATATATATATATATATATATATATATATATATATATATATATATTTATATATATATATATATATAGATATATATATATATATATATATATTTATATATATATATATATATATATATATATATATAGTCACATAATATCTTTTGTTGCGCACATGGACTTTGGTGTAATAAACATATATTTTGGTGCGCACATCAGCTTTAAAAGAAAATGGTGCAAAGGGGTGCAATGGAATGGAGTGAACAGGAAGCCTGACAGAGCAAGATGTCAGTTGGCCGGCTTTAGAAGCCGCATTGCATATTAATCGTGCTCTCTTTATGGTTGCTGGCTTTTGTACAGCCTTGTTTTATATTCCAATGGTAGTAGGAATTGGTGATCCAGCAATATGGTTATTGCTGACAATTTAGTGCTGTTGTTATTGCATTCGTACATGTAGCATTGTTATTATTAAAAGGGAGATTGTCAGCACGCCTTCGTGTACACTTTGTGAATGGCGTTTACAAGTATGTCGATTGTGTGACCTCTCGCAGTTTGATACGAGCTTAGAGGACAATGTCATGAAGGTGTAGTTATTATACTGTGACATATTTTTGGGGTCTGTGGTCCTCTATACAGGTGTATTTTAGCGTTCCACTTTGTTAGTGACTGGTGGTATCTGGATATTTGTAGTATTGATCTTATTACGGGCTCTCTCATAGCAAGTTTACAGTTGTCGAGGCTTTTGTTGGCGATTGGGTTGCATCCCATTATATGTGCGATTGTTTTTTTTTTTCTGATGAGGACATTTTGCAATGGGTTTGTTGTCGGTGAAAACAAGCTACAAGTTCGTGCATTGACTCATTGCGCAGTGTGAAGACTATGAAGCTAAGGTTTAATGAGTTCCTGTCTGGCTGGGGCGACGACGATGCCGTCTTATTGTTGGATTAGTTCCATTGTCAGTGATTTGGAGAGCTGATTGTGGGTCTGTCGTAATTGTGGTGGAAAATAGGAGGTTTTAGTTCCTTCCAGGCGTAGGCGAAGATGTTTTAAAGTTGTCGGTCGTTACAGTTGCCTGCTGATTTTTTTTATTATTGGTTGCCCAGTGGTGGCCTACCTGCTGAGAGCACGAAGACGTCGCCTACATTGGGATTTGTGGTATAACAAATTATGTGGATACTACACGTGTGTTCCTGCCAGTACACATCTTATAGCTCGCCTCTACCGTGAATACGTTGCCTTGCCTGTGCATGCTTATTGCGCGACTCTGCTGCAGTGACTTTTTGTCCGCATGAAAATTTAACTCGTTTGTGAATACTACCGACTATCATTGTCGTGCTGAGAAACTGTTCGTGATGAGGAACTATACGTGATTTGCTGAGCAGCATTATCCGTGAATGCTGATGCTGATATATAGCGTTGGATGAGACAGAACATTGTAGTCGTGCTGATTAATTGTACGTGAATAGCGGATACGACCATGACACATTTTCTGATGCGTTAATCTCTCTTACTAGTAAAGGGATGCCTAACAGGGTTGTATGGTCGGCAGAATGCGAGGAAGCGTTATCAAAAATCAAGGAGTTATTTTCCAGACGACCAATCCTTCTTTTGCCTGATTTGAGCAAACCCTTTATACTGCGGACCGACGCGTCATCTGTGAGAATTGGCGCATGTCTTATGCAAGACCACGAGGGTACACTACATCCTGTGATGTATGTTAGTCGGAAACTGTTACCGGCAGAGACCAGGTACTCAACAATCGAAAGAGAATGCCGGGCTATAGTATGGGCAGTGCCAAAGCTGTCCCGATACTTGATAGGGTCCCAGTTTATACTTCAGACAGATCATCGACCTCTACTGTTTTTGAAATCTTTGAAGTCGACAAGCTCACGGTTGACTCGTTGGGCCTTGTTGCTACAACAGTTCCAATTCACAATTATCCCATTAGACGGTAGACTTAATGTCGTGGCAGATGCTCTGTCTAGATTGTAATGTTTGGGACATGAGGTATAAGTGTTCGTAGGCACGACGTCTACGTACACCAGTGTAAAAAAAAATTTTTTTGGTTCAACTTGTCTAATATTTTGTGGTATGGTGTGAAATCTACTGCTCTCAGGGAGAAGAAAACTCCGTTTTCTTTTCTGGGGAAGGGGGTAGATGTCACATAATATCTTTTGTTGCGCACATGGACTTTGGTGGAATAAACATATATTTTGGTGCGCACATCAGCTTTAAAAGAAAATGGTGCAAAGGGGTGCAATGGAATGGAGTGAACAGGAAGCCTGACAGAGAAAGATGTCAGTTGGCCGGCTTTAGAAGCCGCATTGCATATTAATCGTGCTCTCTTTATGGTTCCTGGCTTTTGTACAGCCTTGTTTTATATTCCAATGGTAGTAGGAATTGGTGATCCAGCCATATGGTTATTGCTGACAATTTAGTGCTGTTGTTATTGCATTCGTACATGTAGCATTATTATTATTAAAAGGGAGATTGTCAGCACACCTTCGTGTACACTTTGTGAATGGCGTTTACAAGTATGTCGATTGTGTGACCTCTCGCAGTTTGATACGAGCTTAGAGGACAATGTCATGAAGGTGTAGTTATTATACTGTGACATATATATATATATATATATATATATATATATATATATATATATATATATATATATATATATATATATATGTGTGTGTGTGTATATATGTAACCTTGAGTTTGGGGTCAGTACATAACAAGAAGATCAAGTGTAAAAATCCAGTTTAGACCATTAAACTTTACTAAAAAGGAATTAAAATATAATTTGGGAGGTTTGGGCAAAGGGAGTTAAATCTTTAATTGTGCCACTTGTAAACAGTAGTGGTTTTAGAAATTTATGTGTAAAAGAAAATGGTTTCAAAAATTTGCATAACGCTCTTAAAGTAACTTGGGGGGAGAAGAGGCTATCCCTTATGGTCTTATTTAGCACAGGGCGAAGATTTGTAATTACGTCCCTTGAGGGTTTTAAGTGAGTTGTTGTTTTCGAACAGTTTGAAGGAAGCAGGTTTCGCACTGGAGTTTTGGTTGGAGTGACTGAACGATTAGTGACAAAATCTGAGTTAGAAACTTGGTTAATAATTGTAGTGAGAAATCGAAGTTAAAGTTTTAATCAGTTCAGATCCAGACGCGATAGGCGTAAGATGAGAAAAATTGGTTCTCTCCCAAAATGTTAAAGACTGAGATATGGCAAGCGATATTAAGGGGTGCCACCCAGACAACATGCCATTGAGTTGGTTGCTTCTGTGATGACAGAAAGCTGCACTGCTGTCTAGCTCCTTAATCGCTTGGTACGCCATCATGATAGTTAGCATAGCTGATTCAGCAGTTCAGAGACAGTTTCACAAGATTCAAGAAGTCGTGCTTGATTTCAAGATTTTAAAAGACGACCAGGAATGATAAATTGCTTTGAAATCAGGGAAGACATTTGACACCAGTTAATATTCACGAGAAGTTTGATCGATAGACAGTTTTTTAGAAAGTATCACCTCTGGCGGTTTAGGCCAGCCCTATCATGAAGATACACCAAGTGTTCACATATAAACTCGAAGTTAGAACATTGTGAAGATAAGAGTACGATAGTTAGAACATTGTGAAGATAGGAGTACGATAGTTAGAACATTGTGAAGATAGGAGTACGATAGTTAGACCACTGTGAAGATAGCAGTACAACAGAGCAAGTAGAGCAGAACTACAACATCAAGTACTGATAAAAAACATCATGACAGTAACCGTTAAGTGACAACAGTGGTTCTCAAGCCATTTCCACTTAGACTACCAGAGCCAGTAGACAAACAGAAGCAGTGACAGTGTCCAAAGAATACGGGGAATGAAAGAGGACGACGTAGAGAATTTTGACTATGAGAATTTTGCTGTATAAAAGTTACCAGCGTCAAGAGGAAGGTTGGGCAGAACATCCATTTTCAACTGTTGCTGAATTCATAGCTGTAAATATACGCGTACGTCATATCACTTTCACTGATGTCGGCGTGAATAGTGTTACCAGCTAGTTAATCATCAACCATCTGTTTTGTCCACCTGTTGTAGTCGTCAAAAGTTCGTTTGAAGTACTTAACATAATTCATCCACAACTACCTACTGTTTAGGGCAGTGATGCGAACCCACTATACGCACCATCATCACACGCACGGTCACACATATATCGTCTTCCACTCCCTGCTCTTTATGGAGTCTGGGCCTATCTCTGCTTTTTGTTTCATATGAGTTAACCTGCACGAAGCAGTAATCAGCTCTTGCATTGGTGGTTCATATGTCATTTTATTTACAGTGATGAGGTTGCCAGCCTCATATACCATAGTACATCGTTAAGCAAATTATACATGTCAAAATCCAAATATGAAATGATAAAATACATATTACAATGTCACAGGTTCTTTCTATATGCGTTGTGTTTGAATTATTTATTTGTTCGAATTGGCTAGGCGTGCGTATAGTGGTAGTGTACTTTTTAACCTGGTGTAAAAATTATTTAGATATTTTTTCTCTGGGCGTCAAGGGTCAATTATTCTCACTAATTATGTAGCTGAACTTCAAGCAGATCAAGGAGTCAACGTTGAACATAACTCAACTCCTCAACAGAGAACCAACGATAATTCATCAGAAAGTCACTTAATGCATGAGACTGTCAATTTCCTTTATTTAATTGGCCATCAGGATTCTACTTACTTGTGGTTATCAGATTCTCTTTGAATCAATGAGGTTCAGTATAGACATAGTTTCTTTACAAAAGATGTTATCGATACGACTGGGCAACAAAAGTGATGATGATTAATTACGAAGCGTGAAGGAAATTACCATGAGAACCTCCTTCCTAAAATTTCGATTTCATTGCTAATATCCGTTATTAGCATTCAGCTACCTCTGGAGCTTAATTTATATCCTACGAATTCTTACGTTGCAAGAGAAATTACTGGATCCTCTCTAATTACTTCACAGAACAATTAGTGAAACGTTGTTCTGTTCTTAGCATTTTGTATTCTGCAGTAGACAAGCTACTTTTTCTACCAACATGAGAACTCTTGGCCATGAGTGCCATTCTTACTGTTCATTGGAAAACTACTCGTCACTCGTCCGACCTTGAGGAACCGTTACTCCATTATTTTCCTATGTTGAAGTGTCACAGTAGTATATAATTTGTGAATAGATTATGTCTGAGTTCAGACAGAGTATGAATGCAAAGATGTGAAAATAGATGAGAATAGAGTCACTAATGAAATTATGAGACGATATATGATCTCTGAAGCGTGCTTGGGCCACGTCTTCAGACTATTGTGACTTATTTTACTAAGACTATCTGCTTCTCTCCTCCTATGCTCCTAATGGCAGTAAGGGACAACGTTATGACACACAGTGACATTTATAAAAGAGGGGATCCTGACCACAGGATAGGTTTTTATGTTTATTAAATAACACACACACACAAACGATACCACAGCATAAACAAAAACAAACCCCATCTGTATGCCTTCACAGTGTCTGACGGCTGGCTACAGGGGTACATAAAATTCGTAGAGTACAAAAGTTATGGTCAACTCACTCTATAACTCACGACTAGGCTCAAACGCACACACGCCAAACCTCGCCTCGCTACCCCTCCACGCACACTCTTACTGGCACGCTTAAAATGTCCAAATAAGAGGTTAGGCCCCCAGCTATCGAAACAATGACAGCGGCCAAATCGTTTTAGGGCACTAAAACTTGTCAGTTACTCTCCTACTCTGCTAGGGAAAAAATCACTCTGTTCCACCTAAGGTATTAAATCCTCGGAATACGGAGTTAAGCTCCCACTGGAAACAGGTAAATAAATCCCAAGAATCACACTTAATGTTGCGGGTGGCCACCACTAATTCAGCGAGCTACCAGTATCCCTTGCTGGAACGAACTTCTTCTTTCACTGATTAAAATATATATACTCCAAGTGCGAATCAGTGACTTTCAGACAGGAAATCAGGTTATCCAGGCACATCGCGAGGCGTAGGCACCTCTGCTAAAGATAATGACGACTGGAAAAATTGCTGGCTTCTACTGGGTGTTGGCGTAACAATACTCCACGATGACGGGGCGTAAGTGGGTAAGTCAAGGTTGCTCAAAAAATGGAAGGCAATGGTATCAGCCAAAGGTGCTAGTGCTTTGTACGATGCTGTGAGTAAATTATTCACTAAGGACTGGCTAGTGGCTATTAACTGAAGACTGCAGTACTCGTAGACTTAGAGCACATGAATTTACATGCCACTAATAATTCTGGATGGTTGCGTAGTGCCCGATCCATGAAACAACACAGTACCTGGGACCAGAGCTGAAATGAACAGACAGTCAAGAAAAAGTTTATACCATAATATAGTAATTACTAGCGCGCAATACACAGTACTGTCTCTCACTTCATCACAATAACAAAAACGTCCTCCCCACGTCTTTCCCTCTTCTCACTCATTCATTACAGAAATTCAAACCCACTATCTGAGTCCCCCCCCCCCACTTCTCTCTGATAAGCCTAGACAATAGTACAGGTAGCTTCATGCAGGCTGACCAGGGCGTCTTACCTCTCCCACACTCGGTATTATGTGGACATTATAAGCAAATCCAGGTTACTCATTCACAAAGTGAAATGGGTAAATACAAGCGACCACATCAACATCGGTAATTGGGACTGTACTGGACGTTATACATATTATGTGGCAATGACACAAACTACTATCAAACGAGTATCAAAACTCTATACAAAATTAATTTTCCATCTATTAAAAATGGAACATACAACACCAAAATAAAATAAATCAACTCCCCCTTTCTGTCTTCAACTCAAATATCTCTTCAGTCTTGCCGTAATTCTTAGTGAAGTTAAAGTTGGTAGCTAGCGAAATGAAGTTATGCATCCCGGGTTACGTCCAACAATTACTTTATATTAAGCCATACACATATATTAAGAGAAATACAGTAATTAAGTCTCCTAACTCTATGTTATTTATCTACCCATATATATTGGAAGAATTAAAGTAATAAAGTATCCTGACTCTCTATTATTAATCTACCAAGGAAAAACAAAAAACCCCAGAGGAAAAAACATCGACTAAATAAATGTGCTTACCAAAACGAGGAACTCCGATTTACACACTCTAACTATTGTTAGCTTTTCAACTCAACAACGTCACTAGAAGACAAAATCCAAGAATTGACAGCTGGTGGTGAATGATAGAGACATGAACTTAAATAGTGAGACAGAATGCCTGGGCTCGACGAACGCTTTCCCGCACGTGTGCGGATGAAACGTAAGACAGTCGTAAGAGTGTTTACGATCTCCCGTTCGATGCTCGCTCCTGTTCAGGATGACGGATCTAAGGCGGCTGAACATGAAAGACGAGAGTTCTCCGAGCGACCGGTGTCACAGAAACTAGCCGCTCGCTGCATAGAGACTTCTTCGGCAAGAAATACCGCTGAGAAACGTAGAGGAGCAAAGAGTTCCTTGCTCCCCCATCCCCACACACACACATCAGAGATATCAGTGCTCTTTTAACTTCCCTGAATGCCAACATGAAAAGATCGTTAGACATCCAGACGCTTTACACGTTCGAAGAGGTGTGTCTAAACTGGACGCAATGATCTGTCTGACGCCTGGATAGGCGCATTATGCTTGGGGCGTTTAGCTGCCACATCTTGGCAAATTTTGCAAGTGCGACAAAACATATGCACAGCTCTTGTCACCCCAGGCCAAAAAAAGTGAGACAAAATCCTCTGTTTTGTCCTGGCAATCCCTAAATGTCCTGCACATTTAACATCAAGAGCACGCCGTAAAACAAATGGGCGGAAACTAGTAGGTACCATAATTTTTTTTTACTGACGTGGAATCTTGGAAATTCCAAATCAAGATCCCATTCTTTATTGTGTAGCAGTCTACAGAATTATCATTAAATACCACATAATCAGATTTGGCAACACGAAAAAGATTTTTTAATGAATCATCATCATTCTGCATATGTATGAATTATTCTTTGTCAATAAGATCAACATGTAAATCATCCTCATTCGCCCCCTCCTTATCATTCATCACCTCATCAGTCACTACCTCCTCAGTCACAATCTCATAATTCATCACCTCATCTGCAACATTCTCAATTTGGACATGTTCAAGCACTTCTGTACAAGACTGAGCTCTAGTCGTGACAGCATTTGCCATAATCAAATGTTGCTGTTCCCATTTTAAAATATCATCATTAGTGCATTCGTGAAGTCCAGGAATATTTCCCAGGTTTATCCCAGCAATTGGTTTATCCAACAGGCACACAAGAGTCCTTCCAGTAAAATAAGGGGTATCTAAGAATACTTCCGCAGTCGGATAATATTCCACTGTGCCCCGAATGTAATGCACTTGACTTCTTTGCCTATGTAATTAGATTAATCCACTAATGACCTTCGCACCCCAATAGTAGTGCATCCAGTGTCCATAAGAACTGAAACAAGTTGGTTGTTTACAAAAACCCTATCAAACACTAGTGAACCTGTCCCATCATAAGAGGACTGGCAAACGATGTCCAAACAGGAGCCTAGGAACTCCCTCCAGCTGAAATAAAGAATTACATTCAGAACAATTAGTACTATTGGAAAAGTCCACATTATATGCATTTGCATGAGAAACAACACTGGTATTTTGTACTGTATTATTGTCACTTTGATGCACCACTGCATTGGAACGTTCAGGATTTCTAGAACGTTGAAAGTTATTATTCTGTTGAGAACTTCTGTTGTTGTAATTATTGACATTGTTTCCATAAAATGACGTTTGGTCTCTGTTTGACTAAAAATTATATCAACCTCAGTTCCAATCCCTGTTAGGTCTGAAAGATGATTGTTGAGGTATATATCCATCATCATATGAATGAAAATTTCTTGAGGTTGTTGTGACCTATTATTTAAAGTATACCTCACTCTGAAAGATTCATTATTATTATCTCGACAATTTCTGTTCATGCTATATGATCTTTGTCTTGGTGGATTGGACATCATAGTTCTAGCTGATGCCACTGGCAATGAATCCTTTATGTTATTCCTGCTAAGATTTCTACCAGGATGTGCAATTTGGTATTGTCGTCCAAGATTTTTCCACAGCAGCTAACGTTTCAGGCTTTCTCTCCTGCAAAAAGGACAAAAAGTCACCACTGACTGAAGACAGCACTTTGTCTCTTAAAATTAAGTCAGCCAGTCCATCAAACGTTTTATCAATTTTTGACAAATCAACCCATCTAGAGAACCAGAACTTAATTGATGAAACAAATTCAGCAAAATCCTTGGCTGAATCAGGCAACAATGATTTCAGTTTCAATCTGTAACCATTTTCCTCCAGTTGATACGTTTTTAGCAATAAAGCTTTTACAGCATCATTTCTAGTATGATCATCCATGGTGCAGACTGAAGTAAGAGCCTCACCCAATAATAAACTTATCAATATGCTAGGCCATGTAGCTCTATCAATCTTAAACTCCTGGCAATATGTCTCATACCTATTTAAGAAGCATAAAATATCGTCTATATTAGAATTAAATTTGGGCAAATTTAGTTTAAAAGTCGAGTCTGGTCTTTTTTTCCAGCCACCTCACCTGCTGGATTAGCCTGTTTATGTTGATATCTCAATTTTTCCAACTCACTTTCTGCCATTCTTTGAGCATAGGCCAGTTCTGCTTGAGCATGTGCATGTGTCAATTGTTTCTCCTCAAGAGCTGATTCTTCCTGTCTTCTCTTCTCAGCTAATTCTTCCTCTTTCTTCTTCTCAGCAAAATCTGCTTCTCTCTTTTCCTTAGCTAAGATTCGTTGATCTCTTGCCACGTCTTCTAACCTCTTTAATTCCTTTGAATTGTCATTGAATGCAAATGTTTTTAAAGCTCCACCTTCCATACCAAACTCCTTTCCATGCTTGATAAAATATTCCAAGGTGGCCATAATTCACTACTATTGTGACTCCAAATTGTCCTATAACAATTTAAGTAATATATATATTTAATAAGTGAGTAATATTAGCAACAATTATTTCACCACTCAAAATCAATCAACTGCATGACATTATAGATGTTATTTTAGGAGCAAAAAATAGAGATACCAACAAGATTACAGAATAACAGTGGAAAGAGCCAAGAGAAGAAAATATTAATGAAAAAACCAAGGTAAAAATTTATGAATTGTAGAAAAATGAAAAAATAAATTGGCTCTATCACACTTATGACAATACAAGCACAATTTCACAACATATAATACATCTAATAAATGATGGATAGTAAAATTAGATGAACAAATTTACAAACAATAATGGAAAATAAACCAAATAAAATATAATTAACTTACTTACTTACTTAGTCGTTTCCCCTTCTACCGTGAGGTGTAGAGGTTTGGAAGAGAGAGCGCCAGACTATCCTATCGGCTGTCTTCCTCCTGGCCTGGTTCCATTCTAGTCCTCGGTCCTTCAAAGATTGTCTAATGTTGTCCTCCCAGCTGACTCTGGGTCGTCCTCGGGGTCTGGATCCTTGGCTCTTTGTTTCCCATGCTTGTCGTGGTATCCGATCTTCTCCCATTCTGCAGACATGGCCAAACCATCTTAATTGGGACTGTTCTACTTGGGTCTGCAGGGGGAAGGATTTAAGGCCTTGACGTATCGTCTGGTTGCGATCAAAAAGATCAACAACAAAAAAAATACAATTAACTTGACAACAAATACAAAATTACAAAACCTCCACAACTAGACAAATAATGAATCTTGTTAATTCACTCAAGGATGTAACACACATCTATGTTCGCCGGCCCCTTAAGTTGAACAAATCAGATGCAAAAACTAAAGAACGCCTAAGAATTCACGACCGTCAATGAGGTATAATGAATTCATAGGTCCCACCAACCAACCCGCTTATCTTACAAACATGTAGATGCAGATAGACATATAACATGTAAAAGAAAGAACCCTGACAAAAGAGATTCTTCAAGCCTCACACTGCATGAATCAATAAATTTACTTGTCTGCTTTTTCATGCAAAACTCCTCCTGGCATCAGCCTCTGCCTCAGGAAACAACGATTCAAATTTTGATTAGTCCCAGAATTCCGGCTTGCAGCTGACCAACACCTCCATCTTGAAAAATATTCTGCACATGCAAAAAATGTAGTCCACCGACTTGAAAATTTTTTTTTACATCACTGGAAGATACTTTGTTCTAAATCCCGGTTTGAGGCTCCCATTTATAGCTGTTACGTGTCTTTTATCTTGATAATGATAATATTTAGTGACAGGATTGTTCCTGTAGGCCAAGTTTACTTCTAGGGTGGCAAACATATCAGACACCGCAACAAGCCAACATCAAACATCCTTATTTAAGCCACAATGGACGAAGTGGACAGTATACATTTTTATTTAAACTTCACGATGCTCCAAATTGAATACATTTCAATTCAGTATACAAATGGCATATTATATGCAGTCATCGATATAACTTTATGCAGTCCGTTCATATATGGAACGCTGTCCATTTCATTTTTAACATTGTCCAATATTTATTCACACTCGTCTCTGAGCAGATATACTCCTTGTAAATGTAGATAACTAAATACACCTCACAGAAGATCTTGATGTATTAGGGATTTAATAACATAGGGATGTACAATATATATTCAGTAGCTCAAACACATGCGTCCACTCGCCATGACACACAATGGTAAAAGACCTGCAGACAATCTCCTCACTTCTGCAGTTTTAGTTTCACGTCTGCCAAAAAAACCATATCGGTATGACGTCACTTCCTGTATTAATAAATGACTTGGTATAAACTAAACAAACAAGGAGCCCTATCGAGCTAACCATAATACCGACACAATCGTTATGAGTTTTAATCATAACACACGGGTTGCCTCCCGTTGGCTCTAAAGTGGCCAAAACCAAAAGTATATAATGTGGGTCTTCAAAGGTGTCTACCTTCCCACAAGATTACACTTGTCAGAGTGGTAGATAGAAGGATAATGACGCTTCTACCTCGAGACAGTCTTCACAAGATATTTACGAAATCGAGAACGATGCTGAATGAGTCTTAGCACGTTAACTCTGGATCTGTCCCGCCGCCTTTTGTGAAGATAGATAAAAGCATACCTCACTCTTTCGACAGGTTAGGGACCAGAGCACCGACGAAAGTCGAAAATTGACGAATGTCGAAGCATAGCCTTTATTTAGCTTGCAAATGCAGTAGGGCCGCCAAAATACGTAAACAACTAACTATATAACACTTGCGAATGCGTGCAACACCTAAATAAACAGAAATAAACATATAAAAAAAGAAAATACAGTAATAAATAACAAAAATATGTAAATAAAATCTCTCCTTAAAATAATTCTTGGGCACGTAGACGATGAATATATACAGGATGTACAGTTTTGAATGTTGATGATTTAGGGGGATTCTAGACTTAGAAAATCAGATGGAGAAAATGGAGGGGGCTCATCTTCAGAACCAAAAGAACTCAATCTTATTCTTTTAGGAGAAGGGGATTTTAAAGGAGATCTAACAGGGGCTGGGGCTGATGTTGATGGCTCGGAATCTGAAGGGCTAGAGGGAGGGGTGACTGAAGTTGGTTATGGCAGTTGCGTCTTGAAAAAGGAGAGCAAGAACGTTTGCCTCTTCAATCCACACATTTGACAATTTATCCATCTCACTAATTAAATTGTGCCTCTTTCAAATAAGTTTGGTATGCACTGGCGTAGCGTTTTTTATTTCCTCTAACACTTTAGCTTTGTTCTTTTCAATTGTGCTAACTGTAGTGCGAGGTACACCTAGTCTGCGGCATTTGAGATGCCTTGTTCATTAAGCTTGATTAGTTCAAGCTTTTCTTGCAAATTGAGAACCTTATGGTGTCTTTTAACTTAGTCACTACACTTAGGACCCATTATGAATATGTTAAAGCACAAAAATAATTAGTACTGTATAGGGCCTAATAACAAAAAAGTACAGTATGAAAACTGTACACGTGTCTTATAATCACGATAAGAACACTGCTATTATACTGTTATCACAAAAATAGCTATGAACTGTGTTACGTACAGAATTTTTTCCGAAGACATTGTATAATTTTTTTTCTAAAGACATTGTATAATTAGCTTGTCTGAATTGTACACTTTAATTTTTTTTCGGTCAAAGCTAGATAACCCTTGTTTGACTGTGATTACCATTTTCAATGATGGTTACCTTCTCTTGTGACGGGACGCGTCGGTCCATTTTTTTTTAACGATATGTGGTCATTCTCCTTATATGGTAGTATCGGTCAACTGTTTCTTGGAATGATTGAAACCAGTTTTGAGGTTTTTATTTCTGTCCATATAAGGCGCGATTTATTACAAATCTTTATCTGGAATGTTCCCTACATCGTCCCGTTTTGATTCTTACTCAGGTGTATGCGTTCTGCGCATGTCCGGACGTTAGGTGTGCTTGAGAAGCTTTCCTGTCGGGGAGTCTATGAAAGTTGTGAAGCAGAGAGGACGCTTCTTGCGTCTCTGTGATTCTTTGATAGGGAATTAGGAGTCCTATTGTAAGTTAGTTTAGCTTACAAGGTCCTTCCCTTGATGATTCAAAACGCCTGGAGGCGTGTGTTTTGTGGTGTTGATTTCGAAGCAAGGTAATACCTCATTTATGTTTCAAATCTGTAATCTAACTTTATGTTGACAATGGTCGATCTCTGCTCACTTACGAATTACAGAAAGAGAGGTTCTTCTACTAGAAGTCACGCCCCAGGTATCTTCATACCTGAGATTAATATGTACACGGGTCATACTTAGCCCGAAGGACAGTTCTATGTTCTATGAACGTCGCTATGTCAGCGATTGCACCTACGTCGAGGTTAGACTTAGGAATGCCTGTAAAGGTCAGTTTGACCTATACTCCTGGAACACCATCCTTGTGCGACTTATGATTAGACTCATTTAACACATCTGATCAGTGAGAGGAGTATTGATGCACTTTTGTAATATTGGAGCCAACATTATAATCCCTTTGGCGCCATATCATTTTTTGAGTATATGCCAGATGCATTGATGAACATAACATATGCTGAATTTCGTGAACTGTCATGACTATGGTTTATTGTGAAATGGATTACAGTTACCTGTCTTGTGGCGTCAGTAAATAAACGATGGAAAAACGTCAATAGCAGTTCACACCTTTATATGACTTTCCATGTCATACCACATATGTTGTGAACTTGTGAAACACATCACCTACACTCACCGCAAGCAACAACAGACCAGACAAGACACCTCACACTTCAATCTATTATATCCCTGGTGTCTATAGGGGTGGTACTCTACTGGGCTGCTGATTATCAACGACTTCGGACTGATACCTGTAACGTCCATAGTGGCCAGAGTTGTGGTCTATCATCTTTAGTGGCCAGTAGTCAGCCTAAATCCACCCTTATCAAACTGTTTACAGTATAATAACAAAAATAAAATAGTATGCATATTTTGGTTATTTTAATCACAAAAAAGGTAGTATTAGTGCGTTTAATCACAAATATAAGAGATTCAATGCGGACAATTTAAAAAAAGAGTGCAAACCGAACGACTTCTATTCAGACTGAATGACGAAAGACACAGGATGGCGCGCGGTGGTGACGAAATGCTACGAAAAGCGACGAAATTTGAAAACGTGGTTATAATTAAAAACCGACGAAAGACCGAAGCAACGAAACTCGAAGCGACGAAAGTCGAGGTATGCCTGTATAAATGATTTATCTTATAATTAACTCTTTCAAGCCACCAGCTGATTTAATTCAGCGAAATCTTAATTTAATAGCTCTGTGTTAAGTTTATTTAAGATGACTGAGACATATGGGTGCAGTACATTCAAAATGATTGAATCAACGTTAAATTTTTATATACACAAATAACAAATTTAATAATCAATTACGGTATGTTTAACAGTTTAAAATAAATACTTCTTTTAAAAAAAGCACTCATCACAGAGTGATGTTATGGTTTCCAAGAAATGGAAAGTTCACTTGGCAGCTTTTAAGTTTTTACTTAGCTGCCAATAGTTTGATGGTTTCTGCTCCCGCTGCTGTTTGGTTCTTTACAGATTGATGACTGGTTCAATCGTCACTGGTCAAGTCTGAAAGTTATGACACGTTTGTGGTGGGTTTAGGTGTTATGAATGTTGGTGTTGTATTTAATTTGTAAATGAGTGAGGTCAAGCAGTGAAGGCCCCTGAGACTAACAATTGATGGGGTGTGTTCTCAAGGTACCTTTCTGCTACCACCCTAAGATCTCACTCAGAGTTATATTTTACTCTTAGAATAGATGGGGACTACGTCTAAATGTCTAGGGTAATGTAAGTGTGGTGTGATGGTAACCCAGTACACAAACACACACACACAGATATTAGATTCTATGATCAACTCAACTAACACAGTGCTTTAAATTTGGTATTTAACAAATCTTTTTACAATTTATTTAGTCCTGAACCTAATATTATTTTGGTCAGGACTATCAAAATCAATATATATATATATATATATATATATATATATATATATATATATATATATATATATATATATATATATATATATATATATATATATATGTGTGTGTGTGTGCGTGTGTGTGTATAGGCAAAATCAAATAACTAAAAACGACAATCTGTCCAAGAGCATAATATGAAATATAATAATGGTGTTGTTAACTTGCTAACTATTTCTTAACTGGTACTAGATGGCCGGTTGGGGTGTTTACATCATTCCCATGTCCTTATTCACAAATCTTCTTTTCACTTTATTGGGTGGAAATGGTGTTTTAGTAATACAATTAGTTTATAATATATTCTTTTGATGAATTGTCTCGTGCCAGATCATATTCACTTATCTGGCACGTGTAGTTGAAATACAGTTGTCTTTCCGGCCAACGGCCACTGTCTCATCTGTCCTGAGGTAATATGGTAGAGAGCTTGTACCGATATTACTACTCCAGTGATAGAGAGCTTGTACCACTAGAGGAACTTCCACAATCATACAGATTCTTCCCTCAGGAAAACTGGCACTTGACTAGTGCCAGTAAGAAACCCTGCAATATGAAATTTATGTTTCCTTCTTTACATAGTATTTATGCTACCATTTCCACAAACAATACATTCAAAATAAAAGAACATGGTCAGATCTCTCTGACCAACCCAGCTCATCCCCATAGATTGATGTTACAGTTTGTACCAGTTTTCTTTTTCCTCTCCCCTAATGGCTGCAACACCTCTGCCATTATCATTGATCTTTTTCCATAAAATATGATGGGTGATATGATCCTTGATTACAACCTATATAATCTTTTGGTTCTACCTCTCTGGTAGTTTGTTATATGATGGATCAACATCTAGGCCCTGCATAAGTCTGCTAGGGACCTAAGTACGTGCAGTCGTAAAACATTTTTCATATGGCAGTATCTCACACTCAAATTTTTAAATAAAATATTAATAATTTCGTTCTTACCACAAATTCAATGAAATACACACAGGTACGATGATTTGGCAAAAATTTAGCTGAGCCGCTGCTAGAATACGACTGCTTTTCTTTAGTTATGTCTTCATTATATGGTGAAGCAAGTCAAACTTCTGGTCTATCAATCGACCTGTTTGAGGGAACGTTTTTCTACAAATGGCGTCCAGCCTTCCAATTTTTCTCTCAATATCCCCTACTCTGGATAATAGAAATCGGCGTCTATCAAATTTTGAATTCAAAGTTAAAAGCCCTACTGCAAAAATACTGTGTGTTTTTCGGTACGTTGGTTAGTCTGCCTTAGGCTTTACTTGCAAAATTGTATTTAGTTTCAGGCCAACCATTAACCTCTCTCCCTCTTTCAAACTACACCCAATCAGATTACATGTACCCTCTTCTGCCTCATTTCAAAAATGCGTTCAAAAAACGTTATGGCTAAGATAAGCAGGCATGAGTGTGTTCGTCAGTCTGTCATAGAATATATAGTATTATTGCAATATCTTGGTTATTAAGTGGACGATTTTGTAAATTAAAATATATTATTGATCAGGAGACCCTATTTCCCAAAACTATCTAAGTTTTATGGCCCTATATATGAAAGTTCGTATTTCCATATTTTTTCCATGTTAGTCGTCAATATTATTTAAATCTAGAAAACCGCCATCTTTTTCCCCTCTCACTCTATCGTTTTATTCAAACTAAAACGACAATGTCTGTGTTTCGTCAGAAAATACGCTACTTACAAGAAAAGAGGGCTGTGTGAGTGTTTATACATTTCCACTGCGTGAATATAAGGCGATGCAAGTATTGGCCTTGCGTCGTATTTTCAAACTGCCAAAGGCAATATCGCGCGTTCGTTACAATTTTTGATTCCAAACAACGCGTGTCGATGGCAGTCTTCTGTCGCTCCTTTCCCCTCCTTTCGAGTCTCTCACTCCGTCTAGAATAAAAATTACGCCTCGATTTTGTTTCCAACATGTTATATTTATTTTCTCCTACAGTAAGGCCTATTGAAAGCGATATGTTGGCAGGCGAGGCGAAGAAGCTAATCGCAACCCAATATTTTATTTCTACCGTATTTTGACTTTATATTCTATAATGTTTTATCTAAATTATCGATTGTATTGAGGATATCACTACACATCTCCCCACTTTAGAACATGCTATCTGAAGCAAGTTCTTAATCCGAAATAAACATAGATAAAATTCTGCTCCTTATGCCTTGTGAATCATCTGATTTTCGTCATAAGGGTGTCTACTCAAAAAATCTCCACCCACGTTTTGTGAACCAGGAATGTATTCGATAGTGAATGAATAAGGCTGTATGAGCAACGACCATTGTAATAACCGAGCATTTTCATGCTTTGCCTGTGACAGAAATACGAGCGGCTTATGATCCGTTTGGACCACGAATGTTCTACCATAGAGATAGATCTGGAACTTTTTTATAGCTTAGATTAAAGCTAAACATTCTTTTTCACTTGTTGAATAGTTTTGTTCCGCTTTGTTCAACTTGCGGCTAGCATAAGCGACTGGGTTGAGTTCCCCATCTTGTGAGGTGGACCACTGTAACATTGTGGCCCCTAATCCCACGTTACTTGCGTCCGTTCTCACAACAAATTCTTTACTCAAGTCAGGCAATTTCAATATAGGCTTGCTTGTGTACTTTTCTTTTAACTCTTTTCATGCCAATTCACACTGCGCTGACCAAGTAATTTTATCAGGATTTCCCTCACGAGTTAAATCTGTCAGAGCAGCACATATAGAGTTAAAATTTTTAATGTACTTTTGGTAAAACGCACACAACGACACAAAAGAGCGCACGTCTTTCTTTGTCTGTGGCCTCGGTGCTCTTTGCAATTTCTCTAGGTTCTTGAGGTCAGGGGTCATGCTACCCTGATATATTGTATGTCCCAAGAACTCCAACTCTTTACATCCAATACAACATTTGGTTGGTCTAGCAGTTAGGTTTGCCTCTCTGAGTCTATCAAATAACATATTCAACGAGTCAACGTGTTCATCAAATGTTTCAGTAGCGATGAGTATATCCTCCACGAAATTCGTAATACATGGATTATTCAGGGGATCCAACAATTTTCGCATCATCCTAGAAAACTCACTCGGAGCATTTTTCAACCCAAACGGCAACATGTTGAACTCATAATGTCCTTCCGAGGTGCTAAAAGCTAACTAAGGTCGAACCTCAGGCTTCACTGGAATTTGATAATAGCCTTTGCTAAGATCCACCTTCGAAAAATATTTTGCCTTGTTCAGCCTGGCAAATAGTTGATTTGTATCAGGTAATGGATCCACCTGACCTTCTGTGACAGCATTCAGTTTCCTGTAATCTATGCACAGTCTATGTTCCCCAGATGGTTTCCTCAACAAAACCACACAGGAGCTATAAGGAGATTCACTGTGAGAAATAATCCCTTCTTTCAATAAGTAATCTATCTCCTCTTTCAATGCTTTTTCCTTTGCGAATGGGATAGAATAGGCTCTCATACAGATGGGTGTTGGGTCTATTAACTTCATATCGTATTCAAACAAATTGGTGTGCCCCGGCTTATCCGTTAACACGTCTGTATGTTCATCCAGAACCTTTTGAACCCGCTCCCTCTGATTTTTCGTCAAGTGTTTACTGACTTTTACCTGTGCAGCTGTCTCACATGGGTTTAGGGGGTATTCGTGAGAGGCGAGTGGTTCGTTTTTCATCTCCGTTACGAAAGACAAGGTCATCAAGTGTGTTCCTTCCTGGATTTGTCTGTCCAGCTATTTCTTTAGAAGGTTCACATGATATATTTTCTCTTTCTCCTTCTATTTATCTTATAGTTAGTTCTAGACACCTTCTCTAGAACTGTATATGGACCTTGCCATCCAATTTGCAATTTGTTACTGCTGCCGGGTAGTAGAAGAAGCACCTTCACGCCCACAGCTAGTTCCATATCCTTCGCTTTCTTATTATAATATGCAGCATGTTTCTTCCTGGCCTGTCTCAAATTATCATTAGCAAGTTTCCAGCCAGTTTTAAGACGAGTGGTCAGCTCGTTCACATATTAATATGATGAGGTAACAGTCTCTTCTGCCTTCTCATCGGTCCACGTCCTCAGTAGGGCTTCCAATGGACCTTTGATTAGTCTGTCAAACAGCAGAGTGGCCGGTGCCATTCCGGTCGAATTATGTGGAACTTCCCGGTACGCAAACAACGCAACGGGTAAATATTGGTCCCACGTATCAGGTTTGTCATGGGCCAGCTTTCGCAGGATACAAATGAGGGTCCCGTTGAACCTCTCTACCTGGCCGTTCCCCTGTGTGTGATACGGACTACAGTGAAAGTGCTTGGCATGGAATAACCTAAAAACTTCTTCCGTTAGTTTCCCCTTGAACTGTGAGCCGTTATCAGTCAAGATTTGATGCAGGAATCCTAACCTCGTGAATTTTGTAAGTAATGCCTCTGCCACATGCTTCGAATCAATTGACGACAGCGCTACCGCCTCTCCCCACATAGAACAAGTGTCCACCAGAGTAAGAATGTAACTGTTCCTCCTCTTGGTACGAGTGAGAGGTCCTATAATATCCACTGCAACTCTCTCAAAAGGTGTTCCCACTATGGGCATCTCCCCTAGAGTTGCTGGGCCAGTCCAATGCTTTCGAGCTACCCGTTGGCATTCTGGACAGGATTTTACATATCTCTTTATATCTTCCGTTATCCCTGGCCAGAAATAATGACAAGCTATACGCTTTCCTGCTGCGCTGATCCCCATATGACCACTGAAGGGAATAGCATGCCCTAGTTCCATCACTTTCTCCATATATGAAGTGGGAAGGACCAGCTGTCCGTGACCATTTGATCCAGTTCCAGCCTTCCTATAGATCAGTTTATTCTTCATATAGTAGTCTCCTTTTGTTGGAGGTGTATGGCATTTAGGCAACTTCTTAAAGCACGGCTTGAGTGATCTGTCCTCCGCCTGTGCCTTCCTCATCTCATCTGGATGAGTATTTATAGGATTATCCTCCTCCTTCTTTGACTGTGATCAGGCCTGCACTGTTGCCATTATCACAGGTCTATTAGGATTCCCCAAGAAGACGTATCTACACCCCAACATCAGAGGGTAGATTGGTTCATTTATCACTGCTGCTTTGATTACGCCTTCCACATAGCGAGTTTTCACAGTTATACTGGCGATGGGAAGTGTCATGGTTGCTACGTCCTTAGTTGCCCCTTGTATCTCCACTGTTTCTGTGGTATACTGATCTGGGTTTACTAGGTGAGAACTCACAACAGAATCAAAATCTAATCCAGTATCATAAAGGCACCTCATGGTGACCCCATTGCATACAACTTCTTCACAAACTGGGGGGTGATAAGGTTCCTTCTGTCCAGCGGGTTTGTCCTTTAATCCCTTGTTCCCCGTTTTCATAGCAGCGAAGGTAGAAGGTTTCTTTGTACAAACTTTGGTGTCATTAGTGTCCCTTTTACACCATTTACACCATAGCTTTCCTTGGTGGAAAGGTTTTCTTTCATTATATTTTCGGTCACTGAACTGTGGGTTTCTATCTCGATATTCAAATCTTGGCCTATCAAAGTTGGGTTTACTTCGGTTTCCTTGATATTTATTTTCAAATTTATTAGAGTTTTGTGGGGCCTTATAATTTTCTAAATGCATCTTCTTTGTACCAGCCACTTCTACCTGGGCTGCCTGATACCTCTCAGTGACATTAAGTACCTCACCCAACCTCTCTGCACCTTGTTCCATGAGAAACTTTCTCAAGTCTGGAGCCATCGACTCTCTTAAATGCTCTATCATGATCATCTCTTTAAGATCTTGGGTCTTCTCCAGAGCAGTCCATTTCTCCAAATAGGTTTCCAATCTGGCAGAAAATTGGGGGTATGTCTCCCCAGACAAAAGCTTGGCATTTCTAAACTTCTTACGATAAAATTCACAATTCTTCTCATATCTTAACAACAAAGCCTGCTTTAAGATGTCATAATTGTCTTGGTCACCTGTTACCAACAGATTACTGGTGACAATGTATATATTTATTATAATATTTATCTGTCGGAGGGAAGGTATTTGTTTTTAGAATCAGGATGCTTTCCTGGCCAAAGATATATCACCCATGATTGATTGATACTTTTGTTATATGGGTTGTTTCCCCTGGAGATCGAATTTGGCGTATGATTCTGGATTTCGTTAGTCTGTGCCTTGTTGGGCCAGAAAACAGATTGTTCTTGCTTAGGTTATGCAGGAATGTTTTTGGTCCGAGTCTATGTTTACTCTGTGTCTATTTCAGACGATTCGGTCTTATATCGTGATATCTTGGTATGTCTAAATGGAACTATTTTTCCTTGTGCTGAACTTTGGGGTCAGAGAGTTCTGCGCATGCCGAGAGAGGAGAGAGGGTCTTCCGGGATGATGGAATAACGGGCGAAAGCCATGTCGAAGACGAGTCCCCAGTCTGTGATCTCTATGATTTGTTATGGGGAAGAAGATAATTTCTGATATGTTTATTAAGTCTACTAGTCCCCAGTGTTTATTCTATAACGCCAGGAGAGGAGAGCGTTTGTGTTTGCTAGTGTATTTCCTATGCCAAGGTAGAAGAACTGTTCACTGAACTCTTTCATTCCTAGGCTCAGATGGGCAGACGTCTATATGAAATTACCTATGTCTATATGTCGGGACGACATGTTATCTAGCAGCACTGAATATGTTTATATGCAGCAATTATGAGGACAGAATGTGTTGATACTTGTAGAAAATATTTGTGTTCATGAACTGAACCTTTATTGAAGATTTACTATACATCTGTATAGTGAGCGATGCTCAAAGGGAACCAGAAGCCATTTTGGAATCCTATTTATTGTCGATCATCAATCAGAGAACGGGGATGCCCCTTATTATCAGGTGATGATTAAGAGATCACAGTTATAAAGAAAACCCAATACTGGTGGGTTAATATTGTCTTCACATAGATTTGCTGAACTTTACATAAAGGAATCTTCGCTACGAAAGAGGTCCTGATTAGGAGTCATGTTTGAACAGTATTTATTAACTGACATTCTCGGTCAGTAAGGCCTGATGATTGTATTGATAAACAGTAGAAATCTAAGTGCTTGTCTACAGATGTTCCATTGTAATGTTATTCAACATGAATGCTAATTTATGATGGTAGACCATTGATCAACAATATGCTATTTATGTCGACCTGTGTTCCTGTAACGATGTTCGTACTGTCTACGTGTGTACGTCCTATTAAACAGTATGAAACGACCACAGTAGTCCAGCCATCCTTGACTTCCACCTGTGATTGGAGTGAGTGTCCTGTGCACCTGTCGAACTGTCATCCATTCGCGTTTGTCATTATTGATGTTCACACTCACTCATTACATCAGAATATACGCACCTAACAGTACACCTTGTCAGGGCCCCCAATAGTCGGTAACCTGACCCATTTACAGAACATTGTGACTGGACGAGCTATATCACGAAACAAACAGTCCATACTAATCTGGTGCAAGAAACAAAGCTTTATCCCTCTGGAGCCTTTATCAATGTGGTAGGCCAGTTTTCTGGGTCAATCTGCACAGTGGACATTTTGAGAAGTCAGCTACTGAGACCAGACCGTTTCCTGTGGCCTGATACGACACACCAGCAGTACAACTCTACAGTTGAAGTCAGCATGACCTGCCCTATAGAGCGTATGCGGTAAATAGGTCAGCGCTCGTTGAACAGACGGTGTTTACATAAAACAGGCAGCAGTACACAGAACGTTTGAATCGAGTGTTTATCTGTGTTGATAAGAAATGCAGTGATATTGAACTGAGAAGTCCTTCTAGGAACTGTCAACGTTGGATCTTCTTGTGTGCAAATGATTGAACATTGTAATAATTAAATTCAAAATAAATTAATTATTAAAGTGGCAGTTTATTTTACTACAACTATGCCATTATAGAATAACAGCTGTGCTTCTTTGCATTACATTACATTATATATGAGATATATATGATTATGTTTACATGTTTGCATATTATTTGTGTGTCTATGTCGTGGGAGATTGGGTGTGTGACTATTATAAAAGATACCACGTCATAGAGGTTTTATAATAGCGTTCTGTAGGTGCGAATTTTCTTAATTGAAAATTTGCTAGCGTGTATTTCTGTTAGTTGTGAAGACGCGTTTTTTCTTCGTTGTTTTTGTAATATTTTTTCTGTTCTTTAGTTTTGTTTTGATTTGTTTGTATATTTGTAAGTCTACCCTTACCTATCATTCAGTTATATACATTTATATTTATACACTGTGACGTCATTTGTGTTGTTTATTTCATCGCGGTTATCATCACAGGTTCTGTGATTATTTTCTTCAGTTTTCTATTTAATTTAGTTGATTTCTGCGAATGTTTTCATGTTGTCTTTTATAATTGTTTTGTTGTGTTCTTGATCGACATACAATATATGAAACATATTTGATCATACACTACTAGCTGTGTAGTGAACATATGAGTAATAAGCAACTGGTGATTAATTGCTGTTATTAGAGGTACACAGTTGATTATACAAGACCTTATTTAAAGACTTGTTTCCCACAGAGATTGTGATAAAGGGAGCTGATTATTCAAGCTATTAAGAGCTTGTTTCCATTTATTTGGAGATAGATTTCATTATTGCTATTTCAGGTATCTAGTCACATGTTGGTATACATTATGTCGACTTTAGATTACTTCATTGAGGTAGGGAAATCCCTAGGCAAGACTGGTGATAAGTTAGAGGAGTATGCTACCAGTCAATATGAAAAAGCACAAAAATTTGAAATTGATAAACTGAAGGCTGAGGAGAAAAAACAAAAAGCCGAGGATAAAAGAATGGAATTAGAATTTGAGCAAAAGAAATGGCAGATGCAAGTAGACGAAAGGAGATTCCAAATGGAAATGGAAAAACAAAATAGAGAAGCTCAGGCTGAACAAAAGAGATTAGACAAAGAGGCTGAACAAAAGAGATTAGACAAAGAAGCTGAACAAAAGAGATTAGACAGAGAAGCTGAGGTTGAACAAAAGAGATTAGACAAAGAAGCTGAACAAAAGAGATTAGACAGAGAAGCTGAGGTTGAACAAAAGAGATTAGACAGAGAAGCTGAACAAAAGAGATTAGACAGAGAAGCTGAGGTTGAACAAAAGAGATTAGACAGAGAAGCTGAACAAAAAAGATTAGACAGAGAAGCTGAAGCCGAGGAGAGAAAGGCAAAAAGAGAACATGAGGAAAAACTGTTAGCATTTGAGTTAGAAAAGTTGAAGTTGACAAACATGGGTAATGTTAATCAGCCATCTGGTGGTAGTGTTAAACCTTTTATTTATAAGGTCAAGGTACCACCGTTCAATCCTTCCAGTGACGATATTACATTCTGGCTGGATCGTTTTGAACGTTCTTGTCGAACTCATAATGTGGATAAATCACAATATGCTAACCAGTTGTCAGAAAATTTGAAAGGTGATTCTCTTACAAGTTTAAGCTTGGTTGATGAGACTGACAAGGATAATTATGAAGTTATTAGGGCAGCTTTATTGAAAAAATATCAATTAACAGAGGAAGGTTACCGTATTTTGTTTAAGAAAATGGTACCTGAATCAGGGGTAGAATTCTCAGAATTCATAGCAAGGCCACGTCTTACATTTAATCGTTGGATTGAGCTGTCCAAAACAGAAAAGACATATGAAGCACTTATGGACTTGTTTCTCGGAGACAAGATTATGTCAAGTGTAAATAAACTATTCCTTGAATTCTTACATGAGCGTAAACCCAAGACACTAAAAGAAATGGAAGAATATTGTACCCAATACGTCACGGCACATCCGGACGTAGCTTTTAGCAATGCTAAGGTTAAGGAAAGTATGCCAGTTGCTTCAGCAACACCATACAACCCTAATTATTCACACAAATTTCAGGGACCACAAAACAGGTTTGATAAAAAGGGTAACCATAATAGTTATCAAAACCAAGGTAACCAGTCATTTCAGGGTTCTTCTGCGAAGTACTGGAGACGAGCTGAAGCCCTCGTTTCAGTGGTGGTCATAATTATAGGAATTTCCGCAGAGGAAGTCATTATAGAAGCTATCCAAGTCATCCATCATGGAGACAACAAGATCATAATTATAGAGATACTCATTATAATGAATATGATAATGGTAACCATGAGAACTATGACTCAAACCAAAATAGGGGTTACAATAGAGGAAACAATAATGATTACAGAGGCAATAATAATCGAGGTAGATCACAATACAAAAAACATAAATCACATTATCTGGCAAACTCTGCACAGCAAGAGTCACATGAAGCCTATAAACAGACTAAAGATAATAAGGACACTAATAATATGGCATGTTCCGCTTTTGATTTTGGGAGAGCATCTCAGTGCTCCCAATGCAAAACATTATTTGAACCAACTACGGTATCCACTTTAAGTTGCGGCCATCCTCTTCCCGCTCTTCCTGCGTCAGTCGCGCATGATGGAAGAGGTTCTCTTGTCTTACATAAAGTTTAGTAAATGACAATCCAGTCTCAGTTCTTTTTGATTCTGGATGCACCACAATTGGTGTTAGGCAATCACTTGTAGATCCTTCTCGTGCCACTGGAAAAGTAGTCAAATGTGTAACATTTGGCGGCACCTTAGAGAAATACTCTACTGCTTTCATTAGGATTGCTACTCCTTTCTTTACAGGAGACGTACACGCATGTCTTCTGCCGAATCCGATCGCTGATCTTATCATCGGTCGTATTCACGGAGTCAAAGAATGCACTCCACAACAAATTTCCGTTTGGGAAAAACAAAATATGCTAACTGAATATGCTGTAGTCACTAGAGCTCAAGCTCTTAATATGCCTCAAACTTCATCTACTGAAGATAATGAAGTGCATAACCAAGATGATCCCTTGGTAATTTCTCGTGACTCATTTATAAAACAGCAAGAAGATGATCCGACTCTAAAGAAATTCTTCATGCTTGCAACAAAAGGTGATCAAAATAAAGATACAAATCGTAAATCTTGGATTACAATGAAGAATGGCGTACTTGTACGTATGGTACAAGACTCCACTAAGTCAAGTCATTCTCAGATTCTTCTGCCCAAGAATTTGAGAGTTAAAATTTTGCAGCACGCTCACAACTCTCAGTGTGCTGGACATATGGGTTTTTCCCGTACTAAATCAAGAGTTCTTGCGGCTTTCTTTTGGCCTTTTGTGAACAAGGACATACGGATTTATTGTCGATTTTGTAAAGTATGTCAAGAGGTCAAATCCAAAGGTCCACGCCATGCTGCACCTATTCAGGCTGCTAACTTATAATGGTAGACCATTGATCAACAATTTGCTATTTATGTCGACCTGTGTTCCTGTAACGATGCTCGTACTGTCTACGTGTGTACGTCCTATTAAACAATATGAAACGACCACAGTAGTCCAGCCATCCTTGACTTCCACCTGTGATTGCAGTGTGTGTCCTGTGCACCTGTCGAACTGTCATCCATTCGCGTTTGTCATTATTGATGTTCACACTCACTCATTACATCAGAATATACGCACCTAACAGTACACCTTGTCAGGGCCCCAACAGTCGGTAACCTGACCCATTTACAGAACATTGTGACTGGACGAGCTATATCACGAAAAAAACAGTCCATACTAATCTGGTGCAAGAAACAAAGCTTTATCCCTCTGGAGCCTTTATCATCACCCCTGCTCATTTTTGAATAAACTTCATAAGATGTTCCCCTATGACCCTGGGATAACTTTAGACTCCACCTTTCTTTTTCCATCCCATAAGTGGTGACTAATACCTCAAATCTGCTTAAGAAGGACTCTATGTCATCATCTTTCTCAACAAAATGGTCTAAAGAAACCCCATGGCTGAGGTTGAGGCCCCCTGACTGGCAGTGGCATCGGAGATAGAGGGGCTGGCGCCATTTTCAGGAGCATGGCCTTGAAATTCCAACTCCCTTAGTCGTAGCTCGTGCTTCCTCCGTAATCTCCTCTCCTCCCTTTCAGCCACCAGTCTTTTTTCCTCTGCTTCCCTTTCAGCAACCAGTCTTCTTTCCTCTGCCTCTATCTGCATCCTCTTCTCTTCCTTTTCAGCCTCCATCTTCTTCTCTTCAAATTGGAGCCGCTTAATCTCAGCCTCCCTATCCGCCGCCAATGCCCTAGCCTCTTTGTCAGCCTCAATCTGTAACCTTTTAATTTCTTTCTCGGCTCTAATTTTCTTTCTGCTTCACTTTCCAATCTTTTATCTTCTCGTGCAATAAATTTATCAACCTCTGAGGTTACATACTGGACCAGCTCTGGCCCATCCATACCCATATCTCTTGCAGTCTGCACAGCAGCAGATCTAAACTTGGCCAAGTCTGCCATTCTGTCTTAAGCAACTTTAATAATGTTCTAAGACAAATTTATACTCTAATAAACAAAGTACCAACTATGATTAATTAATTAACTACTGGTCGTGACAATTCATCAACTGTTAATTTCCACCTTAAAGTACTTTTATCTTTATTATTATTATTATTGGATATCCTTAAACTCTAGGGACAATAGTGATAAAATATTGAATTTTATAATAAATGATAATTTTACATCCCGGAGCGAGCTACCCAATATATGTGGTGGGTTTAGGTGTTATGAATGTTGGTGTTGTATTTCATTTGTAACTGAGTGAGGTCAAGCTGTGAAGGCCCCTGAGTCTAACAATTGATGGGGTGTGTTCTCAGGGTACCTTTCTGCTACCACCCTAAGATCTCACTCAGAGTTATATTTTACTCTTAGAATAAATGGTGACTACGTCCAAATGTCTCGGGTAATGTACGTGTGGTGTGATGGTAACCCAATACACAAACGCACACATACAGATATTAGATTCTATGATCAACTCAACTAACACAGTGTTTTAAATTTGGTATTTAACAAATCTTTTTACAATTTATTTAGTCCTTAACCTAATATTATTTTGGTCAGGACTATCAAAATCAAATGAAATCAATATATATATATATATATATATATATATATATATATATATATATATATATATATATATATATATATATATATATATATATATATATATATATATATATATATATATATATATATATATATATATATATATATATATATAGGCAAAAATCAAATAACTAAAAAGGACAATCTGTCCAAGAGCATAATATGAAATATAATAATGGTGTTGTTAACTTGCTAACTATTTCTTAACTGGTACTAGATGGCGGGTTGGGGTGTTTACATCATTCCCATGTCCTTATTCACAAATCTTCTTTTCACTTTATTGGGTGGAAATGGTGTTTTAGTAATACAATTAGTTTATAATATATTCTGTTGATGAATTGTCTCGTGCCAGATCATATTCACTTATCTGGCACGTGTAGTTGAAATACAGTTGTCTTTCCGGCCAACGGGCACTGTCTCACTTGTCCTGAGGTAATATGGTAGAGAGCTTGTACCGATATTACTACTCCAGTGGTAGATAGCTTGAACCACTAGAGAAACTTCCACAATCACACAGATTCTTCCCTCAGGAAAACTGGCACTTGACTAGTGCCAGTAAGAAACCCTGCAATATGAAATTTATGTTTCCTTCTTTACATAGTATTTATGCTACCATTTTAACAAACAACACTTTCAAAATAAAAGAACATGGTCAGATCTCTCTGACCAACCCAGCTCATCCCCATAGATTGATGTTACAGTTTGTACTAGTTTTCTTTTTCCTCTCCCCTAATGGCTGCAACACATCTGCCATTATCATTGAACTTTTTCCAAAAAATACGATGGGTGATATGATCCTTGTTTACAACCTATAATCTTTTGGTTCTACCTCTCTGGTAGTTGGTTATATGATGGATCAGCATCTAGGCCCTGCATAAATCTGCTAGGGACCTATGTAGTTACAGTCGTAAAATATTTTTCATATGGCAGTATCTCACACTCGAATTTTTAAATAAAATATTAATAATTTCGTTCTTGCCACAAATTCAATGAAATACATACAGGTACGATGATTTGGCCCAAATTTAGCTGAGCCGCTGCTAGACTACGACTGCTTTTCTTTAGTTATGTCTTCATTATATGGTGAAGCAAGTCAAACTTCTGGTCTATCAATCGACCTGTTTAAGGGAACGTTTTTCTACAAATGGCGTCCAGCCTTCCAATTTTTCTCTAAATATCCCCTACGCTGGCCAATAAAAATCGGCGTCTATCAAATTTTGAATTCAACGTTAAAAACCCCACTGCAAAAATACTGTGTTTTTCGGTACGTTGGTTAGTCTGCCTTAGGCTTTACTTGCAAAATCATATTTAGTTTCGGGCCAACCAATAACCTCTCTCCCTCTTTCAAACTACACCCAATCAGATTACATGTACCCTCTTCTGCCTCATTTCAAAAATGCGTTCAAAAAACGTTATGGCTAAGATAAGCAGGCATGAGTGTGTTCGTCAGTCTGTCATAGAATATATAGTATTATTGCAATATCCTGGTTATTAAGTGGACGATTTTGTAAATTAAAATATATTATTGATCAGGAGACCATATTCCCCAAAACTATCTAAGTTTTATGGCCCTATATATGATAGTTAGTATTTCCATATTCTTTCCATATAAGTCGTCAATATTATTTAAATCTAGAAAACCGCCATCTTTTTCCCCTCTCTGTCTATCGTTTTATTTAAACTGAAACGACAATGTCTGTGTTTCGTCAGAAAATACGCTACCATACAAGAAAAGCGGGCTGTGTGTGTGTTTATACATTTCCAATACGTGAATATATGGCGATGCAAGTATTGGCCTTGCGTCGTATTTTCAAACTGCCAAAGGCAATATCGCGCGTTCGTTACAATTTTTGATTACAAACAACGCGTGTCGATGGCAGTCTTCTGTCTCTCCTTTCCCCTCCTTTCGTGTCTCTCACTCCGTCTAGAACAAAAATTACGCCTCGATTTTGTTTCCAACATGTTATATTTATTGTCCCCTACAGTAAGGCCTATTGAAAGCGATATGTTGGCAGACGAGGCGAAGAAGCTAATCGCAACCCAATATTTTATTTCTACCGTATTTTGACTTTATACTCTATAATGTTTTTTCTAATTTATCGATTGTATTGAGGATATCACTACAACGTTCCAAGAAGTATCAGGGAGTAATCACAAAGCTGGTCCAGCGTCTCTAAGACCCGCCTGGTGATGGTGTCTAGTGTCGAATTCAGGCCACTTATACTCTCACTTGTTCCAGAGATAGTACCCTCAATTGGAACCACCGACTAGTGTCACAAAAGAAAAAAACAAATACCCTCTTGAGTATTGAGTTTTCCCGACACACACTTATGTGCCCCCCTCTTTTTCATTCCATCATTCCATCTACATCATAACTTTACCTTCTCTGAGAATTAATCTTAATCCCAGATAGCGGAAAACTTTTATTATATGTAGATTGAATAGGTTTACATTTACCCCTACATTGGTTGAAAAGGTTAACCATATAATAAGTATGTATATCATTTCTCTCATCATTCACTCCCTGCTCCCTATGAAAATTTGGACTACCTCTGCTTTTGGTTCTCTAAAAGAAACTTGCATAAAGCAGTCACAAGCCCTTGCAGTGGTGGTTCATGAAATCATCTTCTGTATGTTGAGAGTGCCAGCCTCATATGACTTGGACATCCACTAGCAGTTTTCACATATAAATATACAACTCACCCCAAACTGTCTTTGGGATTACAGACTCCTGGCTCAGAGAAACAGTTAAGCCAACTTGTTTAAGATGCCTCTTCCACGTGTTCTGGGGTGTTACTTTACAATAAGCTCTCACTCTGACTTCGTGTTCAGATTCCTAGGATTCCGATTTTCCGATTTAATAAAGGTAGAGTTTTCCTGGGATTTATATACGTCCTCAAGATGCTTAAACAAGGTCTGGTCCGATAAATGGAATTCTGATCTTTTTCTTTACTCTGGCTGTCTGGCTGGTCTCTTAACGAGTTGAATTTCACAGTGCTTTCAGAAATGTTGTTATGTTTACTTCTCGAATGCCGGCCAATAGTTACAATCATGCGTGGTTTTAGGGTTTTATTCAAAACATTTCCTCTTAGGAACATTCTGCGTGTTATATAAAAGGTCACTTTTCAAATATGGAATTGTTATATCCGTCGATTTGAGGCAATGATTGCACTACAACTCCCTACATTATCACAAATAATGTATGCGTAATACTTCTGTCCGGAAACTATTACAACATTCCATCTTTCAGGTCTACTTCTTCTTCTTCTTTGATCCTTAGCCCCCGACCGTCAAAGCAGTCAGTGGCCATTACGCCTGGTGGCGTCTTGTAGGGAACATCAAATTGATTCCACTTTGCTCGGTCGGCGGCCATCCTTCGTACAGTGCCCCAACTCTGGTTCATTCTTTGCATCTCAGCCTCCACAGTCCTCCGCCAAGTTGTTTTTGGTCAGCCTCTCTGTCGTTTTCCTTCAGGGGTCCATAGCATAGCTGTTCTTGTGATGGCATCGCGGTCTCTTCTGAGGACATGGCCAACCCAGCTCCAGCGTCTGCCAGCTATGATGGTGTGCATGTCCTCTTGCTTGCTCCGAGTAAGCAGATCTTGGTTGGTGATGATATTCGGCCAAAAGATTCGGAGAATTTTTCTTAGGCATGTTGTGTGAAAAGAGGACATTTTCGACATTTTCTTCTCTGTAACTCGCCAGCTCTCCGCGCCATAGAGAAGCACAGAAAGCACACAGCTCTGATATAATCCTAATTTTGTGCTTGTGCTGTACTGAGAGGACTTCCAGATGTTGTTTAGACTAAAAAAGGCTGTTCTTGCTTTGTTCATCTTTCAAGTGCATGTCTGTAATATGTCCGCAGACGGATAATTTATCTCCCTGTCCTTGTGCAAACATCGACCCTCGTTTAACCATCTGGGCTGTGACTCTTCACGACAGTAATTAGTGAATCATAATAATCATATTAGCGTTAAATAAACTTACTGGGCGTACGTCGTGTTAATCCGTCGCGCCCAAGTTGTGGTACACGAGAATTTTACCAACATGATTGTCGGTGAATATTGCATCACATGTCTACTCTCTCAGCAGGGATGGTAGGTAAACAGACAACACGAATTATTACGGAGAAGAAAGCAAACAATGACTCTAAAATAACAATACTGCCGGAGAGGAAAAGAGAGCGAACCCAATTATGTGACACTCCCGACCAACCCAGACAGTTTCTTCTTATTAGTGCGCTTCTCCACTCCTTACCACAACCAAATAAAATAAATCTCAGCAGTGCACGACAGTTTTAAAAAGTCGCTACTCGCGACTCTACTCGGTGTAATCTCTGGAAAAACAGGGGATTGAGGGATTTAGGGTGAATAAAAATGTAATTTTGTAAGAAGGTGACTCTTTTTTCAAAACTAAAGCAGAAACAAGAAAAAAATCTGCACCCAAAGTAGTAACCAAAGAGACTGAATATGGCAAATTACGCAATGTTCAGTATATGTTGACACTGCAGGAAACAACTCTGTTGTGTATGGGCGCATGTGTCGGTGCCTGGTAAAACTACAATTAAAAAAAAAAATGATGGCTCTGCTTTTCGAAAATGTGCTCAGAGTTATCTTGCGCCCGCCACCCCTTACTACCCCCCTCCCAGCTGCGCTATTGGTAATACTAGCAGCAGTGGGTGCAGTTCGTGATGCTGTAGCTGTCATTTCTGTTGCTATAGAAATAGCTATATAAATAAACATACAAAACTTGTTGTAAGAAGTAGCTGCAGTCGCTACCAACTATTACAGTCAGAGTAATTGCTTTGAAGCTGTGTTGGCGCAAGTATTATATTTGTGTGTGTGTGTGCGCGCACGCGCGTGTGTGTGTGTGGCTCTTTTTAGGAGTGTGTGTAGAAAGAAGAAACGGTGGAGACAGTTTGGGTAATGACGGTCGTGATAATAGTTTAAATGAGAATAATAGCTTTGATGATAGTTACAATTTAGATGACGATCACGGCGATTTGGAAAAACAAAAAACCAACTTTGCCTTAATATGTGAATTATCTTGGTTTTTTTTTTTTTTCATACACTCATCCTAGTACATTAACGCTGAGTAAGTTCAAGGCCTTCTAAATATTATAAAATATATTTCATATCTACACAATTGTTTCTATACAATTATCGCTTGAAAGGTCAGTGTTATTTATTTTGACCCTTGGGTCGGCAGAGATGGAGTCGAAATGTTAGCCCTGTGACTTGTTTATCGTAGAAATCTGCGCACTGTAAAACTCATCTTTACATAGTGCTATTGTGGTGCAATTTTAATCGCACAACTTGCAGACTAATGGAAACTGCGTGTTATCATTATTGATGTGCTTATTTTAGTTTCTTCACTTCTGTTTTCTTGTGTTTTTAGCCGACGAGATACACTTGTAGTACGGACGCTGATTCTTTTAAAAAATAATACAATCCTCAAACGCGCTTTACCTTATACGTTTCGTCGATATTCTCTTTTTGTCCTCTAGATTGAATGCACTAACTTGGGGAGCCGCGCTGGTGTAATGGTTGCCACACTGCGCTAGCGATCAGGTGTTCAAGGTTCAAGTCCGAGCGCGGGCATTTGCAAGAATGTCATCGACCGGGATTTTGGCTGAATAACCTGAACGGCTCCTGTGATAAACCCTCTGTGGATGAGAAGGAGCGAAGCTCCTGACCGGGTTGCCAGGAAAGTACACAGGCTCCCCAGCCTCGCAATGACATGTTATTAGGCCGAAGGGCTGAAAGCCCAAGAGCCGCTGGTTTAAAAAAAAAAGAATGCTGTAACTACAGCCTGTCACCAAATTGCCCTGTTATTCACTTCACGGACGGATGTGCGAATGCGTGATGAAAGGACAGGGCAATATATAATTATTTTAAACACTGTTAAAATGTCTGTTATTACTACAATTCTCACTGTCGCAGCTGCAAGAGTTTGTTACAATAATGTGATTATTTCTTTTTTTTTTAGTAGTATATTAAAGTTACAACATTAAAATACAGAATATGTACACTGCAATAGAAAAAATACAGAGTGGATGAGCAGTGGGAAATGCTAAAGCAGTGTTTCTCAACCTTTTTATGTTCGCGGCACACTTTTCAATTTACTAAAATATTGCGGCACACCTATCTTACTCCATGCCAGAATAAAAAATTACAGTGATATATTCGTATATACTAAATTAAAAACACTAATTTGTGGGCACTTTAGAATAAATAAAACTCTCAATTCCATTTTATTTTAATTGTTTAAAACAATTGGAACAAATGTTTGACCCAAAAAAAACTTGTTTATACAAATCTGATGAGTCCTAATGGGATACTTGGGCTTGATGCTTTTGAGTAATTTCTTGGATTTTAGGTCGTATCTGAGATAAGCAAACTCCTTTTTCATCTTCCACACAGAGAAGTCTTTCCCATTTTGTTGCATTTAATGCTTGTAAGTTTTGAAAATCCCAACTCACATAAATATGACGGGGAAAACTGCATCAAAATAATTAAAGCTCGTTTTGCAATAATAGAATACTAGTATTTAACAGAAATGCAGAATGCGTCTAGGGGCATCTCAGAGTGTTTCATTTTAAGACTGCGATCGGTTGAAATAGAAGCTAACAGTTTGATAAGGGTGGAATTAGGATGCCGTCAAATTACCACCTCTATCGACACCAGGTATTACAATGCAAGATGTGGGTGTCTTATCTGGTTTAGATTGTTGCTGTGTGTGTTGCAGTAGAACAGTTCACAGGGTACACCACAGGCAACATGACGTGTAGAGTCATAAAAATGGTAACTTCGCTTTAGGTTTATACCATTTATTGCACGCCACAAAACAGTCATGATACTTATGTTATCATCAGCATAGTATAACGAATGCAGCATTCAAACTCATGTTAACTGACAGTCATGTAGGAGTCAATACTCAATAGTTGTATGGAAAACAAATATCATAGCGAAGCTTGATAAATAATGCATATAACTTCTGCAACCGTGGTCAGCTGCAGATCCTTAATGTTCATAGACAATAATAATTATTCCTTCCTGATGCTAGCAGATCAGATGTATACAATACGTCCGTTTACTGTCTGCACGTGAGTAGCATACATGGATTACAGGTCAGCTCGACCTTTATAACCTTCCTAAGTCTAACCATCTGACTTGGACGTGATCTCTGATATAACGAATCCTGGAACACAGACAATAGTCTTGTTGGTCTAGAGCGACCCATAGATATATAACTAGTTCAGGTATAAAGATACCGGTGACTTAATCCTAGTCAAAGTACCTCTCCATTTTGAATCACACAGGCGAGCAAAAAGGCGACAAAATGACGAACCTCTAGATGATAGCCTAAAGTTCGATACAAGAGGAATTACCTTATTTCGGAAAATCAACCATGAACATATGCCTCCAGGCAGGCTTGAATAATACGGGGAAATAGTCTAGTTAGCTAACTAACTCACAAAGACAATGTATTTCCCTCAGAGAATCACAAGACGCAGTCGCGTCCGCTCGCTAATCAGTCCATTTCTCAACTCCCGACCTGGGCGGAACAACAAAACGACAACCCAGTCGAGACATGCGCAGAGCGACAATCTCTGAGTCGCTGTTCACAATAAGACGATTCTAAGAACATTCGAGATAAAAGTCTTACACAGTCGCGCCTTTTATGGACATGAACAGAAGCGTTAAGAAAGGTTTCAAACATCTACAACAGTTGACTGATACTACCAAATAAGGAGATATGGTCACGCTTCGTTCAAGACATTATAGACCGAACGTGTCTCTATACAAGAGGAAGTAAACTCATAAAGAATAGCAGTATCGATATTTCGGGTTCTGTCCCTTTGACCATAAAATATATATAACATGCATTTCAGTCAAATAATGATCATACATACGAAAAACGATCATACAAAGACTTTGGAAAAAAGTAATTATTTGTGCGTAACATTACCGCACCCTCCCGGGAAAAAAAAATGAAACATTTTTTTTTTTAAATCCTGGAGCCGGAAAAATCTAGGCTCCTAACGCACGTATGATGCGCGGATATACCTAACAAAATAGCTCAACACTTGGAGCGAAACTGAGATCATATCCCAGGTCCTTAGAGAAAAATTTATCTAAGTATACGCGTATATATCCCAGGAAGGTGCCACCAACACAAACCACAATGCTGGCAACATCATAATAAAAGTCAAATTATTCTCATACCAATATATGAAATCAAATATATTATTATGATATCATACAATGTGTTGCAAATAGCGGTGTAATATATTAATATACCGCACTATTTTATTACATTATGTAATGCATCAGTAACTAATAAGTAATACATGTGTTGATCTTCGTTGACATAAAACATTCAATAGAAGAAGATGTGGACATCATCCGCTCCCAATCTAGGACAGGACTTGATATACTCAAAGTTCCACAATGGACACAATCTCGCATCTTCAATGATGTGCTGCGAAAATATCAATAACACAAATCTTAAAGACAACTGGTAAATCTCTCAATACAATCCTGAAAATAATTTATTTAAATGTGGCCGAGTGATCTTTTGGCCCGTATATCACTAACTAAGCCTTCTTAGATAATTACATGGTACAATGTTATAAATTCCCCCTCAAAAAAGTGAGAAAAAAAAAATCTACTAACATGTCATTATAACATTGGACTGTATATCAGGAAATATATATATGACAGAAGAATCATGTGGAATCGTGTGGGCATCTGGACAGAATGTCCGCCATTACATTATCCGAACCACGGATAGCTCGAACCGAGAAATGAAATGGTTGAAGAGCTATGGCATAACGAGTGGACCTCGAGCTCTTCAAGTTTTTGCTCTGAATAGCAGTAAGCGCTTTCTGGTCGGTTTCCACAATGAAATGTGCGCCTAGAAGAAATCTTTGTAACTTCAGAATAGACCATACCATAGCCAATAACTCACGGTCTAAAACCGAGTAATTCTTTTCTGCAGCATTTAATTTCCTAGAGATATACATCACCGGATGCAGAGTATCAGAATACTCCTGCATTAGTGCTGCCCCAATCCCAGTTGACGAGGCGTCACTTCGAAGAACAAAAGTCTTCTCAATAGTAGGTAACCTAAGAATAGGTGGAGATGAAAATAGGTCTTTAACCTGGTCCAATGAGGATTGACATTCTTTTGACCAGCGGATCAAATTAGGCGACCCTTTCTTCAATAAAGTAGAAAGCGGTGCCATAATGGAGGACAGATTCGGAATGAATCGTCCGTAGAATTGGATCAAACCTAATAGACTCCTTACTTGTTTCTTTGTCTTAGGGACCGAAATGTTAAGTATTTTTGAAACATTGTGGTCCTCTGTCTTTAAAAGACCATGACCAACACGATGACCTAGGAAAGAAATCTCACTAAATCCTATAAAGGCTTTAGAGGGTTTTGCAGTCAAGTTATACTCGCGAAGAGTAGACAGTAATTCGTATAAACCCAAATAGTGATCTTCCCAGGAATCACTGAATAGACAGATATCATCTAGATATGCTATGACATCTGTACGATATGCGAGAATTCGCCGCATCATGCGTACGAATGTAGCAGGGGCGTTCATAAGACCAAAAGGCATGAAATTCCATTGGAATAAACCCCTAGGTGTAGAAAAAGCTGTAAAAGGTTTGGCACGTTCAGTTAGCGGGACTTGCCAATAACCTTTAGACAAATCTAGTTTGGTAAAGAATCTAGAATTAGAAAGTTTATTGAGTAGCTCTTCTAATGAAGGCATAGGTTCAGCGTCGAACTTCGTAACTTGGTTCAATTTGCGATAATCTACGCAAATGCGAATGTTATTATCCTTCTTTCGAACAATAACCATAGACGAAGAGTATGCTGAAGTGGATGGTTCAATGATTTCCAAACGTATCATTTCATCCAATTCTTTTTCGACTTGAGACTGGAAATGGATAGGTATTGGATAGGGTCTGACTCTGATAGGATTATGATCAGTTAGCACAATGTCATGTTCAATGACATGTGTGTGTCCCGGGATGTCTGTAAGAACATCCTGAAATGTTTGCAACATCGAAGAAACTTGTCGATGTTCCTCAGCGGAAAGATTTGGAGAAACGGTCACGTTTTTCCAAGATTCCGTAGAATAAAGTGGGACCATAGAAAGAGGAAGATTGACATCAGAAAAAGTAGTTTCCTCATCCTGTATAACTGACAGCGATGAGTATTGACCATGAGGTACTTGAGAATTGTCCGTTGCCTGGAAAATAGGCTGCAAATAGTCTGGTCTTTCATGAAATTCCGTGAGCATATTTATGTGGAAAGTTTTATGCTTTCCATCAATATCGACAACATAGTCGACATCAGAAATTTTGGAGACTATTGCATATGGACCTTTCCATGCAATTAGAAGTCTGTTCTCCCTTGAAGGAAGTAGAACGAGAGCTTTGTCACCTGGACAAAGTTGTCGTAGACATCTATTCTTATTCGCAAACTGCCTTGCCTTTTCTTTAGCAAATTCGGAAGACGAAGTTGCTAGTCTGCATGCCTCAATGATTTTTTTCCTAAGAGCAATGACGTACTCATAAGAAGATTGAGTCTCATCGCTAATATTATCGGCAGTGATTAGATCGTGAAGTAAAGACATAGGGCCGCGCGGTTGCGCGCCAAAGACAAGTTCAAAAGGGGAAAACCCCGTATGTTCATTGGGGACCTCTCTATACGCAAAGAGAGCCGCGGGTAAGACCCTGTCCCAATCCTGAGGATGATCCTCAGTTATTTTACCCAGTAAAGTTTTTAGAGTCCTATTTAAACGTTCGACCAACCCATTAGACATTGGGTGATAGATACTGCTGAGAGACCTTTTTATATGTAGCATAGACATTACCTGTGACATAGTGTCTGATATAAGTTGAGTGCCATGGTCTGACAATATTTCTCCGGGAAAACCCAAGCGAGAAAATATCAGCCAAAGAGCGTCTGCGATATCAGCAGTTGAGATGCTCTTGAGAGGTATTGCCTCTGGCCAACGTGTGCACATATCGACACATGTAAGAATAAATTGATGTCCTCTAGCCGACTTAATTCTAAAAGGACCGATAATATCTATTGCCATTTTTTGAAAAGGGCGAATTGGAATGTCAGCAGCCTGAATAGGCGCAGCATGTCGTGGTCCTTTAGATTTGACCTCCTGACATACTTTGCAAGAGCGACAGTACATTCGTATGTCCTTGCTCACAAATGGCCAAAAGAAAGCCGCAAGAACCCTCGACTTTGTACGGGAAAAACCCATATGTCCAGCACATTGCGAGTCATGAGCATGTTGCAATATTTGCACCCTCATGCTCTTAGGCACAAGAATTTGTGAATGAGTGGATGTAGTCGAGTCTTGTACCATACGTACAAGTACGCCGTTCTTCATAGAAATCCAAGATTTTCTATTAGTATTTTGATTAGGATCACCTTTTTTTGCTAGAATGAAGAATTTTTGTAACGACGGATCTTCTTCTTGCAATTTGATAAATGAGTCACGTGTAATAGTCAAGTGACTATTTTGTTCATTTACTTCATCATTATTAGTTAATGAAGTTTGAGGTGGATCCAGAGCATGTGCTCTTGTGACCACCGCATTGGTAGCTTCAATGTTTTGCTCTTCCCAAACAGCAATCTGCTGTGGGGTACATTCCCTAACTCCGTGAATACGACCAATAATAAGGTCCGCAATAGGGTTTGGAAGTAGACACGCGTGGACCTCTCCCGTGAAGAAAGGAGTAGCAATATGTATTATGGCAGTAGGATATTTTTCCAACGTGCCACCAAATGTGACACATTTGATGACCTTTCCTGTAGCACAGAATGGATCTACAAGAGATTGCCTAACCCCGACAGTAGTACATCCAGAATCAAACAACACCGAGACTGGATTACTATTTACAAGCCCCTTATGTAATATAAGAGAACCTCTCCCATCATGAGCAACATTAGCAGGAAGAGCGGGCAAAGGATGACCACAGCTTAGAGTACTAATGGTTTTCGGATCAAATAAAGTACTGCATTGGATACATTTATTTGCCCTACCAAAGTCAAAAGATGAGCATCCGATAGCATTATGGTCTTTATCATTATTAACCTGTTTATCTGCTCCCTGAGATTCTTGTTGAACAGAGTTTGTCTGTTGATATCTTTTTCTCTTCTGTTGCGATCTACCGCGACCATTATTGCCTCTGCAATTATCATTAAAGTCCCTACTGTAATTTTTATCCTGGTTTGAGTTCCAGTTTCCATAACTGTCATTACCATCTCTATGCTGTTGAGAACCTCTATTATCTTGGTATTGAGGTCTCTGCAAAAAATATTTTCCTCTATACCGATTACCTTTATGAAAATTTCTAAAGTTACCGGGAATAGAATACCGTGTAATATTAGGTTGTCTCCAGTTCTGGGAAGAAGAATCTCCCTGAAATTGATTACCATGGTTCTGGGCATAATTACGGTTACTCTTTTTATTGAAATTTTGCTGGCTACCCTGAAATTTACGCATAAAATTTGGGCCATAAGGTGCTGCCGAAGCAACTGGCAGACCTTCTTTTACCTTAGAGTTGCTAATGGTTATGTGAGGATGTGCAGTAACATACTGGCTACAGTATTCTTCCATTTCTTTTATATTTTTAGGCTTACGCTCATGAAGAAAAGAAAGAAAAGCTTCATTAACAGAAGACATAACCTTGTCTCTAAGAAGTAAGTCCATGAGGGCTTCAAATGTACTTTCTGTCTTAGACAGCTCAACCCATCGTAAAAAAGTAAGACGTATGCCTGAGATGAATTCTGAGAATTCAACTCCAGTTTCTGGTAACATGTTTTTAAATTTAAGACGATATCCGTCTTCGTTAAGTTGGTACTTCTTTAACAATGCCGCCCTGACAACCTCATAGTTGTTCTTGTCAGGCACATCTACCATACCCAACAAAGTCAAAGCATCACCTCTAAGTATCTTGGACAGATGATAAACATATAATGTTTTATCTATATTATGCACCTTACATGCACTTTCAAATCTATCTAGATAAAATGTTATATCATCAATTGAAGCATTGAATGCTGGTAAATTAAGCTTGAAATCAACAGCATTAGACTTATTAGCAGATGATACCTTATTAGCATCATTAGCATTACTAGATAACTTCAACTTTTCTAACTCCAAAGCTAAGAGTTTTTCTTCATGTTCCATTTTTGCTTTTCTCTCATCAGACTCTCTTTGTAACCTTCTTTCTTCAGCCTCAGCCTGTTTTTCTAATCTTTTATTTTCAGCCTCTATTTCAAGTCTCTTATTTTCAGCTTCTTTTTCAAGTCTCTTATTTTCAGCTTCTTTTTCAAGTCTCTTATTTTCAGCTTCTTTTTCAAGTCTCTTATTTTCAACCTCAGCCTGAAGTCTCTTCTCCTGAGATTCTGCTTCTCTTTTTTGTTTTTCCATTTCCATTTGTAATCTCTTTTCATCTACCTGCATCTGCAGTTTTAAATTTTCAGCATCTATTCTCTTTTGTTCAGTTAGTTCTTTCATTTTCTTTTCCTCCGACTTCAATGCCTTGGCATATTGAACAGTCGCAAATTCTTCTAATTTATCACCTGTCTTCCCAAGGGCTTTACCCTGCTCAATAAAGTACTCAAATGTAGACATGATGTCTAAAATGTGAGTACAGAACCTGAAATAATTAATTATCTTATTTCAATCTTAATAGCAACAAGACTTAATAAAGTGCTTGTATAATTACTATGTTTACTCCAATCTCTGTGGGAAACAAGACTTGACACCAATTTGTATTATCAGTTGTACAATAATATCACAAGTCACCTCTTAATTATCAGTGCACTACCCAAATCAGTGCATAACCATCAGTTATTTATCATAACTGCACTACAATAGTGCATAAGCAAAAAACCACCAGTTAGTTATGATAAGTGCACTATAGATCAATAGTGCATGAGCATATATGTAACAATAGTGAAAGCTAACTATGCAAGAACTATGCAAACAATAACAAGACAATGTAAACAATAACAAAGGTCACCAACAATGTAAACAATAACAAAGATCAAAGTCAATGTAAACAACAACAAAGATCAAAGTCAATGTAAACAAAAACAAAGATCAGAGTCAATGTAAACAATAACAAAGATCAGAGTCAATGTAAACAATAACAAACAAATGACGCTACAGTGTATACACAAAAATATACTTAAAGAACTGAATAATAGAAAAGAGGAGACCTACAAATACAAACAATCGAAATCGAAACTAAAAAACAGAAAGAAAGAGAGAAAACAAAAAAAAAATATACAAAAAACGAAAATAAAGCACAACTCGTCACAACTAAACAGATATAGCAACGATTGTCGCTAGCAAATTTCACAGTAGGAAATTCGCACAGTCCCTAACGAAAACGCTAACAGTAGAACCTCTGTGACGTGGTATCATCTACTGAAAGACACCGCCCAACCGAGAAAACCCGCAGAAATATAAACATATAAATACAAATCCAAATAACATATAACATATAAACATATAAAGAGTGCGAAAAATGTGATAGACAGAAGGCTCAGTTAGAACATAAGGGCACAGTTCACAAACAAAACAGGCCACTTAACTTCTATGTATCCACAACGTCAGCACAGTTCAGAACAGGATGTGATCAGCATTCTTAGGACAATGATCCAACGTTGATCCATATCTGCTCTCGTAAACTGCCATGACGAAGGAAATGAGCTTCTAACAGGAAACAGCTTCTGACAGGAAACAGCTTCTGAACTTGACCTTCTGAATCTGCAACAGTAATTCTGAGACCGGAACAGTTGTTACGGCACTTGTCCTTCTTCTCAACAGATCAGGAAATCCATTCGCTCGGTACTTGTCCTTCTATTTGTAGACAAACTTCAATACCGCCGAGCAGCGCCGGGTAGTTTCAAAATATCAACAACTGTCAGTACTGCTGCGTCTTTCAAAAAATTTCATCCAAGGTGATGAATAGCAACTGCAATGTTGTCTTGTAGTCTGCTGATGATGTCTGGGTTTGTTGACCCCCTTGAGAGTTGGTACCAGAATAAACCAACTATTGGCCACCATGAATTGATAAGGGTGGAATTAGGATGCCGTCAAATTACCACCTCTATCGACACCAGGTATTACAATGCAAGATGTGGGTGTCTTATCTGGTTTAGATTGTTGCTGTGTGTGTTGCAGTAGAACAGTTCACAGGGTACACCACAGGCAACATGACGTGTAGAGTCATAAAAATGGTAACTTCGCTTTAGGTTTATACCATTTATTGCACGCCACAAAACAGTCATGATACTTATGTTATCATCAGCATAGTATAACGAATGCAGCATTCAAACTCATGTTAACTGACAGTCATGTAGAAGTCAATACTCAATAGTTGTATGGAAAACAAATATCATAGCGAAGCTTGATAAATAATACATATAACTTCTGCAACCGTGGTCCGCTGCAGATCCTTAATGTTCATAGACAATAATAATTATTCCTTCCTGATGCTAGCAGATCAGATGTATACAATACGTCCGTTTACTGTCTGCACGTGAGTAGCATACATGGATTACAGGTCAGCTCGACCTTTATAACCTTCCTAAGTCTAACCATCTGACTTGGACGTGATCTCTGATATAACGAATCCTGGAACACAGACAATAGTCTTGTTGGTCTAGAGCGACCCATAGATATATAACTAGTTCAGGTATAAAGATACCGGTGACTTAATCCTAGTCAAAGTACCTCTCCATTTTGAATCACACCGGCGAGCAAAAAGGCGACAAAATGACGAACCTCTAGATGATAGCCTAAAGTTCGATACAAGAGGAATTACCTTATTTCGGAAAATCAACCATGAACATATGCCTCCAGGCAGGCTTGAATAATACGGGGAAATAGTCTAGTTAGCTAACTAACTCACAAAGACAATGTATTTCCCTCAGAGAATCACAAGACGCAATCGCGTCCGCTCGCTAATCAGTCCATTTCTCAACTCCTCGACCTGGGCGGAACAACAAAACGACAACCCAGTCGAGACATGCGCAGAGCGACAATCTCTGAGTCGCTGTTCACAATAAGACGATTCTAAGAACATTCGAGATAAAAGTCTTACACAGTCGCGCCTTTTATGGACATGAACAGAAGCGTTAAGAAAGGTTTCAAACATCTACAACAGTTGACTGCTACTACCAAATAAGGAGATATGGTCACGCTTCGTTCAAGACATTATAGACCGAACGTGTCTCTATACAAGAGGAAGTAAACTCATAAAGAATAGTAGTATCGATATTTCGGGTTCTGTCCCTTTGACCATAAAATATATATAACATGCATTTCAGTCAAATAATGATCATACATACGAAAAACGATCATACAAAGACTTTGGAAAAAAGCAATTAATTGTGCGTAACACAGTTCTTATTCTATTATTGTAAAATCCAAGTCAGATAAAAGAGGCACAAATGGATTTCTTACCCAGTCGAATCTCTCTGTAGTCAGCGATGGAAAGTAATATTGGATATATACATTTGGATGCCCATGTGTGTTTCTCAAGATAACATTGAAGCCATGTGTTTTCCGCAAGGTAGGAACTTGAATCAAAGGAGTGTGAAGTTAGATGCAAGTCGTGATCAAGAACGATTACTTTGATCACGATGAAAGAGCACAATGTGGAAGAAAATAAAATAAGAATGATGTTGGTATAGATAGATCGATAAAGATAATCCTACTATACGACAGCATAGCTGTTTTGTAATGGCATTGGGTTCTCTTCTGAGGACGTGGACAAACCAACTCCAGAGTCTGCCAGTTATTATGATGTGCATGCCCTATTTTTTTGCTTCGAGTAAGCAGTTCTTGTAATACAGACCCTGACCATAACTTCTGATTAACACCTGGTAATAGAACGGACGAAGAACCGTTTACGCGGAGAATAAATTTCTTGCTGAAGCGGCAATACGGTCGGCAAAGTAGTGAAAAATAGCCTTCATTCAGGACTTGGCCGAAGAATTCGCTCGAGGTGCGATTTTTGCCAGACATTGGCGAGATTGAGCGAATTTAATATATATACACATCTCTTAAAAATTCAGTTATCAGTAGCGCCAAAGATTTTGAAGAAAGTACCTAGCTCGCATATGAGAGCCTTACTACAATTTCGGATTACTTATATACGTGGAGATTAATTCATTTTCTGTGCTGCGGTAATAATATATTAGAGTTTTGAGTGATTTTATTGTTAAAGTGTTTCCATTATATTTCACTGGGTTTTTGGTCTGTGTTAATTAAATAACGTGTAGCAAAGTTTACCAGCTATAAACGAAAAATTGATTACTCGCTATTTTCTAAGCAAGAGATACTTTAAATTAATTAAAAGACGCTAGGCTGTGGATAATTTAGAGAACGCGGTTTATTTTCTATTTTCATCTTGTGTAAATTTTTAAGTGATTAGTGTTCATATCTCATATTAGGAGCGATGAGATTAGCTAGACATTTGTGGGGTTTAAATTTAATTTAATAACGGAGTGCTTAACAAGTCATACCTAAATGTGTGTTAGATTAGGATATTGATAATATTGTTAAAGCGTTTATATTTTTCTTCCTATATAATCGAGGCTGATCAAAACCTTGCGATTCAGCGATTTTACCGTCTGATGTTCCTATCAGCATCCTAAAAATTATTGTTATAACCATCTTCATGTTGTGACCCCGGTGCTGTCCACCTTCTCTATTTATGACGAGAAGCCAAAAAAAAAAAAAAACAAGAAAACAAACAATAATAGATAAATTTTAACTGGTACGAAACATTCCTAGAATACAACTTGTTTTCACATCGTAATATATTATCAGTCTGCTGTGGCAGAAAGTCAGTACTTTTCATCTGACTCTTAACAGGAGTTTTTCCATCGGATTTATTCAAGAGAACTTACTGTTCATACTCGGCTCCCACCTCAACGAACAGCAGATTATTATCAGTTAACATTTTTTTCCCATCCCGTCACCGAGTGTCATAGCCACCTGTGGCTAGACCCCACTGGAACAATATTTCACCATATTAATTTCCAGGACAGTGCTATCATAATAGGAACACTTATCCAAAGCAAATACCTGCAGTGAAAAGGAATAATATCCAGGCAAAAATACCAACGCATCAATTGCAGCGACTCGCGGAAAAATAAAAGTCAGCTCATCGGATAGTCTGGGGCTGCACTTGACCCTGAATATGACTGATTAGTGTTTTATAACTGCTAGTGTTTAAATTCCCTGGAATGTATGCAGCGTCAACATTTGGTAAGCAAATCTGAAAGTGGGCCACTGTCTTGTTTGTGTGTGAACGGATAGAAAGATACTAATTTCTTATGTTACTGCTAACCTACAAACCTTCTTTATTTATCTCTCACTAATCTGAGTGTTCTCGGGATAGGTATTGAGGACTTAGTCTTACCCGTCTTGACCATTCCCTACTCCCATTGTTAATTATTTTGATCGTTTGGGGTTAATTACTTCTGTTGGGATCTTTCCTAGCTTTCTTATACAAGAGGGAGGGCCTATTAGAGTATATTTTCATTTTCTTGTCTGTAAGCTATAATTCGTTGATGTAATGACAAAGCTTTTCTTGATGTTGTGATATTTCTAGCGAAAATAAACATAATAAACCTTAAGCTATAGTGTTGGTCAAACCCCGGTCCTTTTATATGTTATTAATAGTTTGTTTTCACGTCTGTACGTAGTTGTTATATGTCACAGAATTTTGTGTACTAAGTGTGGTGTAACTTGTATGTTGTACAAGGAGAGTAAGGGCGTCTGAAAGTTAAATAGAGTGGTAAAAGATAGGCTGGATTAGAGCAATAACTCACTCCAAGACTGCCTTTTTTTCTCTATACTATCACTTTTTCCCTACACTATCACCCCTACTCGTGAAACAAAACTGTTTCTTACACCTTCCTTTCACATAGCTGTCACTATCACCTCTGCTTGTACGGGACCATAAATATCTCAGTCCTATCTTCTCAAAATTTACGACAAGGTGGACGAGTTTTCTCTTCAGATGCTGTAAGGGCATGCCTAAAAGAAGGGTAAAATCTTTTGTAGACATCTGGCAACCCGGGCATAAGTTGTATAGGACGCCATTTTGTTTTTCGCATATACGTGCAGTGGCTAGTATTGTATTTCGTAATTTTTTGTTCTTGTCAGTATACCTGTACCAAATCTGACATCTTTTTTTTTTTTTGATTCCTTATAAAATTTCCTATAAGATACGACTATTTTTACTCCTCTGCAAAAAATAAAACAAAAAATGCATAAAAGATGGGAATAGATGACAATGTATTGAAGTATGAACATTAAATTCCGATACATTAAAAAAAAAAGAGAATCACAGACTATACGCAGAGTTAAATGGTCATTTTCAGTACTTTATACATGTTCCTGAATGTCACAAGACATTTTGCATTTGCAAAAGGACGTGCAAGAAACAATATTTTTTGCGGCACCGGCATCGTTTTGTATGATAGCTCTTGCAAATACAGGTAAGAATCACATCTTCAGGTAGCTCACTAATGCAAGGGTCTGGCGTGAGTCATGAGTCATCAGCACTGATTGTCCATCCAAAATCCGTTGGGGCTAATTGTTCGTCCATGATCAACACTGTAGAGCATGAGTATACCATGTAAAATGATCTTTTCAGGTGACCTCGCAATGAAGAGCTTGTGCAAGGTAGGCCTTGTAAGTCTGGACGACTAGCTTGGGTCATCATTTCAAATCGAAGTGCGTCAAATGTCTTGCACATGTCTTGCTGAGAGCCTGGTTTTAGAACCTTCACCAAGTATTCCTCGGCAATCTTAAAGGTTTGAGTATTTGGAGGAAGACGCCGACCAAAGTTGTGCAGATACTTTTCTGGTTCTGCCTTTAGTGATGCCACTTTGGTGCCTTTCTTATTGGTAACATCCGTTCCTGTAAGAAAATGAGAGTACGTCTGTGGTAGCACCTATCTTGTCTACAAGAGTATGGATTGGTATGATATCTAATGCCGACGTTCTCATTCATAGTTCAGAGAGTCTATTTTCCTTAAGAAACTTGTAGAAATGAATGAGTATCACACAAAAATCTGAGTGGTTTGAAAGCACAACGACGCGCAGTAACCCTTGTTTAACGGCATGGAAAACGTGAGGAACAATATGAAAGTCAGCCTCCTCAACAGTTACTTGAAGAGTATCCTTGATTTTTGTTAAGCTTCCATCTTTTATTGCTAACGCCGGAGTAGGTCCACTTTCAAGCAACACGCAGCTAAGGATAGTTTCCCCTTGTCGATTAGTTGATACCGTCTTCAGAAACTCGCTCAAGGTATCTTGAATCCAACTTTTGTTGTCAACTGATGCCGTAAATCTTTCCATCTGCACAGGAAGCTTCGTAGTGGTAGCAATGGAAGTCAACGGTAGTGGTTGTACAGAAGACCTTCTTTATCTCTCAGCATTTTTGATTGATGATTGAAGGTAGCTGTCAAAAACATAACCAACACGAATGGATATGCAGACATTTTTCACATTATTGTGAATGATTGTACACAGGTCTTCAAATGTGTCGTTTCCCTTAGCTGGCAACCTTCACAACTGATTCATGGGTTTGGTAGTAGCACCATTCTCATCTAATAAGGATGAAGGTGATAAATCGTAGGTAAGAGTTTATGCCATTGTCATTCCTCTCTCCTTGGCAATATCAACTTTTCTCTGAACCTGCAAATGGTTTTTGATGGCATTTTTCACAGATTGCTTTTTTATCTGCATGTCTGGTTGAGCTAAAAGTGGGAAGTTTTTGCTGGTGAATAGGTGCCGATAGTGGTTTTGAGCGGGTTATGAACCTTTCCTCTCGAAACATGAAGAAAACGTCTTGTGCTGTTGTCAAAAATTGGAGCATCTTCTTGGCATCCAATGATGAAACAAATGCATTGGTTAGAATGTTGTGAAGCCTAACTTCCCTTTTTCCAATGTATGTGTTTTCTTTGCTTTCAGCATACTGGAGCATCTGTTGGATGTAGGCTTCGATTATATTTCTGAGGCTTCCTGTTAACTCGTGATGCATTATCAGTTCATAATCAACTGGCGTCATGTTCAGCTGCCCTTGAAATGTTTTTCTTATGAGGAGGACTTCATGGTAAGCAAACTGCCATTCAGCAATTTATTCTTTCCTTTTTGTTTGGCTAATGATCCCTCCGGCTGACGTCTGAGAGCGGTTTATTTTTTGTTCGAGAGCCATGTCGACACCCACGGCATTAAACTTTCCATCTGTTCTTCGAACACAAGAAAGACCTGTTTTGAACCTGTCATATACCTCAGGATGTCTCAAGATTCAGCATTTGCTCGAAGAACAATGAACCCCATCTCAACTAGTTGACTCTATCAAAAATGTGGAAAATTGGAAGGACATCATTCACTGCTTGCAGATAAAACTTCCAGTTCCATATCCAATGCAAAAAGGCTCCATTCAAAAACATGCAGCGCTTAGTTGCTGATAAGCACCAAACACATTGTATAGATCTATATAACTATCTTAAAATATTACCCCTCAGAAAGCGCTTCCTATTTAACAAAGCTAAATTCGCTCACAAAATCTCGTCACAGAATGCTCCAACGTTTCTGTGGCCACTTTTAAAATTCAATGAAAAACGTAGTCAGAGTTTAAACAAATTACAGGTACCCAAACCCAGGCTAGATTTGTTCAAGAAGAGCTTGGCGTACTCAGCTGCTCATCTTTGGAACAATCTTCCACATGACCTGAAAAAACATGCACAGTCCCTACTCATATAATCGTAGGCTGTTCGTACATTATGCGTGCGGATTATATGCCGCCCTAACTGATTATGAATCGAATTATTATCTAATATGCTGTATGGAGGGTCTGATGATCTAGTTTTTCATTTTAATATACTTTACTTCTTAATTGTAATCAGATACTGTAAAGTAGGCTTTATACTACTTATAATGTTGCATCGCCATTAAATTAATACTTTAAGTATGTTGGAGAATGTCTGGATAACTAGCAACAAAAGATGAGTTAGGGGAAGGGCAAAATGCAAGACGGGCCTATATGCACGATTCTCATCTATCAGTCAACACCCTTTACCTCCCTAAGGAGCATAGGTCATAAAGTTGAATCTCGTAAATAGTGGAGGCGTCAACAATTCACTCCCTGTGGCAGTATCTGCTTGAGACTCACTGCCGCTCACCTCTTGGAACATTTTCCGCATATGCTGACAACACACGAAGTCTCTGTTCATTCAACAGCAGATTTTCAATATTTCACCAGTTCTTATTATATGACACCATAATCTGATTATGTTTCAAATGATTTCTAATTTACAGTATGAATGGTTTAGATTATGTTTGTTTGTCTGTTTTATTTTTGTTTGTTTTTTGTGTTTTTTTTGTTTTTTTTAATTTTAAATTTTTGTTTTATATATTTATTTTGTTTTTCTCTTTTTTTTAATATACTTAAATTTGATTATGACTGGAAATTACAAATGTATGTTATTATTTTACCTTGATAATGCTGTATGCTTAAATAATTCTCAAAATACATGTGCGATTGAAAGGATACAGTATGCAAGATGACAGACAGAGGAAGGGCAGAATGTAAGACGGGCCTGCATGCCCAATTCTTAACCCTTTGAAAATAAAGTTCGTTCGTTCATTCGTTCTTCTCCCTGTCCGCTTTTATGAGGTTCTTTAAAAGACTTATCAGATGCAAGAATCCCTCCAGATATTTGCACTGCTCAGAATTCTTAACCTGTTCCAGTGTGAAAACAACCAAAGATTTCAATATTTCTTCTGATCTTGGAACTTGAGTTGTGCGTCTTCTGTTGTAGAGTGTTGCATAGCATTGAGCACATCACCAACTTGTGCAGCTAATCCAGCATCATCCTCAATGGTACTTAAAAATGCTTTCCATTTAAGCCTTTCTGCCACTTCTGCTAGCATAAACATTCCTTTAACTGACCTTACATAATTGCTACCTTTAAGGACACTCTCTGCTACTTTTGGACCAAACACATGGTTTTCAATGAGGACGTTTTCTAACCCGCTGCCGTTTATGTATGTTCCAATACATGCAAGTAGAATTTTAGTCCAATGAAAGGATGCAAATCAATAAATAAGAACAATTTCAAGGAATCCCAAGATAAAGTATAGAAATGGTTAGATTTTCAAAAACGTGTTTTATAACTGCCAAAATAGTCTTATCTTATAACTAATTGTATAAGGAATCCACAAATCACGTCAGATTTGGTATAGGTATACTGATAAGAACAGAAAATTACGAAATTCAATACTAACCGCTGCACTTATATGTGAAAAATAAAATGGCGTTCTATAAAACGTATGCCCGGGTTGCCAGATGGCTACACAAGATTTTACCCTTCCTTCAGGCATAACCTAACAGGATCTGAAGAGAAAACTCGTCCACCTCAACATTCCTCAAGGTCTTATGGTCAGGGACTAGACTATTGGTTGGTGATGGTATTCGGCCAAAAGATTCGGAGAATTGTCCTTATAAAGACTGAGTGGAAAGATGACAATTTCGACATCCTTCTCTATTACTCTCCAGCATTCCGCACCGTAGAGAAGCGCATAGAGTACACAGCTCTCATATAATATTAATTTGGTTACCTGCTGTACTGAGAAGACGTCGCTTTATTGATTCTGTTGTTGATGTCCTTGATTTTTCTGCAGCCTGGTGTTACTAAGTACCCTTGGTATATAATTGTGTCTGTCTGTTCCAGCTTCTGGTTCCTTATTGTAATGAACTTTATTTATTCAGCATATCTGTTTTTTTCTTGAATGTGTTTATGTGAATGTTCGAGTGGTGCAATGTCATCTGCATATTCCAGATCTTCAAGTGTAGAAAACGTTGTCCATCGTATTCCTCTTGGTCTGTCCTCTATTGTATGGCGTAGCGCCCTGTCTATGACGGTCAAAAATAAAGTGGTTGATACAGAGCATCCGTTTGGTACTCCTGTTTTTATCTCAAAAGTTAGAATGCTTATTCCTGTGACAGCGCCATCTTGAGATCTGTCGTTCTCGGCGCTGGCCCCATCTGGGCAGTCATGTTGTCTATGTGGTTTAGTGCCTTTTGATCACGTTATCTTCAAGCAGATTTATTACAAGGCCATAATAAGCCTACATATTAGTAGTGTTTTTGCTCTAGTTGTGTATATCTGTGTTTTCATGCATTCTGGAGCAATAATCGCGTGTGTTATCTGTGTGGCGCAGATTAATGCGCGTAAGCGCGCAGTAAATTGAGTGGTTAGGCCAGGGCCTATAAAAGGGGTAGCAAGTGGCGAAACTGGGATTGTTGAGACAGCCGCCCAGTAAGAACAGACGAAGAAGACACACAAGAGCCAAGCTGTAAATGCCTTGAGCACGTGAGTTAATTTAAATTAGCATTAGTTTTCTAGGATTCTGAAATTATATCGATGTGGCTATTTTAATGTTTAATGGAATAAATAGATAGATAGATAGATGTGAAAGTTTAAGAGCGATTATTTCATTCTTCAGAAAGGCAGACATAGTGTGAGGCTATTTCACTGCGAAATTTAGATAAGATTAACAATCGCAAGATAGCAACCTCGTGGTGATAAAAGGCGGTGATAGCGAGTCTGAGCAAACACGCTCCGCGTGTTAAACCTATAATATGTTATGCCGAGCGACACGCGGTGTATTTAGTTCCAGTTTTTGGTTAAAGCCAAGAATATTATTCTTTAATGTAAGAGTAATTTTATTTTATCCTTTAATGTAAAAGTAATTTAGTGTATTTCACGATTATTGATTATTCTACTGTTTATCTTTAGTGGTTACTTAGAAAGGAGAATAGTCATTTAGATTTCTGGTGCGTAAGGCAAGTTGAGACAGGTGTTTCTCTGTTTGCTCCCGGTGGAGCATGGAAACACCAATGCGGCTGGTGTCCACCACAAGTCAACAGAAGCATTTTTATGCTGTTACAGTGGTTGTTCCTGTAATAATGTGTTTCATGTGATGAGTTCCCAATCTCGTCAGGGGTCACATATGACACGTTTGTGGCCAGGCGCACCAGTCGTCACTTACGACATGTTCAGAGTGCGAGAACGAGTGTTGATGTGGGTCGGTTGAGAGGTAGTAGTTAATTCTCATTATTGAGATTATTTGTTGTACATGTATTGAAGAATATTATTTTATGTCCAGTTGATTATTATTGTTGTGTGAACAATGGTTTGTGAGAGCACGTGGGCGTACCAGATGTATATTTCTCTTCTCCGCTCCTGAGGGAGCATGGGGCCACCGGTGTGGTTTGCCTCAGCATGAAGCATTCAGATGCTCTTGCAGTAGTGGTTTCGGTAGCAACCTATGTTACCCGGTGCGATTGCCAGCCTCATGCACAACACCATACTAGTCGCATTGGACGACACGCATGAGTGTGTGAGATAGTTGATGATATCAGGTGGGCGCATGTTTTCTTTATGGTAAGTGTTATTATCCATGCTATTGATGTTCACTTAGACATTGTTTTATTTATTGTTTTTCAGACAGTCTATGAACACTGACTGGGTGTTCGTTTGATTGTTTGTTGGATTGTTCGTTTGGTGTTCGGTTGTGTTCGGTAGAATTAAATGTTGATCTGCATAAGGCTTTGGATTGCTTGAATTGTTAAGTCTGCTGCTGAGAGGGTTGCAAGCAACCAATAATTGCAACCCCTGTCAAACGATCCTTTATAAATTTTCTTGGTGCACGGGTCTGGGGTGTGAGGCACCCCTAGCGCCCCTGTCACAAGTGGCGTCGTCGGCAGGATTGACAGACAGCACGCAGTGAAGCAACTCTTCAGCAATCAGAGCAGCAACAGCCGAAACAGTAGAACACCCAGTTCAGTGCAAGGCAAGGGACGGGATCATCCAGTTTGTCAAGATTTCTAGTCAACTCTACTAGCAACAAGATGGCGGCACGCAACACACGTGCTGCTAGTAGAACTGATAACGAAGATGTGGCTGAGGTGGATGACCCTGTAGTAGGGCTGGATCGTCAACCAGAACGAGTACAGTACATCGTGGTACCTACTCACAAGAGAGTGCGGTGCTTTGGGGAGCGCACGGGTCCTACGGCTGAGGAATATGTCAGAGAGGTGAGAGCTGCCTGGAGAGTAGGGATGATGAGTAAAGAGGACCAGGCAGATGTTATTCTTGACAGTGTGACCCCAAGTGTCCGTAGGGAGCTGAGGATTCAGGCTGATGACGGTGACCCAGAAGCAATGCTACATTCCATTCTTAGGGTGTATGGGGAGCGTCGGAGCATCCCAGAAGTAATGGCCGCGTTCTACTCTACCCGGCAAGGTGCAAGGGAGTCTCTTTGGGAATTCTCCCATCGCATTCACGAGGTGTTTGAAAGTGTTGTAAGGGCACAAAAGCAGAACAATGTCACTCCTTTGGCGCCATCCTTTCTTCGTGACCAGTTTGCTGCTTGTCTGAGAGATGACCTAGTAAGAAAGCTTGCAAAGGAAATGATCTTTAAGGAGCCTACAGCATCGTTTAAGTCGGTGAGGGACTATGCCCTACGGTTTTTAGAGATTGAACACGCCCCTGGGGCTGGTGTTGCCAGCGTCGGAGTAGTAAATACCGTGACGGTACCCGATATACACGCATTAGGCGCAGAAGTAGAGCGGCTGAGAGCACAGGTGGCTCAATTAGAGGCTAAAATTGATGCGATGTCTCAGGAGCAGGGGGGACGTACCAGGACAGTTCGCTGTTTTAGACGCAGAAGACTAAGGCCACGTACAGAATCGATATCCACAGGCATTAAACTAGATTCCTCTGCGGCTGGGAGTCAGGTTAAGGAAAGGGAACAGAATGGCTCAGAGATAAAGATGGTTGGTGGTCGACCGGAATGTGATGTACTAATAGCAGGGAAGAAAGTCAGGTGTATTCTTGATACTGGGTCGCAAGTTTCAACTGTTACGGAACAGTGCTTTCAGCAGCTTTTTGGAGATCTGGCCCTGGATGAAAGTAAATGGGTACGACTAACTGCTGCCAATGGTGTCACGATTCCTTATGCTGGCCATCTAGTGGTTGACGTCAAAATTGGGGAGTGCCATGTCAAGAACTGTGGCATCTATGTAGTTAAAAGTGTGAATGGGCCTGACAAAGCGCCTGGTATAATAGGCACCAACATACTGGCGGAAGTAAAGAACATCCACAGCTTCCTCAAATGGCAAGCTCCTGGAAAAGACACACAAGAGGTAATGTTAGATAGAGTGAAGGTGTGGGTTGCAGGAGGAAGAAAAACCTACATACCAGCTCGCTCGATCGCTACTATACAGGTGAAATGTAGAAGAGGCTCCAGATTAGAGAAGACAGTGCTTTTTGAACCCTCAAGAGACTTAGACCATAAAGGGCTGGTTTTATGTCACACACTAACTGTACTCAGAGGAAGGTTCTGTCAGGTCCAAGCAGTAAATCTTGGAGATGAAGACCTTTTGCTGGCTAGGGGTACTCAAGTTGGAGAACTTTCTGAGGCATGCGCAGACTATGAGAGACACTTCAGAGTTGTTGGAGCCCAGGAAGTGGAGATATCTGCACAGCCGGGATGCCCAGCCAGGGTACCTGTTTGCAGCCCAGTTGATTTAAATGGGTTTGAAGGCAGCCAGGACGAAAAGCGCCAACTACAGAAGTTACTACAACAATATAACAGCCTTTTCGCTAAAGATGAGAATGATGTAGGGTATACAAGTAAGGTATCTCATTCGATTCAGTTGACGGATGATACTCCAGTAAAACAACCCTACAGGCGAATTCCTCCAGCTTTCTACAAAGAGGTGCAAGACCACCTTCGGGGTCTCCTCGACAAACAAATTATAAGAGAAAGTTCAAGCCCCTGGGCTTCGCCTATTGTGCTCGTGAGGAAGAAAGATGGCAAACTGCGATTATGTGTAGACTTCAGAGCTGTCAATGCCAAGACCAAAAAGGACGCCTACCCTCTTCCTCGTGTGGAGGAATATTTAGATGCTTTAGGAGGAGCAAAAATATTTTCTTCACTAGATCTAGCAAGTGGCTACTATCAGGTAGCTATGAGGGCAGAGGATCAAGAGAAAACGGCGTTCACCACCCCATTTGGATTGTATGAGTACACTAGAATGCCCATGGGACTAGCTAATTCGGCCAGTACTTTTCAGCGACTGATGCAGAGTTCCATGCATGATATGATGTTCCAGCTGTTACTGGTCTATCTAGATGACATTCTTGTGTATTCAACCGGCTTTGCAGAACACCTGCGGCGGCTTGAAAAAGTGTTCCAGCGGTTGCAACAACTAGGCCTGAAATTGAATGCAGCTAAATGTCATTTCTGCAAGCCGAAGGTGGAATTTTTGGGTCATACGGTGTCTGAAGAGGGCATTGGAGCGATGGAGGATAAGATACAAGCTATTACAAGGGCATCAATACCCAGAACACAGACAGAGTTACGTGCATTCCTCGGTCTTGCCAGTTATTATCGGAGGTTTGTGCCCGGGTTTGCCACTATAGCACGCCCACTGCATGAACTGGTTGCTCAGTTAAATGAAGACCAAGATCCACAGGGTAAACGAAGGTCCAGGAAAACTGCCATAGGAGAACTGTGGACCCAAGAGTGTGATGTTGCTTTTAAGCAGTTGAAAGCTATGCTTACGTCTACCCCTCTTCTTGGTTTCCCAGATTTTTCTGTGCCCTTTATACTGGAAGTGGATGCCTCATACCAGGGATTGGGAGCCGTGCTGTCACAAGTGCAAGATGGCAAGAAAAGGGTGTTAGCATATGCCAGTCGCACTCTGCGACCATCAGAGAAAAATGCCAAAAGTAGCATGAAACTTGAACTGCTAAGTATGAAATGGGCTATGACGGAAAAGTTCAGGAGTTATCTGCTCGGTGCTCAAGTTGAGGTGTTTACTGACAACAGGAGTTTGGCTCTGTGGCAAAAGTCTAAGCTTGGCGCAATCGAACAGAGGTGGATAGCACAGATGTCGATGTTTAATTACTCTATCAAACACAAGGCAGGTAGAGCGAACGGAAATGCTGACTACCTCTCTCGGTATCCTATAGAGAATCCAGAACACACCGATGAAGATGATGATGTTGCCATCAGTCACATAGCATTAGTGCCAGCTCGCTCAACAACTATACCCCCAAGGTTAGGTTTGCTGCGGAATGTGGAGTTAAGAGCCATGTGTGGAGCAGTGGAGATGGGAGATGCACCGGGCCCGGATCCAGGCACAGGTGCGTCACAAACGTTTCCATCCTATTCTCTTGAAGAACTGTTAGCATTGCAGGAGGCTGATACTGATATTATGACAGTCTCCAGAATTATGAGAGATGGTACTAGATTGCCCAAGGAGGGGACGAGGAGATTATCGAAGCCAGCAAAGAAGTTACTAAGGCAGCGTAGGCGCTTAACACTAATTGGAGGCTTGCTGTATCGGACAGTAAGCGGACCAAATGGGACTAAGATCACGCAACTTGTGGTTCCAGAATCTTTAAAAACGCGAGTTCTGGAGGCAGTGCACAAAACTGGCCATCAGGGTCGTGATCGCATGTTGCAGATACTGAGGAACAGATGTTTCTGGGATGGCATAACGTGTGATGTAGAGACATTCTGCAGAAGGTGCAGTAGATGCAATATAGCAAAAGCCCCGCATCTCAAGATCCAAGGTCCATCGGGAAATCTGCTGGCATCCAAGCCTTTTGAGGTAGTCGCCATGGACTTTACGCTGCTGGAAAAAGACGCACGAGGCTACGAGAATGTACTCATTATGACTGATGTATTTAGCAAGTTTGCAGTTGCCGTCCCAACCAGAGACCAAAAAGCAACCACCGTGGCCCGAGCGTTGGTAGAAAAGTGGTTTTTGTACCTAGGGGTGCCGCAGAGGCTTCATTCCGACCAGGGTAGAAATTTCGAATCGGCTGTCATATCCGAACTGTGCAGAGTATATGGCGTCGAGAAAAGTCGAACGACGGCATACAACCCTCGTGGAAATGGCCAGTGTGAGCGGTTTAACAGGACGTTGCATGATCTCTTAAGGCCATTGTCCACCACTGAGAAACGGAGATGGTCTGACCACCTGGCAGAGGTCCTTGCAGTCTACAACGCTACTCCCCATGCGTCTACGGGTTACTCCCCTTACTATCTTTTGTTTGGGAGGGAGCCGAAAATGCCCGTCGATTTCATATTGGGCCATTCAACAGAGGACGAAGAACCAGCTACAGTTGACCAGTGGCTTGAAGGGCACCTTTCCAGGTTACGGGAGGCGCACGTAAGAGCAGAGGCACGGTTGCAGAAGTTGGCAGCAGTACGGAAAGAGAGATGTGACAAGCTGCCGTGTTCTACTCCACTACAGGTGGGACAATTGGTGAGGAAAAGAATGCACTACGCTGAGAGATCCAAAATTCGTGACATGTGGTCAGAAGAGGAGTACATTGTTATTCGGGCTCCCACAATGACAGGAGGTCCGTATGTCATCCAGCGAACAGACAGAGCGAGTCCGGGCATTAGAGTCACTGGCAACGAACTCAGACGTAGTGAAGACAAAGATGATTCACCAGACTTGATAGATACGACACTAGGCCTACCTGAAGCACCAGCTTTGCCAGAGGAGACAGACCCTAGGGAGGACGAAAATGATTTAACGCCCGAACCAGGCTGGTATGCCCTGCAGCCGATAGAAGGTCCTGCCCCGAGACGTTCTGAGAGAATACGACTGAAGCGCATAGCTTAGTGCAGTTGTCGGGACGACAACAAAATCAGGCGGGGAATATGTGACAGCGCCATCTTGAGATCTGTCGTTCTCGGCGCTGGCCCCATCTGGGCAGTCATGTTGTCTATGTGGTTTAGTGCCTTTTGATCACGTTATCTTCAAGCAGATTTATTACAAGGCCATAATAAGCCTACATATTAGTAGTGTTTTTGCTCTAGTTGTGTATATCTGTGTTTTCATGCATTCTGGAGCAATAATCGCGTGTGTTATCTGTGTGGCGCAGATTAATGCGCGTAAGCGCGCAGTAAATTGAGTGGTTAGGCCAGGGCCTATAAAAGGGGTAGCAAGTGGCGAAACTGGGATTGTTGAGACAGCCGCCCAGTAAGAACAGACGAAGAAGACACACAAGAGCCAAGCTGTAAATGCCTTGAGCACGTGAGTTAATTTAAATTAGCATTAGTTTTCTAGGATTCTGAAATTATATCGATGTGGCTATTTTAATGTTTAATGGAATAAATAGATAGATAGATAGATGTGAAAGTTTAAGAGCGATTATTTCATTCTTCAGAAAGGCAGACATAGTGTGAGGCTATTTCACTGCGAAATTTAGATAAGATTAACAATCGCAAGATAGCAACCTCGTGGTGATAAAAGGCGGTGATAGCGAGTCTGAGCAAACACGCTCCGCGTGTTAAACCTATAATATGTTATGCCGAGCGACACGCGGTGTATTTAGTTCCAGTTTTTGGTTAAAGCCAAGAATATTATTCTTTAATGTAAGAGTAATTTTATTTTATCCTTTAATGTAAAAGTAATTTAGTGTATTTCACGATTATTGATTATTCTACTGTTTATCTTTAGTGGTTACTTAGAAGGGAGAATAGTCATTTAGATTTCTGGTGCGTAAGGCAAGTTGAGACAGGTGTTTCTCTGTTTGCTTCCGGTGGAGCATGGAAACACCAATGCGGCTGGTGTCCACCACAAGTCAACAGAAGCATTTTTATGCTGTTACAGTGGTTGTTCCTGTAATAATGTGTTTCATGTGATGAGTTCCCAATCTCGTCAGGGGTCACATATGACACGTTTGTGGCCAGGCGCACCAGTCGTCACTTACGACATGTTCAGAGTGCGAGAACGAGTGTTGATGTGGGTCGGTTGAGAGGTAGTAGTTAATTCTCATTATTGAGATTATTTGTTGTACATGTATTGAAGAATATTATTTTATGTCCAGTTGATTATTATTGTTGTGTGAACAATGGTTTGTGAGAGCACGTGGGCGTACCAGATGTATATTTCTCTTCTCCGCTCCTGAGGGAGCATGGGGCCACCGGTGTGGTTTGCCTCAGCATGAAGCATTCAGATGCTCTTGCAGTAGTGGTTTCGGTAGCAACCTATGTTACCCGGTGCGATTGCCAGCCTCATGCACAACACCATACTAGTCGCATTGGACGACACGCATGAGTGTGTGAGATAGTTGATGATATCAGGTGGGCGCATGTTTTCTTTATGGTAAGTGTTATTATCCATGCTATTGATGTTCACTTAGACATTGTTTTATTTATTGTTTTTCAGACAGTCTATGAACACTGACTGGGTGTTCGTTTGATTGTTTGTTGGATTGTTCGTTTGGTGTTCGGTTGTGTTCGGTAGAATTAAATGTTGATCTGCATAAGGCTTTGGATTGCTTGAATTGTTAAGTCTGCTGCTGAGAGGGTTGCAAGCAACCAATAATTGCAACCCCTGTCAAACGATCCTTTATAAATTTTCTTGGTGCACGGGTCTGGGGTGTGAGGCACCCCTAGCGCCCCTGTCACATTCCAACACTACTTGTAAAATTAGAATAGAGGCTCTTTATGATGGAAACAATGCAGCTGGAAATTCCATAACCCCTCAGTGATTTCCATGAGCTGTCCGTGTACTTGCTGTCAAAAGTTGTTCTGAGCACTGCTCTATATAATGTTAATGACGGTGAATACATGATCTGCACATCTTCTATTGTGCTGTGGTTTGACGTTCACTTCCTATGTCTAGCTGACTGTACTCTTAGCTAGATATTTTCTTTAACCTGGGGGACTTCTGCTTTTATTTTTTCTTTTCATTCTATCCTCAACGCTACAGTTTTTAATGTTTGTAGTGTTATCCAATCGGGTCTCCTCCTTTTCTGGAATCCCAGGCATGATTTGCTACTTTCTTTATATATTTTTGAAATGGTATTGAATCTCTGGTCAACATCATCAGTCGTGTCTTATCCTGGCTCTTAGCAATTTCATATCGTCTCTTTATATCAACCATAAAAGCTTTTCAGTTAGAAGATGTATACCTTTTCTGTTTAGTTACATTTGGTCAATCAGTTCTGAGTTTCACCTTTAGACTTGCTACTACTTAGTTGTGATCGCTTCCCACATCTGCATCTCTTCTTACTTTCACATCTTGTAATGAATGCCTCTTTCTACCATTTTTCACATTTTGGTCTATCTGGTTTCTGCCCCGGCCATTTGGTGATTCCCATTGTTGTCGTAAAATTATCGCTTGTAAAGCCAATGATATTTTATTTTGACCCATGAATGGAGGAGATGGTGATACCACCTATCGATCTCTTATTAGTGTGACCAGTTGGTCGACCTAGACGTTCTAGCTGTTTCGTGAATACTGGAGTGCCTTAAGCTCGTTTTCCCTAATAATGATGTTCAATTGCAACTTGATATTCTGTCTTAACTCAGACGAACAACACTTGCTATAGAATACTGAACCTTCAGCGAAGACCGTGTTTATACATAGTACGTTCTCGTCATCATATTCTAATGGTATGTTAATTCATCGGCGACTTCAAAATACAACGAGTAAGTCACCAACCAAAAAATGGCGAGAAAAATATATGTTGTGATTTTTCTGCTGCTGTCCTATAACGTCACTAATTCTCTTGTTGTCATTTCATCATCATCTCAACCCGTAATCCGTTATGGGTCGTAGGGGTGCCATGGTGGAAGCATCAGCAGACAAGGTCCTCCACTGCTCTCTATCCTCAGCAATGCGTACAAGTGTGGAAAAACCGTGTCCTGCCCATTCTTTGATGTTATCAGCCCAGGATTTTCTTTGCCTTCCTCTTCTCCGTTTACCTTCGACTGTTCCCTGGAGGATCATTTTCGAAAGGGAGTCATGCCGAGTTACATGCCCAAACCAGGCAAGCTTTCGACGTTTCACTACTGACAAAAGTGGTTCTTGGTGGCCTGCATAGGTGTTTATCTTCTCTCTAACATAGACATTTGTTTTGTGCTCTTTATAGCAAATGCGCAAAATTCTTCTATAACATTTATGCTCGAAAGCCTGAATCCTTCGCTCCGTATCTGCAGTGAGTGTCCAGCTCTCACACCCATATAAGAGAATAGATAATACAAGTGATTTGTATAATTTGATCTTCACAGGAAAACTGATGTTTTTTTTCCAGATCACATTCAGTCTTGTCATGGCAGCTGAGGCCATCTCAAGTCTTGTCTTGATTTCTTTACTTGATCTCCCATCACTACATATAGTGGACCCGAGATATTTAAAGGTGTTAACTTCTTCTAACGTTTGCCCATTTAACGTAATGTTGGTCGGAACATGTTTACATCAATACAATGGTTACGAAGCTATGGAAGCACGCGCCAAAAATGGCATGTGGATAAGGGTATAACGCCAATAAACTAGCAATTGACTTGTATGCTTTATCAAAATATGGTTTGTAAATGTACGGAAATTTATTACAATCCTGCCTTTGTGTATTCAAAATAATATTCCTTTTCCGAATTATTATTTAACTAGTAATAACCCGTCATACTTGACGGGTTTTTAATTTTAGTGTGTGTTTCCATTAACGGATGAGCAGATAGAAGTACCTTCTTAGAGTTTTTTTGGTTTCTTTCCATTATACAGTGTAATCAAACTTTTCATGAACACCGACATTTGAACGCTTTTCTTTGTTGATTGTAACTATTTTCGGGAGAGTTTATATAATGGAAACAATACAATTTTTCAACACGGTTGTATTCCTCAGTGTGATCAACGTACGCACGGCGAGAATTATGTTCTTTTAGATTCAATTTAAAAGTTCTTTGATGACTACATTTCGTGTGAAAGTGCGTGGATTGTTTTCAAAGAGTGTTTCCTGATTATAAGTGGTTTTAACAAAAACTTTCAAGTTTTCATGATTTGTACATCGGGTGATGGCTCATGACCACCAATTTTTATGCACTTTTTCTTTGTCCAGCGCTACTAATTTCGTGAAAGAATAAAAAGAAAAGAAAAGAAAACCAAAGTATTTGTTTTATATACACCATCCACGCCGCGCAAGTTGCACATCATGCGTTGCGCACTTTTTTTCTCTTGCGTGCGTTACTATTTTGAGTGAGACCGAACGACGTAACATACACCGGTTATTATGTTAGTTGGTATGAAGTATCGACTTTTTAACTAGTTTCTAACAAAAATGTGGAAAATCGCTACCCTCAGAAATGAAGTCGATATTTTATGTGACTTTTGGCTATTTTTGGCCTGTTTTGTGTGCTATTTCGTGCGATTCTTGGCTATTTCGTGCGAAATTTTGAACTACTTTGGACGATATTTTGGGAGACTGGGATACTTCCAGCGATATTTTGTGTTACTTCATGCGATATTTTGGGCGACTTTGGGCAACTTCGGGCGATATTTAGGGCTACTTCAGGCAATTTTTTGTTCTACTTTGGGATACTATGGATGAAATGTTGGGCTACTTCATGTGATTTTTGGTGATTTCTGGCGATATTGTTGGTGATTTTGGAGAACTTCGGGCGATATTTTACGCGACTTCGTGCTACTTTTGGTAATATTTTGACCGGTTTTGTGCTACATCGGGTAATCTTTTGGCGACTTCGGGCGATATTTGGACGACTTTGGGCTATTTCGGGCTATCTATTATTGTTACGCACAAATAATTACTTTTTCCAAAGTCTTTGTATGATCATTTTTCGTATGTATGATCATTTTTTGACTGAAAGGTGTATTATGTTTTTTACAGTCAAAGGGACATAACCCGAGATATCGAGACTACAATTTTTTTATGAGTTTGCCTTCTCTTGTATAGAGACACGTTCGGTCTATAATTTCTTGAACGAAGCGTGACCATATCTCCTTATTTGGTAGTATCAGTCAACTGTTGTAGATGTCTGAAACCTGTCTTAACGCTTCTGTTCATGACCATAAAAGGCGCGACTGTGTAAGACTTTTATCTCGAATGTTCTTAGAATCGCCTTATGTGAGCGGCGACTCAGATATTGGAGTTCTGCGCATGTCAAAACGGGTAGTTCGTTTGGTGTGTTCCGCCCAGCTCGGGAGTTTAGAAATGGTCTGAGCAGCGAGCGGACGCAATGTGCGTCTTGTGATTTTCTGAGGGAAATACATTGTCTTTGTGAGTTAGTTAGCTAACTAGACTATTTCCCAGTATTATTCAAGCCTGCCTGGAGGCATATGTTCGTGGTTGATTTCCGAAGAAAGGTAATTCCTCTTGTATTGAACTTTATGCTATCATCTAGAAGTTCGTCATTTTGTGGCTCCTTTCTCGCCTGTGTGATTCAAAATGGAGAGGTACTTTGACTAGGATTTTCGCCACCGGTATCTTTATACCTGAACTAGTTATATATATATGGGTCGCTCTAGACCAACAAGACTATTGTCTGTGTTCCAGGATTCGTTATATCAGAGATCACGTCCAAGTCAGATGGTTAGACTTAGGAAGGTTATAAGGGTCGGTTTGACCTGTATTCCATGTATGCTATTCACGTGCAGACAGTAAACGGACTTATTGTACACATCTGATCTGCTAGCATCAGGAAGGGAGCATTTATTATTGTCTATGAACATTGATGATCTGCAGCTGACACTGTTGCAGAAGTTATATGTATGAACCTTAGGCACCCAGATCTGTGCTATATATATATATATATATATTATTTATACAGCTTCATGAACCAGAACTTTATGATATCGAATATACAGAAGCTATCTGTATACACTATGAATATTTGAGATCTAGATTCCTACACTATATCAGAATAATATTGTTGAATGCAGACATTCCTTGAACTGTAGGATGTTATAACGGAGCTAATGTACCTGGGATTTTGGCGCACCATTATCATTTTTGGTGGCCAATTGTTGGTTTACTCTGGTACCAGCTATCAAGGGGGTCAACAAACCCAGACATCATCATCAAGCTTTCAACATTACAGTTTCAACTCATCACCTCAATGTTTGATGAAAGATTTTGAAAGTACCCGGCGTTGCTGAAAGTTAGAAATTGTTTCAAAATACCCGGCGTTGCTCGTCAAGTTGGCAGTTTTCCTACGATAGAAGGACAAGTGCCGAGCAAATCGATTTCCTGATCTGTTAGGAAGAAGGACAAGTGCCGTAACAACTGTTCCGGATTGAGAAGGTCAAGTGCTCAAGTCAATTCAGAAGGTCAAGTTCAGAAGCTGTTTTCTGTCAGAAGCTCATTTCCGTCGTCGTGGCAGTTTATGAGAGCAGATATGGATCAACGTTGGATCATTGTCCTAAGAATGCTGATCACATCCTGTTCTGAACTGTGCTGACGTTGTGGATTCATAGAAGTTAAGTGGCCTGTTTTGTTTGTGAACTGTGCCCTTATGTTCTAACTGAGCCTTCTGTCTCTCACATTTTTCACACTGTTTACATGTTACATGTTAAATGTTATTTGTATTTGAATATTTATATGTTTATATTTCAGCGGGTTTTTCGGTTGGGCGGTGTCTTTCAGTAGAAGATACCACGTCACAGAGGTTCTACTGTTAGCGTTTTCGTTAGGGACTGTGCGAATTTCCTACTGTGAAATTTGCTAGCGACAATCGTTGCTATATCTGTTTAGTTGTGACGAGTTGTGCTTTATTTTCGTTTTTTGTATATTTTTTTCTCTCTCTCTTTCTGTTTTTTAGTTTCGATTTCATTTGTTTGTATTTGTAGGTCTCCTCTTTTCTATTATTCAGTTCTTTACAAAATTGCTGTCTATACACTGTAGCGTCATTTGTTTGTCATATCTTCGCATATTTCTTTTTAGTTTTCGCTGTTTATTTATTTGACTTATGCGAATGTTTTCGTATTGCTTTGATCTTTGTTATTGTTTACATTGACTTTGATCTTTGTTGTTGTTTACATTGACTCTGATCTTTGTTATTGTTTACATTGACTTTGATCTTTGTTGTTGTTTACATTGACTTTGATCTTTGTTATTGTTTACATTGTTGGTGACCTTTGTTATTGTTTACATTGTCTTGTTATTGTTTACATAGTTCTTGCATAGTTAGCTTTCACTATTGTTACATATATGCTCATGCACTATTGGTCTATAGTGCACTTATCATAACTAACTGGTGGTTTTTTGCTTATGCACTATTGTAGTGCAGTTATGATAAATAACTGATGGTTATGCACTGATTTGTGTAGTGCACTGATGATAAAGAGGTGACTTGTGATATTATTATACATTTGATAATACAAGTTGGTGTCAAATCTTGTTTCCCACAGAGATTGGAGTAAACATAGTGATTATACAAGCACTTTATTAAGTCTTGTTGCTATTAAGATTGAAATAAGATAATTAATTATTTCAGGTTCTGTACTCACATTTTAGACATCATGTCTACATTTGAGTACTTTATTGAGCAGGGTAAAACCCTTGGGAAGACAGGTGATAAATTAGAAGAATTTGCGACTGTTCAATATGCCAAGGCATTGAAGTCGGAGGAAAAGAAAATGAAAGAACAAACTGAACAAAAGAGAATAGATGCTGAAAATTTAAAACTGCAGATGCAGGTAGATGAAAAAAGATTACAAATGGAAATGGAAAAACAAAAAAGAGAAGCAGAATCTCAGGAGAAGAGGCTTGAAAAAGAAGCTGAAAATAAGAGACTTGAAATAGAGGTTGAAGAAAAAAAGTTACAGGCTCAGGCTGAAGAAAAAAAGTTACAGGCTCAGGCTGAAGAAAGAAAGTTACAGGCTGAGGCTGAAGAAAGAAGGTTACAAAGAGAAGCTGATGAGAGAAAAGCAAAAATGGAGCATGAAGAAAAACTCTTAGCTTTAGAGTTAGAGAAGTTAAAGTTATTGAACACTGGTAATGCTAATGATGCAAATAAGGTGTCAGATAAGACTAATGCTAAGGATTTCAAGCTTAATCTACCAGCATTTAATCCCTCAATTGATGATATAACATTTTATCTAGATAGATTTGAAAGTGCATGTAAGGTGCATAATATAGATAAAACATTATATGTTTATCATCTGTCCAAGATACTTAGAGGTGATGCTTTGACTTTGTTGAGTATGGTAGATGTGCCTGACAAAAACAACTATGAGGTTGTCAGGGCGGCATTGTTAAAGAAGTACCAACTTAACGAGGACGGATATCGTCTTAAATTTAAAAACATGTTACCAGAAACTGGAGTTGAATTCTCTGAATTCATCTCAAGCATACGTCTTACTTTTTTACGATGGGTTGAGTTGTCTAAGACAGAAAGTACATTTGAAGCCCTTATGGATTTACTACTTAGAGACAAGGTTATGTCTTCTGTTAATGAAGCTTTTCTTTCTTTTCTTCATGAGCGTAAGCCTAAAAACATAAAAGAAATGGAAGAATACTGTAGCCAGTATGTTACTGCGCATCCTCACATAACCATTAGCAACTCTAAAGTAAAAGAAGGTCTGCCAGTTGCTTCGGCAGCACCTTATGGCCCAAATTTTATGCGTAAATTTCAGGGTAGCCAGCAAAATTTCAATAAAAAGAGTAACCGTAATTATGCCCAGAACCATAGTAATCAATTCCAGGGTGATTCTTCTTCCCAGAACTGGAGACAACCTAATACTACACGGTATTCTACTCCGGTTAACTTTAGAAATTTTCACAAAGGTAATCGGTATAGAGGGAAATATTTTTTGCAGAGACCTCAATACCAAGATAATAGAGGTTCTCAACAGCATAGAGATGGTAATGACAGTTATGGAAACTGGAACTCAAACCAGGATAAAAATTACAGTAGGGACTTTAATGATAATTGCAGAGGCAATAATGGTCGCGGTAGATCGCAACATAAGAGAAAAAGATATCAACAGAAAAACTCTGTTCAACAAGAATCTCAGGGAGCAGATAAACAGGTTAATAATGATAAAGACCATAATGCTATCGGATGCTCATCTTTTGATTTTGGTAGAGCAAATAAATGTATCCAATGCAGTACTTTATTTGATCCGAAGACCGTTAGTACTCTAAGCTGTGGTCATCCTTTGCCCGCTCTTCCTGCTAATGTTGCTCATGATGGGAGAGGTTCTCTTATATTACATAAGGGGCTTGTAAATAGTAATCCAGTCTCAGTGTTGTTTGATTCTGGATGTACTACTGTCGGCGTTAGGCAATCTCTTGTAGATCCATCCTGTGCTACAGGAAAGGTCATCAAATGTGTCACATTTGGTGGCACGTTGGAAAAGTATCCTACTGCCATAATACATATTGCTACTCCTTTCTTCACGGGAGAGGTCCACGCGTGTCTACTTCCAAACCCTATTGCGGACCTTATTATTGGTCGTATTCACGGAGTTAGGGAATGTACCCCACAGCAGATTGCTGTTTGGGAAGAGCAAAACGTTGAAGCTACCAATGCGGTGGTCACAAGAGCACATGCTCTGGATCCACCTCAAACTTCATTAACTAATAATGATGAAGTAAATGACCAAGATAGTCACTTGACTATTACACGTGACTCATTTATCAAATTGCAAGAAGAAGATCCTTCTTTACAAAAATTCTTCATTCTAGCAAAAAAAGGTGATCCTAATCAGAATACTAATAGAAAATCTTGGATTTCTATGAAGAACGGCGTACTTGTACGTATGGTACAAGACTCGACTACGTCCACTCATTCACAAATTCTTGTGCCTAAGAGCATGAGATTGCAAATATTGCAACATGCTCATGACTCGCAATGTGCTGGACATATGGGTTTTTCCCGTACAAAGTCGAGGGTTCTTGCGGCTTTCTTTTGGCCATTTGTGAGCAAGGACATACGAATGTACTGTCGCTCTTGCAAAGTATGTCAGGAGGTCAAATCTAAAGGACCACGACATGCTGCGCCTATCCAGGCTGCTGACATTCCTATTCGCCCTTTTCAAAAAATGGCAATAGATATTATCGGTCCTTTTAGAATTAAGTCGGCTAGAGGACATCAATTTATTCTTACATGTGTCGATATGTGCACACGTTGGCCAGAGGCAATACCTCTCAAGAGCATCTCAACTGCTGATATCGCAGACGCTCTTTGGCTGATATTTTCTCGCTTGGGTTTTCCCGGAGAAATATTGTCAGACCATGGCACTCAACTTATATCAGACACTATGTCACAGGTAATGTCTATGCTACACATTAAAAGGTCTCTCAGCAGTATCTATCACCCAATGTCTAATGGGTTGGTCGAACGTTTAAATAGGACTCTGAAAACTTTACTTGGTAAAATAACTGAGGATCATCCTCAGGATTGGGACAGGGTCTTACCCGCGGCTCTCTTTGCGTATAGAGAGGTCCCCAATGAACATACGGGGTTTTCCCCTTTTGAACTTGTCTTTGGCGCGCAACCGCGCGGCCCTATGTCTTTACTTCACGATCTAATCACTGCCGATAATATTAGCGATGAGACTCAATCTTCTTATGAGTACGTCATTGCTCTTAGGCAAAAGATCATCGAGGCATGCAAACTAGCAACTTCGTCTTCCGAATTTGCTAAAGAAAAGGCAAGGCAGTTTGCAAATAAGAATAGATGTCTACGACAACTTTGTCCAGGTGACAAAGCTCTCGTTCTACTTCCTTCAAGGGAGAACAGACTTCTAATTGCATGGAAAGGTCCATATGCAATAGTCTCCAAAATTTCTGATGTCGACTATGTTGTCGATATTGATGGAAAGCATAAAACTTTCCACATAAATATGCTCACGGAATTTTATGAAAGACCTGACTATTTGCAGCCTATTTTCCAGGCAACGGACAATTCTCAAGCACCTCATGGTCAGTACTCATCTCTGTCAGTTATACAGGATGAGGAAACTACTTTTTCTGATGTCAATCTTCCTCTTTCTATGGTCCCACTTTATTCTACGGAATCTTGGAAAAACGTGACCGTTTCTCCAAATCTTTCCGCTGAGGAACATCGACAAGTTTCTTCGATGTTGCAAACATTTCAGGATGTTCTTACAGACATCCCGGGACACACACATGTCATTGAACATGACATTGTGCTAACTGATCATAATCCTATCAGAGTCAGACCTTATCCAATACCTATCCATTTCCAGTCTCAAGTCGAAAAAGAATTGGATGAAATGATACGTTTGGAAATCATTGAACCATCCACTTCAGCATACTCTTCGTCTATGGTTATTGTTCGAAAGAAGGATAATAACATTCGCATTTGCGTAGATTATCGCAAATTGAACCAAGTTACGAAGTTCGATGCTGAACCTATGCCTTCATTAGAAGAGCTACTCAATAAACTTTCTAATTCTAGATTCTTTACCAAACTAGATTTGTCTAAAGGTTATTGGCAAGTCCCGCTAACTGAACGTGCCAAACCTTTTACAGCTTTTTCTACACCTAGGGGTTTATTCCAATGGAATTTCATGCCTTTTGGTCTTATGAACGCCCCTGCTACATTCGTACGCATGATGCGGCGAATTCTCGCATATCGTACAGATGTCATAGCATACCTAGATGATATCTGTCTATTCAGTGATTCCTGGGAAGATCACTATTTGGGTTTATACGAATTACTGTCTACTCTTCGCGAGTATAACTTGACTGCAAAACCCTCTAAAGCCTTTATAGGATTTAGCGAGATTTCTTTCCTAGGTCATCGTGTTGGTCATGGTCTTTTAAAGACAGAGGACCACAATGTTTCAAAAATACTTAACATTTCGGTCCCTAAGACGAAGAAACAAGTAAGGAGTCTATTAGGTTTGATCCAATTCTACGGACGATTCATTCCGAATCTGTCCTCCATTATGGCACCGCTTTCTACTTTATTGAAGAAAGGGTCGCCTAATCTGATCCGCTGGTCTAAAGAATGTCAATCCTCATTGGACCAGGTTAAAGCCCTATTTTCATCTCCACCTATTCTTAGGTTACCTACTATTGAGAAGACTTTTGTTCTTCGAAGTGACGCCTCGTCAACTGGGATTGGGGCAGCACTAATGCAGGAGTATTCTGATACTCTGCATCCGGTGATGTATATCTCTAGGAAATTAAATGCTGCAGAAAAGAATTACTCGGTTTTAGACCGTGAGTTATTGGCTATGGTATGGTCTATTCTGAAGTTACAAAGATTTCTTCTAGGCGCACATTTCATTGTGGAAACCGACCAGAAAGCGCTTACTGCTATTCAGAGCAAAAACTTGAAGAGCTCGAGGTCCACTCGTTATGCCATAGCTCTTCAACCATTTCATTTCTCGGTTCGAGCTATCCGTGGTTCGGATAATGTGATGGCAGACATTCTGTCCAGATGCCCACACGATTCCACATGATTCTTCTGTCATATATATATTTCCTGATATACAGTCCAATATTATAATGACATGTTAGTAGATTTTTTCTCACTTTTTTGGGGGGAATTTATAACATTGTACCATGTAATTATCTAAGAAGGCTTAGTTAGTGATATACGGGCCAAAAGATCACTCGGCCACATTTAAATAATATATTTGCATAATTGTATTAAGAGATTTACCAGTTGTCTTTAAGATTTGTGTTATTGATATTTTCGCAGCACATCATTGAAGTCTGCGAGATTATGTCCATTGTGGAACTTTGAGGATATCAAGTCCTGTCCTAGATTGGGAGCGGATGATGTCCACATCTTCTTCTATTGATTGTTTTATGTCAACGAAGAATAACATTGTATTACTTATTAATTACTGATGCATTATATAATGTAATAATATAGTGCGGTATATTAGTATATTACACCGCTATTTGCACAACACATTGTATGATATCATAATAATATATTTAATTTCATATATTGGTATGAGAGTAATTTGACTTTTATTATGATGTTGCCATCATTGTGGCGTGTGTTGGTGGCACCTTCCTGGAATATATACGCGAATACTTAGATAAATTTTTTCTCTAAGGACCTGAGATATGATCTCAGTTTCGCTCCATGCGTTGAGCTAGTTTGTTAGGTATATATCCGCGCATCATACGTGCGTTAGGAGCCTAGATTTTTCCGGCTCCAGGATTTAAAAAAAAAATGTTTCATTTTTTTTCCCGGGAGGGTGCGGTAATGTTACGCACAAATAATTACTTTTTCCAAAGTCTTTGTATGATCATTTTTCGTATGTATGATCATTTTTTGACTGAAAGGTGTATTATGTTTTTTACAGTCAAAGGGACATAACCCGAGATATCGAGACTACAATTTTTTTATGAGTTTGCCTTCTCTTGTATAGAGACACGTTCGGTCTATAATTTCTTGAACGAAGCGTGACCATATCTCCTTATTTGGTAGTATCAGTCAACTGTTGTAGATGTCTGAAACCTGTCTTAACGCTTCTGTTCATGACCATAAAAGGCGCGACTGTGTAAGACTTTTATCTCGAATGTTCTTAGAATCGTCTTATGTGAGCGGCGACTCAGATATTGGAGTTCTGCGCATGTCAAAACGGGTAGTTCGTTTGGTGTGTTCCGCCCAGCTCGGGAGTTTAGAAATGGTCTGAGCAGCGAGCGGACGCAATGTGCGTCTTGTGATTTTCTGAGGGAAATACATTGTCTTTGTGAGTTAGTTAGCTAACTAGACTATTTCCCAGTATTATTCAAGCCTGCCTGGAGGCATATGTTCGTGGTTGATTTCCGAAGAAAGGTAATTCCTCTTGTATTGAACTTTATGCTATCATCTAGAAGTTCGTCATTTTGTGGCTCCTTGCTCGCCTGTGTGATTCAAAATGGAGAGGTACTTTGACTAGGATTTTCGCCACCGGTATCTTTATACCTGAACTAGTTATATATATATATGGGTCGCTCTAGACCAACAAGACTATTGTCTGTGTTCCAGGATTCGTTATATCAGAGATCACGTCCAAGTCAGATGGTTAGACTTAGGAAGGTTATAAGGGTCGGTTTGACCTGTATTCCATGTATGCTATTCACGTGCAGACAGTAAACGGACTTATTGTACACATCTGATCTGCTAGCATCAGGAAGGGAGCATTTATTATTGTCTATGAACATTGATGATCTGCAGCTGACACTGTTGCAGAAGTTATATGTATGAACCTTAGGCACCCAGATCTGTGCTATATATATATATATATATATATATATATATATATATATATATATATATATATATATATATATATATATATATTATTTATACAGCTTCATGAACCAGAACTTTATGATATCGAATATACAGAAGCTATCTGTTTATAATAGAACTATTGAGTATTGAATCCTACATGACTATCAGCTAATATGATTTTGAATGCTGCATTCGTTAAACTATGTTGGTGATGACAAAATATCATGACTGTTGTTTTGTGGCGTGCAATAAATGGTATAAAACAAAAAGCGAAGTTACCATTTTCATGACTCTACACATCATGTTGCCTGTGTTGTACCCTGTGAACTATTCTACTGCAACATACACAGCAACACTATAAACCAGAGAAGACACCTACATCTTGCACTTTTATACCAGGTGTCGATAGGGGTGTTGATTTGTCGTCAGCCTAAATCCACTTTTGGTGGTCAGATCCTTTGGCTTATCATTCCAGTTAAATCCACCCTTATCAATTATATACTTTAGAACGTCTGACTGTCTGTCTGTCTGTAGGTAATAAAGTTCATTTTTGTTTATTGGGCAACGCCACGTGTGTCTGCTAGTATATATATATATATATATATATATATATATATATATATATATATATATATATATATATATATATATACAGAAGTTCTGTAAAGTGAAAGGAAATATAGATAAAAGTTATGGATAACAGGATTGAGAAGCATGAAGAAGATTTCTAGACCCAGCTAACACAAAATCGCTCAAAACTGCAACAAAACAGTCTGAAAATAAGCTGTGACGTAATGCTCTCCGACACGCTCGCACCCCCTGTATATATATATACGCTCTCCACCCATTACCTCTTCAAAACAACAACCACTATTCAAATTACGCACACAGCAGAAAAAACAGAAAGACTGAGTGAGAAAAACGCTCGTCAAGGCTAAAACATTTCCCCTCTGTTGCTGTGCAGCGCTAGCTCACCAAACCAAGTCTATTCTGAACTTTACATCTATCCTAAGAGGTTATGTACATTTATGAATAATTAATGTAAATTATTTTATTGCAGTTTATTTTAATAGAATTGTATCAGGATCAGATCAGAGGACTGAACTGAATTTAGTTGTGAATGTGTAAAGTAAATTGGTGTCCTACGAACGATTATCAGGATTGTCATTTGGAGACTAAATTAAAAGCTATTATATTGGAATAATGAACTTGGCACTCCAGAACGTGAAAGTCGAAGTTAGCATCATAATTATGTATAAAATGTGTTAGATTTATTCCTGTATTATATTAGAATAATTATGCAGTTAGACACCTGTCTTGTCTCGCTATTCTAATCAGAACTGATCCACGTATCATTCATATACCTGCAAATATCTGAACACTATCATTCATGAACACATAGGCTTGTGGGCCCCATAACCAAAGGCTAGTGTGATGCTGTACAGAAATTATGTCCTTCAGCAGGCCCGAGTCTGTTCTTCTATTTGAATTTTCACCATTCTTTTTCTTTTTGTAACTATATGTGGTTGCCATGTTTCTTCTCATTTGAATATTCATCGTGTTTGGTATTTTTGTGTAGGTAATTAAATGGGTTCTTTTTATGACGTTAGGTTTATTTCTTACTCCCACCAGTTTTACTTTCTTCTGATTTTTCGCGATCACGTAGATTTTCGTTGTTTACGAAAATCGCTATTTTCGTGCACGCCTGTATGACGCGTCAGAAACGTCACGTAACGTATTGCCATTTTTGGACACGCGGTGTGCGCGTTTTCAAATCTGATTAGCGTAGGTCGCTAGTTATTTTATTCTTCTAGCGTTTCCATTGGTCCGAGGGGATAGCTTAGCAGATACGTAGGCGATCAGCGGGAGTGGTTCCCTGTGTATAAATAGTCGGTTAGACGGGGGATCTTTCTCTATGAAGAAAATAATTGCCTGCCGTGCAACTTCGTATTATCGTCTCCACTGAGAGGAAAAACAGCGGTAATTGGTATGTAACTATTTTTGTATCGTTTTACTTGTTGTTAGAGTTTTCTTTGAGAAAATTCGCCCGTAAGTAAAGTTCTTCGGGGTCATTAACTTAAAGTTATAAACGGTAGCGCCATCCATTATTATCTTTGAAGAACGATGTAAATGTAAAAGTGTGCATAAATCTTTCTAGGATTTTGGCAGTAGGTAGGAGCGTGTGAAGTTATAAGATACACGTGTGCTCATAGTTGTAGAATGTGGTGTAAAACCACCATTTATTCCTGTGTATTTACAAATGTAATTTTAGTGGGAACTCCATTGGGCGTACGTTAATGTTATTGTGCCTTAAATGTGAGAAATGCAGTTAAAGGGTACAGATTTATGTTATCAGTGAATTATACGGCTTAGGGGAGTAAATTATTCCTATAGCACGAGGTTTAATTTAAATTGGGGCTTAAGTAGGAAACCTCATGTGTAAATGTTAAAAGGTAATGGGAATTTCGGACAAAGGATGTCCCTAGTTGAAATGTTTGGACACGTGTTTAGCCATGCGTAACAACCACGTAACCCGTCAGACAGTGTCGAGGGCTTTGTTTACTTACATGGCAGATTTAAGTTGAGGGAAGGGAGGAGTAGAAGGAGAGTGAGATAGAGAGACACGTGGGTAGAAATATTTTATGTATCGTTGTGCAGAACGAGAGAAGGGGAGTAGAAGGAGTGAGATTTAAGTTCCACGTGGGTAGTATTATTTATGTATTGTTGTACACAACGAGTGAGGTATTGAGTAGGGGAGTTGTAAAGATTATGGGAGCTATATGTGTTAGAGATGCGTTATGTTGGAGTTGGTGTACAATAGACGCATTTTCTTTTAATTTCAGCGGGTCACGGCAAACAGTGGGGGAGCATAATTTGCCAATACAAAATATCCACGGCAAAAGGAAATATCTCAGGGGTCAGAGGACTCGAGTTATCGTCAGAAGCAAAAGAAAAATAACCTACGGTCTCTTGCAGTGAAGTGCCCATGCTTTAGCGGGAACGGGTTTATTTATCATAACGCACAGAGCTCATCGATATTATAGTCTCTAGCAACGGCACGTGGCCTGGAGACTGGTGTAATTGCTTACAGCCAGAAATCAAGGCTGTGTTTTCCTCTAAATCCGTAGTGGGTTAAAAGTGGAAAGTTATAGAAGCTATTCAGCAGCAGAGAAGTTTCTACAGTTGATCAAGTACCTCATGCTTGATACCCGACCATCACCATCACCACCAAATTCAGGAGCAGGTGATAGGGTTACAATACCTGAGTCCTGAAAGTAACGAGAGAAGAGCGTAACGGAGACGCCGCATCATCAGTCGTCGAGTGTTAGAGAGACACTGAGACCAAGAGAGAGAGAGAGAAGGAGGGAGAGAGATAGACAGGACCAGTAGGGTCTGTTCATTATCCATTTGAAGGATAGACCCTGAGCCATCGTTGTAAGCCAAGTCTATTATTTTAGCATTTCCAGTGATGTTAGTTAGCGGAGCATATCGCCTCCCAAGTTGGAAGCTGTGTAGACGTTCTTTTAGGAAGAGGCAACAGGACGGCAACAGTAGGAATCTTATTTGTATTAGAGAGTGGAGGCTAAAGTTGACAGCCCCACAAGATTAGAGGTGTTTAAATCACTAACCATTTTTAATTGTTCCTCAGCAGGGTGACAGGAAGAGTGAATGTGATTGGGGTTTTTTTTCTAGTGTCTATCAATTTAATTGTTACTTTGTTTTCAGGCCATGCAACAATACACGCTATTTATTTGATTGATGTATGATGGAATTTTAATGTTTTTTATGGTGTAAATAAATATATATTTACTGTACACTGGATCAGCTTCTACACTTACTATACTTACTCTATGTTGTCTGTATAGTGGTGTATGTGGTCGTTTTATACACCTTATCTCCTTGTGTTTAAAGGTAGTTAGAGGGGGGTGGGGTGATTCTATAGCTTTTCTGAAGTCACGAAGCGGCAAGAAGAGAGTCAAATCCTGGTTCTAGCCCTTGAGCCAATAGTCTCATCTGTCCACAGGCATGTCATTTTTCATCTAAATTCTATCTTCTCAGACTTTCTCATACTAGGGTCTTGCTTTCATTCAGGCAAACTCTATAAACTTAAATCCACTTCGTGACAGCTAGCCACTGGACCAATATTGTCCTCGGGTTCATATGTGTCATCATATATCAGAGGTCTAAAATCCAGATCAATAAGTGCTTCCTGAATCAACACAGGAGCCTCAGATATTGTCATCTAGACTTCAGTTACATTGGAGGAGGCAGGAGGGCCGGCTAGAGATCGAGAGTCTTTCAGGCGGGCTGTGATGAGAGCGACGTTCTGCAAAGGTCATGCTACATGATGATGATGATGAGACTTCAGCCCTAGGCCCCATCAGTGCTTGGTGGTCTAGTGCAAGACTTACAGCTGATATTGCTGTGTAGACTCATAGAGGACAGGCACATAACTTTAATGATAAGTATTCTGTGTGACTAAATTCCTGCAACCATTGTGAGCAGTCAAAGCCAAGTGACTAGTGTGTAATGATGATAAAACAGTTTTGAATAATAAACCAGACAAGAGATAATTTAGTGATAAAGGAGATTGGATGAACATTTATATTAATTCCAGAAAGGACTTCTTAATTAGTTATTGAATATAACCCAACTATCATTCAATTTTGTAATTAAATTGTATTCATTCAATTTTCATCATTTCATCATTCATAATTGCACAAGAAGAACAAAAGATAGATGTACAAGGGGATTGAAATAAGTCTTGGGCCTAACCATGAAGGACATGTCACAGAGAGCTGAAATTTTGTGTAGTTTTTATTCCTTTTCAATATAGCCACCGTCTGAATTGACACACTTTTGCCATCTCTGCTTGACCTTGAAAAGACCTTGGGAGTAGAACACCCTATTTTTCAAACTAAACCAGTCATCACATGCCAGTATAACCTCTTCATCGCTGTCAAAATGATTTCCTTTTAGCTGTTTTTTAAGATTTGGGAATAGAAAAAAGTCTGATGGAGCCAAATCTGGAGAATATGGTGGGTGTGGAAGATTTTCAATATTCAAATCGTTGGCTGCTAGCTGCACAAGCCGTGCTTTGTGAGAGGGCGCGTTGTCTTGAAGCAAAGGAAGATTTTGAGTGCACGTTATCCCTCGTTTCCTGGTCACAACCTTTCTTAGTTTGGTGAGAAGATCTGCATAGTACTGTCCATTAACTGTGTTGCCACGAGGCAGGTAATCTTTCAAAAGGACACCTTTGCCGTCCCAAAAAACAGTCAGCATCACTTTTCCTGCAGATTTCTGCGCTCTCGGCTGGACAGGTGTTGGGGAGCCCGGGGTTTTCCATTGCATGCTGGCAATTTTGGATTCGGGGTCATAATAGTGTACCCAAGTTTCGTCTACTGTCACCATGGTCTCCAAAAAAATTTTTGACTGACACTTTTTGAGCAACTGTTGACAGCAATTTACCCACGTTTGCTTCTGTTCACGTGTCAACAGTCGCAGAACCCAGCGTGCACACACTTTTCTCATGTTCAGTCTGTTGTGTAAAATTCTATAAACTGTTCTTTCATTTAGTTTACTAGCTATCTCCACAATTGTCATTTTTCGATCCTGGTCAATGATTTTCTTCACTCTTGTTGCATTTTCATCGTTGCATTCTAAGGCTAGTCTACCAGATCTTGGCAGATCAGCAACATTTGAGCGGCCGCACTTAAACTATTGACACCAGTTTTTTACCGAAGTATATGAAGGACAAGAATCACGAAACACTGGTTCCATCTCCCTGTGTATTTCTGTAGGTGTTTTTCCCTGAAACATCAGAAATTTTATCACAGCTCTGGCCTCCTTTTTTCCCATTGTTTTGTCAAATCCTTGGTGCAGCAGATCCGGTCAATATGGTACATTGCGCCGTGCACCGTAGTGGGAAAACCCATTGAAGAAACAAACGCGTACTTCACACATTAAGTGCAAATATGATGAACTTTAAATGTGCCAAGTTTCATCTTCCTCCTGTGACTCCTTCATGGTCAGGCCCAAGACTTATGTCAATCCCCTTGTAAATAATAAATGATTCGGTAATTGTAATCCTCTGACATTAATTTTCTAGTTATGAATTTGAGTTTTTGCTGAATTTGTTAATTATCATAGGTTAGTTACATAGCGGAGTTGGCACCTTAGGCTCTAACTTGTATCTAATCACTATCTAAAGTAGAGATCTTCACAGCCGTGACTATCCTGTGATACCAATGCTTCAGTATCTACTCATCATCATCATCAGTTGCCATCTCCACAACGAAGGTTGGCTATAATGGATCTCCAACGTCTTCTGTCTCTTGTCTTGGTGGTGCACTCTGATAGACTCTTTCCTGTCCATCTCTTGATGTTATCTTCCCACTTATAGCGCTGTCTTCCCCTTGCACGTTTGCCTTCAATTCTCCCTTCTGTTATGGTCTTCTGCAAGGTGTTATGCCTTTTTATGTGGCCAAAGTATTTTAGCTGCCGAACTTTGACCTCCCTCATTAGTTCTCTTTTCATACCTAGATTTTCTAGAACCACCTTATTTGTTTTCATCTCTTTCCATGAGATACGCCCCATTCTTCTATATATCCACATTTCAAGAGCCTCAATTCTTTCTTCCAAATGCTTATTCATCGTTCATGTTTCTGCACCATACAGAAATGCAGAATATATATATAACACTTTGTGATTCTCAGTTTTAATTTGTGAGATAACTGTTTGGATGTCAGTATATGTTTCATGTTCTTAAATGCAGCTTTGGCCATTCCTATTCTCTTCTTGATTTCTGTTTCACATCTGCCATCTTCTGTTATTATATGACCAAGATATACGTAGCTCTTGACTTGTTCCAGGATTTTCCCATTTACGCTTGTCTTTAATGTGGGTTTATCGTCTGTTTTGCTAATTATCATAGTTTTTGTTTTCTCAATATTAATGTCGAGTCCATATTCATGACTTATACTGTTCACTTGCTTCACTAGTTCTTGTAACTCCTGTTCGCTTTCAGCTAACAACACGGTATCATCTGCATATCTAAGGTTGTTTATTGACCTTCCACTGATGTTCAGTCCTGGTATTTCCTGTATCTGTTTGAAATTTTTTTCGGTGTATAAATTAAATAGGCAGGGGTAGAGTATCTACTACTGACACTAAACTCGTAAAAACCTTTCGCTACAATTAGTGCAAAGATGTTGTCAAGGCTGATAAAGTTTCTGGAATTTCTTATGAATGAAATCAAACAGAAAGCAAAGTCTCATCCATTAGATAAACCCTAGGCTCTCGATAGTGTAGAAACTTCAGTACTGACAGAGGTTCTCCACCATCCAAATCATTATAGCCTTTAGATTTGTAATGAAAGAATTTAACACATTGTTAGTTATAGTTTGATAAACTAAAGATAATTTTGTTTAATTCTTTTTTCTTTTTTTATCTATAACCGCCAACCGCCAAAACCGTCAGTGGCCATCACGCCTGGTGGCGTCTTGTAAGGCAGCAACAAATTGATTCCACTTTGCACGGTCGGAGGCCATCCTTCGTACAGTGCCCCAACTCTGGTTCATTCTTTGCATCTCTGCTTCTCAGTTCTCTGCCAAGTTTTTTTTGGTCGGTATCTCTTTCGCTTTCCCTCTGGGGTCCACAGCATAGCTGTTCTAGTGATGGTATCAGTGTATCTTCTGAGGACGTGGCCAACCCAACTCCAGCGTCTGCTAGCTATGATGGTGTGCATGTCCTCCTGGTTACTCCGAATAAGTAGCTCTTGGTTGTTTGGCCAAAAGATTCGGAGAATTTTCCTTTGGCAGATTGTGTGGAAGGAGGACAGCGTCTGCATTTCCTTTCTGTAACTCTCCAGCATTCCGCACCATAGACAAGCACGGAAAGTACACAGCTCTCCTACAGTCTTAATTTGTTGTTTGTGCTGTACTGGGAAGACTTCCAAATGTTGTTGAGACTAGCAAAGGCTGTTCTCGCTTTATTCATTCTGTTGTTAACGTCCTTGCTTTTTCCACCGTCAGTTGTTACTACGCATCCTAGGTAAGTAAATATGTCTGTCTGTTCTAACTTCTGGTTCCTTATTGTTATTGGCTCAGGATTGCCCACATTTAGTGTCATGGCCTCTGTCTTTTGTAGATTGATGTTCAGGCCAACGTGCTGGCCATACTTATTCAGTTTATCGGTTTTTTCATGAATGTCTTGATGTGAATGCGCGAGTAGTGCAATGTCATCTGCATATTCCAGGTCTTCCAGTGTAGAAAACGTTGTCCATCTAATTCCTCTTGGACTGCCCTCCGTTGTCTGGCGCATCACCCAATCTACGGCTGTCGAAAATAGTCGTGTTTATAAGGGGCATCCCTGTCGTACTCCTGTTTTCACTTCGAAAGTTACATACCCAATCCAACACTGCATGTAAAGTTGAATAGAGGCTTTTTATGATGGAAACAATGCGGCTGGGAATTCAATAAGCCCTCGGTATTTTCCATAGGCTGTCCCTGTGTATGCCGTCGAAAGCCTTTTCAAAATCAACAAAGTTAATGTATAGCTGTCTCTGCCATTCTAAGCACTGCTCTATGTTTCTGAGGGTGATTATATGATCTGCACATCTTCTGTTTTTTTCTAAAGCCCGCTTGTACTTTCCTCAGTTTATAGTCAACTGCTTTTGAAATTCTCTGGCTAACAAAAAAAATTTTTTTTTTCTTTCTCTAACATTGCTATGTTTTTCTGATTAATTTTAATGCGCTGTTTTTAAATCTGCAAACCGTTTTTCTCTATCAGGTCGGGATCTCTAGAAATATGCATTTGAAGTTTTTTAACAACGCATACAGTATTACAGCATCATTCGTACAAGAAGTATAACAGTTATGTAGGCTTGAATTTCTTTGCAGTCGACTTTCGTCGGTGAATGGCATGTGGTACATCGCAATGAAGCATCTAACAATAATCGGCAAGCATGGTCACACTCCACCGTCCTTGATAACGTGACTCCATTACGGCGATATCTTGATGGAATCGTTCTCCATGTTCATCGCTGACTTCGCCAAGGTTGTCAGGGAAAAAGTCAAGATACGAATCGAGCAAATGGATTTTGAGGGACATGTTACAGCCCATAATTCTGTATGCATCTATGCACTGCTTAACAATATGCACATAGTCGACAGATTTGTGATTTCCCAGAAAGTTATCGACGATCGATTTGAATGCCATCCATGCGCGAAGTTCACTACCTTGTAACAAGTTCTCAAATTGTTTGTCTGCAATAACTTTCCTAATTTGAGGTCCTACAAAGATACCTTCCTTTATCTTTGCATCGCTAACTTGCGGAAACTTTTCTCGAAGATAAGTGAAAGCTTTGCTCGTTTTATCTAACACTTTTACGAAATTCTTCATGAGCCCCAACTTTATATGTAACGTTAGTAAAATGATGCTGTCTTTGTTAACTAATGGCTCGTGTATTACATTTTTATGCCCGAGCTGCATACGATCCCTGATAGGCCACACCTTTCTTGCATAATGTTCCTGTCTGTTGCGGCTGTCCCATTCACATAGGAAGCAACAAAATTTAGTATACCCAGTCTGCATGCCCGTGAGAATTGCAATGACCTTTAGGTCTCCACAAATCCGCCATTGGTAGTCATTGTACTTTATTCTTGCCAAAAGTATAGCCATATTGTCATAAGTTTCTTTCATATGAACAGGTAGGCGACTGGAATTGATGAAAATAAATTTCCGTTATGCAATAACACGGCTTTTAGACTAGTCTTGGAAGAGTCAATGAAAAGTCACTGTAGTGGTGTTGATGGTATTGTATGATGGTGATATTACTAAATGTAATTGTATGAGGCCAGCTGTGAAGGCTCCTGAGATAAAATGTAGTTGAGAATTGTCAGAAGGCCTTTCTTGCTACCACTACGACCTCACACTTAATTTTTTTTAATGAATGTGGCTACGTAAAGTGTCTAGGGTTATGATATGTAGTGTGGTGTAATAGGTTATAGATATACCCACAGATATTTAACAAGACTAATAATATTAATAAATGTTAAAATACACTGAACTAACTCACGTGTGTAAAATTTTTTGATAGAATTATATTACATTTATTTTGTTCTGGATCAATTTTTTAGGTTGACCAGAACTTAAAAGGATTTAGAGATTATGAAAGAAATGCATGGAATATAATATCATAAATGCAATAGTGTACATATATATGTACTATACTAGTTAGTTTTATTAAAATGTTCTAGTAGTCATCTACTTGGGAGGATAGTTACTGTTTGTGCTGTTGGGGTGGCCTCATCACACCTGTCTATATTGACTACACAGTGTCCAGAAAATGGTGGGAATTTTTATGGGGGTATTAGTAACTACACAGCGTTGGTGAATGTCCAGCAGACCAGAGGCTCACTCATCTGGTAGTTGTAGCTCTGGTGCTGAAATCAGGTGGTCCCACCTCTCCGTGCTGGCGGGCAATAATGGTGGTCTCTGTCACAAGTACTGCACAGATACACTCGAGTAAGTCACCAACTGAATAGACACTGCTTGGTTGACAACAGAAACTCGCAGCTCTGCAATCAAAGTATGGGCCATGTGTCAAAATCTATTCTCTACCCACGTCTGGACACAACACTGACACAACAACCACATCATACAGACAGGTCAGATCTCTCTGACCAAACAGCACATTTACCATGGTGGTTTTACATCAGATAGATCCTCCCAGACTATAGATTCTGAAAAATATTTATTAGTTGTCTGCCCTAAAAGAGGATAGGTAATATGTTTCATTATTCTCAACACTTGATCTGTCTTGCATAATCCTTGCTGGAGTTTATGTACATTGTTGGTCCCTAGACCCTGACTAGGGCGGGGGGTCTAGAGCAAATCCCTACTTGTTTGTAAGGCTAGATTTCGATATGGCAGTATCAAATCACTCGAACATGAAACAATATTCAAAATATATAAGGAAATAATTTCAATCTTACCAGATTATGAATAAATAACACAGAATTGCTAGCAAAACTCAGCTGAGCTGCTGGCTATAGTATGGCGTCCCTAAACTTCTTACACTTTCTTTCATATGGAAATCACCACACTTTAAAATCTGTGTCTATCACTGAACAACTATTGAAGAATGGCCCCACTTTCGCGTCTGAGCGCTAATGATATGATTGTCTGTGGCCAATCACTGCCTAGGTTTATTTTAAATTCAAATTTCCTACCATAAAGTCATTTCAGTCATGCTTCAGTCAAGTATGGATGTTTATCTGTTAGTCTGTCCGTCTCTACTTGTGTTTCTACAAAATGTACTTGATTTTTGAACCAACCTTTCTCTCCCCTCCAAAATTTTGTCGTTAAAAGTTATATTTAGACACAGCTACCACCCAAAAACCCTCTCCTCCATACTAAGTAAATTTGAACACCTGCGTTTCGAGGTCGTGTTTTTTTGTGCAATTAGCGACACTTTTAGATTCAATACAGTCTGTCGATGATGTGAACAACACTGTCTTTTGTCATTATCTTCAATATTATCTATCCGTCTGTAAAATTAAGAACATATTAGTTCACTGCTCAGAATAGGCCATCCGGCCAGCTAATTTTTATATTCCTAACATTAATATTAAGAAAAAAGTACTTTTTAATTTTTGTAATATTCCAAACATCTGCGTTTTAGCCGCTGAATTCAAATCAAGGGCTTGGTATCGCAAAAGCGTCCAATAAATGACTGTGGCGTAACATATCTATGGTCCCTTCTGTCGAGTTGCTTACTTTTTATGTCAACTTGGGAAACGTGACTTTTCTCCGTTTCCCCCCCAATTGCGTCTCCTTAGCCTTTCCAGTCTCACGCAATCTTTCCAGTCATATTTTTTTCCTTTTTGATCCGCCGTTCCCCTCCTGTCTAGCAAGTCAATTATTATGGAGGATGATGACCCGCGGTCTAGGCGATCATGTATATCAGCAGCCTACGCATTATGTTTTTTATCCTTATATGTTATCTTTGGAGGATTTTACCGTTGTATCTCTGTCAATTTCACTACACATCTCCCCACTTAAAAACATGCCTATGGCAAGTTCCAAAACCAGCGATACACATAGGTAAAATTACTCCTCACGTCTGCCACTACTCTAATTTTGCAGTTTGAGAATAGGCTTGCTAGTGAGTTTTTCCTTTAACTCTTGGAACGCTAGTTCACATTGTGCAGTCCAAATAATTTTATCTGGAAGTCCCTTGCGAGTCAGATCAGTCAGAGGAGCACAAATAGCGTTAAAATTCTTGATGTATTTCTGATAAAATCCGCATAACGACACAAATGATCGCACGTCCTTTTTTGTTTGCGGCCTAGGTGCTCTCTGCAGTTTTTCCAAGTTCTTAGGATCAGGGGTCATATTACCCTGATATACAGTGTGTCCCAAGAATTCCAACTCTTTGCATCCAATACAACATTTTGTTGGCCTAGCAGTTAAGTTCGCCTCCCGAAGTCTATCAAACAACATCTCCAGAGCTTCAATGTGTTCTTCAAATGTCTCTGTGGCGACGAGAATATCATCCATGAAATTTGTGATACATGGGTTATTCAGGGGATCCAACAATTTGCGCATCATCCTTGAAAACACACTCGGAGCATTTTTCAGTCCGAATGGTAGCATATTGAATTCATAATGTCCATCCGAAGTGCTAAAAGCCAAATAAGGTCTCACTTCAGGCTTCACTGGGATCTGGTAATAGCCTTTACTAAGATCCACCTTTGAAAAGTATTTTGCCTTGTTCAGTCTGGCAAATAACTGTTTTGTGTCTGGTAATGGATCCACTTGTCCTTCTGTGACAGCATTCAGTTTCCTGTAATCTATGCACAGTCTGTGTTCCCCAGACGGTTTTCTCAACAAAACGACACTAGAACTAAAAGATGATTCACTGTGCGAAATAATCCCCTCCTTCAACAAATACTCTATTTCTTCCTTCAATGCCTTCTCCTTCGCGAACGGAATAGAATAGGCTCTCATACAGATTGGGTTTGAGTCTACCAGTTTCATGTCATACTGTAGCAAATTTGTATGGCCTGGTTTATCTGTTAATACATCTGTATGTTCCTCCAGAACTTGTTGAACTCTCTCCCTCTGGTTTTTAGTCAGGTGCTTACTGACTTTTACCTGTGCTGCGGTTTCACAAGGATGTAATGGGTATTCATGTGAGGTGAGTGGTTCTTTTTGCATCTGGGTTGCAATAGCCAAGGTCAATAAGGGGGTGCTTTCCTGGAGTGGTCTGTCCAGATACTTCTTTAACAGGTTTACATGATAAACTTTTTCCTTCCCCTTTTTGTCAATTTTATAGTTTGTTCTAGACACCTTCTCTAGAACCGTATATGGACCTTGCCAACCAATTTGTAATTTATTCTGGCTTCCGGGTAGTAGAAGCAGCACCTTCTCTCCGACTGCCAGTTCCCTGTCCTTTGCCTTCCTATTAAAATATGCTGCATGTTTCTTCCTGGCTTGCTTCAAATTATCATTTGCCAGTTTCCATCCAGCTTTCAAACGAGTGGTCAGTTCGTTCACATATTGATACGATGAGGTAACAGTCTCTTCCGCCTTCTCATCTGTCCAGGTCCTTAATAAAGTTACATCTGGATCTTTAATTTATCATACGTATTTTTCATGGAACCCGTCTGGTCCCGTCCCTTAGAAGCTTTATAATGAGGACTTTTCTTCCTAGAATCATCACTCACAAATCGACCACTACCAATTTTTCTCTGGGGTTTGTCTCCCCACTTAAGATTGTTTATGAGAGATCTTCGCTCTCTTGTCTGTTCTTCCAGTTTATATAAGTCTGACCGAGGGATTGTCATCTTATCCTGGGTAAAATTTCTTCTTTGTACTTTTCGCATAGTGGCCATGTTAATCCATTCAAGTGAAGACTGGGTGTGAAAAGGGGGCTCCCATTCCACTTTGTCTACCCGAGTATAATTAGTTTTCCTTTCAGGCCTAAAGTTGCCCCGTGGCGTTTCTAGGTCCTGCACATATTTTCCCTTTGTGGGTGTTCCCTCATGAAATACGCCACATGCTTCTACAAAGTTTTCAATATCGACATTTACGTCGGGCCAATAGTATTTTCGAGCAATCCTTTGGCAGATGGTACCGACTTTCTCATGGTCACCATCTTTTCCAACATGTAAGCTCCTTATTAAGTTTGCCCTATATATCTTGGGAAGAACTAACTGTCCGTGACCAGTGGATCTAGTTCCTGTCTTCCTGTATAAGAGTTTGTTCTTCATGAAATATTCCCCCTTGCTCGGAGGTGTGTGGCATTTGGGCAATTTTTTTAAAACAGGGCTTGAGTGTCCTATCCTCAGCCTGCGTCTTCCTCATCTCCTCTGGATGAGCATTTATAGGTTCACCTTCTTCCTCCTTCTTCTGTGACCTGGTCTGCACTGTCGCCATGATCACAGGTTTCTCGGGATTCCCCAAGAAGACGTATCTACACCCCAATATCAGAGGGTAGATTGGTTCATCTATCACTGCTGCTCTGATTTCTCCTTCCACATAGCGAGTTTTCACCGTTATCCTTGCGATGGGAAGTGTCATGAGTGGTATGTCCTTAGTCGCCCCTTGTATTTCCACTGTTTCTGTGGTATACTGACTTGGGTCCACTAGGCTAGACTTCACAACTGAATCATAATCCAAACCTGTATCATAAAGGCACCTTATGGTGACCCCATTACAAATAACATCCTCACAAACTGGGGGGTGATAAGGTTCCTGTTGTCCATTAGGATTAACCTTTAATCTTTGCGTCCCCGACTTCATTGCAGCAATGTTTGAAGGTTTCCTTCTACAAAATTCGGTGTTATGGTTATCCTTCTTGCACCATTTACACCATCTTTTTCCTTGGTTCAACGGTTTTCTTTCATTGAACTTTTGGTCATTGAACTGTGAGTTTCTGTCGCGATAGTCATTTCTTGGCCGCTCAAAGTTTGTCCTACCTTTATTTCCCTGCTCTCTATTATCAAATTTATTAAATTGCTGTGGAGCTTTAAAATTGTCTATGTGCTTCTTTTTAGCACCACTTACCTCTGCCTGGGCTGCCTGATACCTCTCAGCAACATTTAAAATTTCCCCCAACTTCTCTGCACCTTGTTCCATGAGAAATTTTCTCATGTCTGGAGCCATGGACTCTCTCAATTGCTCAATCATGATCATTTCTTTAAGATCTTGGGTCTTCCCCAGAGCCGTCCATTTCTCCAAATAGGTTTCTAGTCTAGCAGAGAATTGGTGGTATGTCTCCCCAGACAACAGTTTGGCATTTCTAAATTTCTTACGATAAAATTCACCATTCTTCTCGTACCTTAATAACAAAGCCTGCTTTAACATGTCATAATTGTCTTGGTCTTCCCTGTTCATTTTGGCAAATACTTCATAAGAAGTACCTCTCAATCCCTGTGATAGCTTTAAGCTCCACCTCTCTCTCTCTAACCCATATGTAGTAGCTAATAACTCAAAACGTCCTAGGTACCCCTCTATGTCATCGTCTTTTTCAACAAAATGGTCTAAATGAAACCCCATAGCTGAGTTTGAGGCTCCCAGACTGGGCGTAGCATCTGAGGCAAAAGGGCTGGCACCATTTTCAGGAGCCTGGCCTTGTAATTCCAGCTCCCTTAGTCGTAATTCGTGCTCCCTTTGCAACCTTCTATCTTCTGCCTCCCTTTCGGCCTTTTTATCTTCTGCCTCCCTTTCGGCCTTTTTATCTTCTGCCTCCCTTTGCTGTCGTTTTTCTTCTGCCTCAATCTGCAGCCTCTTAATTTCTCTATCAGCCTCAATTTGTAACCTCTTCTCTTCAGCTACCTTTCTATCTTCCCTTTCAATATATTTATCACATTCAGCCGTTACGTATTGAATTAAAATTTGACCATCCATTCCCATCTCCTTCGCGGTGAGCACAGCAGCTGATCTAAATTTTGCCAGCTCCGCCATACTTTTTAGACAATATAATAATATACAAGCTAAATCTCTAACCAGTAAATACACTAAGTACTTCTTATGACTATAGTCTAACTAATTCTAACTAACCAGTTAACTAATTAATTATTACTGGCTGTGAAGATTCACCAACTTTTATCTGCAGGGACACTTTTAATTTTAAAGGGAATTTTACAATTTATTTCCCTACTTTTATTTCTCCCACCAGGAGATCCTAATATTACTGTTGGGCTAATTATCCCTGGACAAGACCCCAATTTATGTAGTGGTGTTGATGGTATTGTATGATGGTGATATTACTAAATGTAATTGTATGAGGCCAGCTGTGAAGGCTCCTGAGATAAAATGTAGTTGAGAATTGTCAGAAGGCCTTTCTTGCTACCACTACGACCTCACACTTAATTTTTTTTAATGAATGTGGCTACGTAAAGTGTCTAGGGTTATGATATGTAGTGTGGTGTAATAGGTTATAGATATACCCACAGATATTTAACAAGACTAATAATATTAATAAATGTTAAAATACACTGAACTAACTCACGTGTGTAAAATTTTTTGATAGAATTATATTACATTTATTTTGTTCTGGATCAATTTTTTAGGTTGACCAGAACTTAAAAGGATTTAGAGATTATGAAAGAAATGCATGGAATATTATATCATAAATGCAATAGTGTACATATATATGTACTATACTAGTTAGTTTTATTAAAATGTTCTAGTAGTCATCTACTTGGGAGGATAGTTAATGTTTGTGCTGTTGGGGTGGCCTCATCACACCTGTCTATATTGACTACACAGTGTCCAGAAAATGGTGGGAATTTTTATGGGGGTATTAGTAACTACACAGCGTTGGTGAATGTCCAGCAGACCAGAGGCTCACTCATCTGGTAGTTGTAGCTCTGGTGCTGAAATCAGGTGGTCCCACCTCTCCGTGCTGGCGGGCAATAATGGTGGTCTCTGTCACAAGTACTGCACAGATACACTCGAGTAAAGTCACCAACTGAATAGACACTGCTTGGTTGACAACAGAAACTCGCAGCTCTGCAATCAAAGTATGGGCCATGTGTCAAAATCTATTCTCTACCCACGTCTGGACACAACACTGACACAACAACCACATCATACAGACAGGTCAGATCTCTCTGACCAAACAGCACATTTACCATGGTGGTTTTACATCAGATAGATCCTCCCAGACTATAGATTCTGAAAAATATTTATTAGTTGTCTGCCCTAAAAGAGGATAGGTAATATGTTTCATTATTCTCAACACTTGATCTGTCTTGCATAATCCTTGCTGGAGTTTATGTACATTGTTGGTCCCTAGACCCTGACTAGGGCGGGGGGTCTAGAGCAAATCCCTACTTGTTTGTAAGGCTAGATTTCGATATGGCAGTATCAAATCACTCGAACATGAAACAATATTCAAAATATATAAGGAAATAATTTCAATCTTACCAGATTATGAATAAATAACACAGAATTGCTAGCAAAACTCAGCTGAGCTGCTGGCTATAGTATGGCGTCCCTAAACTTCTTACACTTTCTTTCATATGGAAATCACCACACTTTAAAATCTGTGTCTATCACTGAACAACTATTGAAGAATGGCCCCACTTTCGCGTCTGAGCGCTAATGATATGATTGTCTGTGGCCAATCACTGCCTAGGTTTATTTTAAATTCAAATTTCCTACCATAAAGTCATTTCAGTCATGCTTCAGTCAAGTATGGATGTTTATCTGTTAGTCTGTCCGTCTCTACTTGTGTTTCTACAAAATGTACTTGATTTTTGAACCAACCTTTCTCTCCCCTCCAAAATTTTGTCGTTAAAAGTTATATTTAGACACAGCTACCACCCAAAAACCCTCTCCTCCATACTAAGTAAATTTGAACACCTGCGTTTCGAGGTCGTGTTTTTTTGTGCAATTAGCGACACTTTTAGATTCAATACAGTCTGTCGATGATGTGAACAACACTGTCTTTTGTCATTATCTTCAATATTATCTATCCGTCTGTAAAATTAAGAACATATTAGTTCACTGCTCAGAATAGGCCATCCGGCCAGCTAATTTTTATATTCCTAACATTAATATTAAGAAAAAAGTACTTTTTAATTTTTGTAATATTCCAAACATCTGCGTTTTAGCCGCTGAATTCAAATCAAGGGCTTGGTATTGCAAAAGCGTCCAATAAATGACTGTGGCGTAACATATCTATGGTCCCTTCTGTCGAGTTGCTTACTTTTTATGTCAACTTGGGAAACGTGACTTTTCTCCGTTTCCCCCCCAATTGCGTCTCCTTAGCCTTTCCAGTCTCACGCAATCTTTCCAGTCATATTTTTTTCCTTTTTGATCCGCCGTTCCCCTCCTGTCTAGCAAGTCAATTATTATGGAGGATGATGACCCGCGGTCTAGGCGATCATGTATATCAGCAGCCTACGCATTATGTTTTTTATCCTTATATGTTATCTTTGGAGGATTTTACCGTTGTATCTCTGTCAATTTCACTACAGTCACCATTCGTTGATCGTTGACTATGTGCTCATGACCGAGATGCACCATTAGACCGTTTACATCTTTGCAATAGCAAATGTCATCATCCATCTCAAAGTATTGAACAAGTTCTCTGTGTCTATGACGAAATTTAGATATCGGAGTATTGGACGCTAAAATATTCCATTCTTTGAGTCGCGAACCGAGTAATTCTGCTTGTCCTTTGGTAAGAGCGAGATCACGTATCAGATCTGAAAGTTCTGAATGGTTAATTAAGTGAACACCATCATTCACCGGTATATAATCCGAGTCAGAATTAGTTTCTAAAGTAGGTAAACTATCACTTTCTGATGGTTCATTCACGTCCAACGGATATTGTTCTGGTGGAACTGGGATCGGACACGTGATTGGATCATGAGGCACTGGTTTCAAAACCGATTCAATATTTGGATAAACCACAGACTTTCTAGTTTTAAAAGTGAAACCATGGATATATGTCAAGCAGAAGTAACAATCAGTAGCGTGATTTGTCGGGTCATGCCATATTACTGGCACTCCAAAAGGCATCGACTTATGCTTCGGCGATTTTCGTAACCAACCTGCCAATGTATTTGCACAAGTCGAACAAACTGCATTTGGCTTCCAAGATTTATTTGCATCATCAACTTTCGAATCGAAATAAAGTTCATATGCTTTCTTTAGTAATGGTGTAAAGTTTTTCTGGTGAACACGATCGGTAAAATATCCGCACACGTAACAGAACAGATCAGCCGAATTTCTACAACTTCTAGAAGCCATATTTCGCTCAGAATTATTTCAAAATACAGTAACTATTTGAAAAATAGCGTAACATATGTCATGCATCTTTTAGCAGTATAAAAAGTAGAATTATTTTGCATTTTATTAATTTTAATAAGTTATATAGTAAAAATGAAACGGAGCAAATAACGGTTTCCCAAAAATATATTTATTCACAAATATCTTAAAAACTCGACGTGATAGAGATAAATGGATTTCAAATTTGAAATCAGCGCAAGAAACTGACCTAAGAACACTTATTCTTATATAAGAAAGAAAAATGTTGTTTGTCAGTGTAATTATCCTCCCTAGTATTTTGCTGGGAACTAAGAGGAGAGTAATTCCTCTCCAGTTGTTGCAGTCTGCAAGGTCGCCCTTCTTGGGCAATTTGACAATTATTCCTTTACTCCACTCTGTTGGTGTTGTCTCAATTTCCCAGACTTGTGCAAATAGTGGTCCTAACAGTTCTGCTGCTAGTTCAGGGTATTCCTTGAATAACTCAGCATTTAGATTGTCGTGACCAGCAGCTTTTTCATTTTTTATCCCTTTGATAGCTGTGATGATTTCTTCTTTTTTTGGAATGTCTGTATTTACGTCTAAGTCACTTTCAGCCTCAGGAACATTCATCTGAGTCTCTGGTGGTTCTTTATTTAGTGTTTCTCTGAAGTGCTCTGCCCATCTTGTTTCCTGTCCCTGTGCTGTGGTGATGAGATTTCCTTGCTTGTCTCTTACTAACGTTATGTTGGTTGCTCCTCGTTTTCCACTGATAGTTTTAGTTATTTTATTTTTTTAATTACACATTGTTGCCGTCATTTTTGTCGGTTCCAGAAGATGTAAATCTATTTAATACTTTTGATAATCGAAGGTACAGCACTGTATGTTAACTCCCTGACACAGGTTGATTAGGGGTTATCTTCCCTGTGTTTATTCTTTCTTAAGACAAGGTAGTTAACTGTTTTCAAATCTGTTCTCTCTACGCATGCGCTAGTTTGAGCGCGAACCGAGTAGACTTCCATCTGGGAGTGATGAGCTGGTTTCTGCCGGACGAAGATATCCGTTGTTTCTTCTCTGCATTATCTGGGGGAAAGATAGTCTTGTGATCTTAGTGATTCTCCCCAGAGTTATTCTGTTCGTCTGGAATGACGACAGGTGTTATTTGTGTATTTCTCGGAATTCTGTCTAAGGTAAAATAACTTAATTATTATGCAAAGTTTGCAGAACATTTAGTATGAACCTGTGAGTAGCGCTCACAGTTCTTGAGATCCAGAGTCCATTATGTGTGCTTGACGTAGCCAATTAGGTCTATTCGTTGAAGTACTTTATAGAAGCACAATGAAAGTATATTGATATGTGTCACAGAACAGTTTCATGAGTATGGATGATGATAGTGTTTGGCGTTAAGGGTCACTGAACTGTTGTTAACACTTGGTGAAGTGTAACTCAGTTATTGAGTTAATGTCTGACTTTATGTCAACATGGTGTGACTTGTTCATGCGTTGAGAGAAAGCATGTAGTGAACACAAGTCTGGTGTGACTGGGGGATTCTGTGTTTGACCGCCGAGTTGAGCGGGGTATTCTGTGATTTGGAAGCCGGGCTGTAAGCTCGTATTTTGTGACTGAGAGGATCCGTTTTTGTGACTATGATATTTATGCTGTGATAGATTCTATCTAGTTATTTATTAATGGCGATGTGTTTCTCGCCTGGAGACGCTCCTGTTGGAGCCAGAATTTCATGTTCACGGAGAACATTATAAGGTGAGGATTTTCCACCTTGGAGCTACGAAGGAGTCAGGCGACGCATTTCCCGCCTGGTAGCTATAAAGTACAGGCGAAGTGTATTTTCCCGCCTGGAGAGGATTCTTGGAATCTATATGGCGATGTTCATGCCGCCCATCACAAATGATATGTGATATACACCTGGAGGGTGTTGTATTAGTGCGAGGGTGTTTTTCCGCACGTAAAGTTGTTTGAAGAAGTTGTGCGAAGAGTGTATACCGCACCAAGGACAGTCTGTACATTGTTATTGTGTAGTCGGAGAGACTGTGTATGAAGACTGTAGGTCGTTATGCCTTACAGGCAGTGTTTACCCAAGTAGTTAGTTCAGTATGTTGACTAGATGTGTGATATCCAGGACATGTATGTGAACGTTCTATTAAATGTCAGGGAACTATAACCAGTGGCGTTCGTGTTAATTCATACCCCTAGTATTGATCATCATCTACACACGCCACATCCATCAAACAGTCATACTGACAATATGAAACCCGCAGGATGGCCGTATGTTTTAGCATGGAAGATAATACATGCTTATGGAAAAAATGTACAGTTCTTTATCAACCATTATAAGGCCCGTCATTACGGCCTATAACTTTGAGCACAAGAAGAAGTACCTGGCAGGTGAAGCCAGATGAAGTCTTGACTTTATTTACAAGTTCACAGACTTCTATATTAAGCAACTATATTTGTTAAAGGACTACCTGACGCGTTCAGTCAGGGGCCCTAAGCTACAGTAGGAAAAAGAATATGTTGTCAAGCCAGCGTTATTAGCATCATACCTACGAGCTATACAAAACTGATGATGTTTGATGTTCCTATTTGTTACCACATATGAACAGTTGGTAAAGGACAGACCATTGTCGATAATGTCCTTATAGATGAATGGTTCAAGCTTTATAATGCCAGATGTTGTGCCAGTCATTTCCAATATATATGATGTCCTTGATTCTCGTCCATTTGACTGTAACTGTTGATGTCACTGTGTCTCGTAAATAAATGTTTGAAAGTTCCAGCAGTTTCTACAATTACTGACTACTGCATGTGAGTGAGTGGGTGCCTTGTTTATCTATCAAAGAGCCTAAACGCATTCGTGTCTCTACACACCCACATCACTTGTCAACCACATAAACTTCGAGTACCTCACATACAAGAAATGTCTGATGTTCGGATGTCAACATGACACCCTGTTAGCGCCTCAACGCCTGGTGAGCTAATCACGCATATCAAAGCTGTTTGGCCCGGGTCGGACTGACTACAACAGTACGCAGAAATGATATTGTTACGTTCCTACATAACATAACGTAAATCCCACCTTAACATTTGTGGTGACCGTAAATATACGGTAACACACATTCTATATTACTAATGTAAAAGCCCGTCATAAGACGGGAATTAAATTCAATAGCACCAATACCTAACTTCATATTTAATTATTCAGATACTGTTGCAAAAACAATGTTAGTTGTGAACATTCGATTGTTCATCAAATGAGCACTTTGATGTTCTGTTGTTTTAGTTTATACTTTTACATTTTTGGGATTTCTCGATCGAGACAGTGCGACGTACAGCTGCCCATGAGAGAAGACTGGCTCGTTAAAAAAAATTCCAAAATGTTCAAATGTTTGCCCCTGAGATTTGTTGATGGTTATCGCAAAAGATGGAACGATTGAAAATTGGCGACGCATCAGGATAAATGGCAATTTCACATCACTAGGGGCCATGTCGATTCGCGGAATTTTGAAAATATCTTCTTTATGTGATTCTGACATAACTTCCACAGTTAGGAAATTGCAATGACATTTTTGAATAATCAGTCGCGTTCCATTGCGCAATCCTTTTTTCGGATTCAAATTGCGGAGAAGCATAACGATGGCACCACTTTTTAAAGCCAATAAATGAGGAGGCATACCTGATGGAGTTTGCGAATGAAGAAACTCCAGCGGATAGTTCATAACATCACTGTGATCTTCAGATATTATTTCATCAGAACTGTAATAGATTTTTAGCTCACCCGGATGTTTTGTTATAATATCTCTGTTTAGATCTGAAGCCTCCCTTTTCTTTCTTGGTGCACAAAATGATTCGTTGTGATAGTTCTTCCATTGAAAGTGCTGACAAATTTTCACTATAGATAATATCAATAACGTTTTCATCGCAAATGATCATATCATCTGGAATCTCAATGACATTGTGCCACAAATCTGTGATGTGTGGAAGAGCGCCGGCACCGACGTCAAGCAACTACTTATTGAAAGCGTCTAGTCCTTCACTTCGCATGTTTGAGACTAATGAGATCTTTGCGAAGTGTTGCCACAGCACACTTGATTTGATGCATGCTTCGATAATGTCTGTCTGCTTTCCTCGCGGAACAACTGGAAGCGTTTGGCGAGGTCCAACTTGAATTTTTCCCAAGGCAAGAATGCGTTTGTTTGTCGACAATAAACACAAATAAAGCAAATGATTGGCGCATCTGATATGGCATTTTAAAAAATCACAGCTTCGTCCAAACACTTAAACCATTCTTCATCAGAGGACAATAAATGTCGATGAAATGCTGCTTCCTTGAAGGTTACATAAGTAACTCCATCAACTGTATGCAGATCGTCAAATGAGGAAGCACCCGCAACATGCAAAAGAAGCAAACGAAAGTAAAATCGTTCTTGATCATTCGCGGCAACAGCGTTGTTAAAAAACAAATGTTAATATGTTATGTATTATTGCCACACACAAGCATATAGCCATTACTATTGAGGAAATATGTCTATTTGTGGTAACTCATGTTTTTGCATGGTTTTTACCTTATATTGAACGCTACATATTTAATACGTCACCGGTTGTCAATGACGTAACACGTTTGCGCTAATTTATTCTAATGGCTAATATTTGTGGCCTTTCGTTACTTAAAGTCGTCCTAGTAAGACGTGTTTTTCAAGCTCCCAGAATTGTGGAGGAATAATATATATTTAAGTTGCATAAACTAACTTCGAAGGCCGCCAATATGTTTTCTAAGATGGTCCTGAACTTATATAAAAGTTCCACCTCTTACTGAGAAGTATAACTCAAGTATTTTATATTCATATTTTTCTGGTCCACATTACTTAGGTGTCGTCGTCTGCACGCACCTCTAGTACAGAGGCCAGAACTGAGTAATTGAGACGATATGCATTGATGACTAACTACTATGAATGCCTTATTTATGGACTGACCACGCATATGTATGTTTGCGGAGAACTCATTCAAATTTCTCCAACCATGCCATTGTTTCTGAGTTAAATAAATGTCAAACTAAACTTACCGTGGACCCTCTACAAGATGTCTTGTGTTCTTCGAACAGTTATGTCCTGTGATGACCATACCCGTGTCCATTCGTGTTGTCAGCATGATGGATAAACATTTATAATTCTTTATACTACAAGAACCAAACCAAACAAGAGAAAACCAAATGCAACAAATATTTGGCCGCCAGTGTAGGGATGGTTTGACTTTGCAGGACAGATTTCTTCGTAATATTTCCAGTACGTTTTTTGACATTTCACCGTTGACCCGCATCTGCATAACTTTCTATGGACTGCGCATGACTGCCGGCTTTTTTACCCGTCAACTATCGCCATGATTTCTGCACTGTATGTTTCACGTCAAGTCCACTTCCAGATGTCATCATTCAAGTTTGCTGTCGTCTACATTTGATTTACGTGGCTATTGTTTACAGTATCGTTGTTACTTACACGTCTTTGATGAACCATGATCTCCAGGAAGCGTTGAATTCGTCTACGAACGAGCGTTCGTAAACGAATTCAGCGTTTCCAAGAGATCATGGTGCATCAAAGACGTGTAAATCTGGCGGATCGCGTTTTATTTCAGATAAGTGGCCTGTTAATTTTTGCATGTGTTGTCCAGTGTATGTGCTGGTAAACTATTCCTGTTCTTCTTTTCATTGCTATTTCATGTTTCTATGTCTTTGCGGGAAGGTTGGGCGGAGATTCAATGTTAGCGAAAATATTTCATTGCAAGATGACAGCACATTGAACGTTCAGTAAGGATTTTGTAAATTTCATTCAGTGGTATTTTCCGGTTTGAGCAACCTCACTGATGTTTCCGATCACTGATTGTTTTTTATAATAGTTCATGTTAGTTGTGAAGTTTCGTCTTTTCGTTTGTGATTGCATTGTTTGTCTATTGCTTTTTCCCTTATTTTGTGATTGTTTTGTTTGTGCTGTTTTCCTCACCTGCCTTTCGCTTGGTTTCTACAATTTACCTGTTTATACTCTGTCTAGTTCCTGTGCTGTCATGTATTAGCAGTAAGATTGTTCCATTTGCTGTTTTCCCTTCAGTTTCCCATTAGTATTTTTTTTTCTTGCTGCTAGTGTTTCACTGTTTGTCCTAACTTTATCTTATCCTATTGCTATATATTTTTTTTCCTTGCACAGTTTTTTTTTCTTCTTCACTAAATTGGTACTACATAATTCGCATTGCTATTATTGCTACATAATATTGCTACTTTATTTGCTTACATCATTTTATAAAGCAACAAGCCATAGTTTTATATATCGACTAAGTGAGTCACATAATTAATTAACATGGCTACTTTGGATTACTTTGTCGAGCAGGGCAAAGCATTTGGTTTGAAAGGTGAAGCTTTGAAAGACTTTGTCATGTCTGAGTTGGCTAAGGCAAAACAAGAAGAGGAGAAAACTAGAGAATTAGTGTAGAAGAGGCGAGAATTAGAGGAACTGAAGGCTGAAAAAAGGCGTATTGAATATTTGGAGAAGAAGAGAATGGTTGCATTGGAGGAGAAGAGGCGTCGTCTTGAGGAGATAGAGGAGAGGAATGTCAAATTAGCACATGAAGAAAAAATGATGCTGCTTCATTCACGGCTGTTTGTCATCGCGCTTTTAATTACCCGCGTTCTTTTCTGCTACCCTTTGGTCATGGGGTCAAATTCTTGCCGGCTTTCGGGAATTCCAGTCCTAGCGCACTAAACTTTCGATAGGGGGTAATTAAACCTTTGCTGCAAAGTTATCGTTGGAAACTCCAGTTTTAAAGTGACTTTTGCTGATAGTATGTACGTTACTCTAAGTTTTTTTATAAAAACTAACATTGTACGATAATCACAACAGAAGATATGAGAGTCTGAAAAAATGCAAAAAGTAATTTTTTTTCAAGTTTTAATTTGTCATCATTGTTACGCAATGACATTAACAGAATATAGATTCTGTACTCAATTTATACATTAATATAAAATACATATGTTATAGAAAATGGACATCGTTGAAAATTATTAGCAGCATGCTTCAAATAGGAATTATCAAAAGATGAACTGACAAGTAATTAATCTTGGTTTAATCTCTATTACTTGTATTATACAGAGTGCCTAGGTATAAACTAATACTGATAATTTTTTTTTTAAAATAAAGTAACATTGTTGATGCTGTACATTGTAAAAAAAGCGAAAATATTCTGTTAAAACAAAATAATGATATAGTTTATTATATGTATACGCACAAAATATCAGAGATATGTTTATTACCATTCACAATATTATATGCACAAACATGCTGAATGTACATAAATCTGCCCAGGCCCCAAAAATTCTCTCATATATCATTCACGATTTCGTTTTTTTCCTGGGGGGAATTTGTACATTAACAGGTGGAGAAATTTGTAGCACATGCGTTTCCATTATTAATTTCAACTGTGAACTTACGTTTCTAATACCGCATGCTCGTCTTTCAATCGTAGATACTGTGCTGACAGCTACGAGGAGCCACAGGTGAGAGCTGGATGCCAGGTTTGGACCAAAGGTGGCTGAGCTACCCTAAAAAGGGCATGACAGCTCCTTCACCAGAGGTACTACCAATACCTGACTTCCCAACACCCCCAGCATGCGACAGCGGCCACCCCCGGACAACGGCTTTGACAGGCCGGCTAAACTAGGTGAGGGTAGCCGAATGGTTATAAACCTTCGGTGAGTTAGGGTCTGCCTACCCATGCATGCGAAGACTGGATTCGATAGACTGCGCGGAAGAAACCACCTGTTGGTTCAACGGGCATGACGGCGATTACCAGCAACGCGCTGTGGAGCGTAAGGAGCACGGCGAGGCACGTAGAAAGCCCTGGTCATCCACTGCACCTGACTTCATCTCCAGTCGTCTTGACTTGTCTTGCCACTGGATTGAGATGGACCCAGGCGAGAGAGTGAGGTCGACGAATTGCGCAACTCTTCCTCACTTTAATCCAAATCACCGCGCAAGTCACTCTTTCATCCATTCATCCATCCACTCACAACAAGTCCTGTGGCGATGGGCGAGCGGCGAAGCGGCAGGCGTGGGTACGCTGGCAGTCGTAGTCGCAGACCTACACACAGGCGGCTCAGGCCATATGGTCGTTTTCCACTGATCGGAGCAGCAGTGGGATTCGGCAGCCCCCTGAGTGTCTGAGCAGCCCTCTTTAGGAAAGCACTGCTCACCTCCATGGCATGAGGAAGGGGCTAGAAAAGGTGCCCTAAACATTGCCTGCTTCACCATTACCTAACCAGCTTACCGCGGTTGGTGGGTACCCTACTTCGGCGGTCGACATATAAGAAAAAGAAAGGACATATTTTTCCCCCTCATTCTAGGCGCATGGAATGTGCGCACTTTACTTGACAAAGACTTTAACGCAAACAGATCTGAGAGACGAACTGCCCTGATTGGGAGAGAACTGGCCAGGTACAACATTGACATAGCAGCACTGAGTGAAACTCGACTTGCAGGCGAGGGCCAACTTTGCGAAAAGGGTGCAGGTTATACATTCTTTTGGAGCGGAAGAGGAACTGAAGAAAGACGAGAAGCAGGGGTTGGATTTGCAATCAAAACAGCAATTGTCAGCAAGTTAGCGGGGCCACCAAAGGGAATAAATGACCGACTCATGACGGTCAAGATCCCTCTGTTCTATGGAAGAAAACATGCTACCATCATTAGCGCGTATGCACCAACTATGACAAACCAGGATGATGTCAAGGATAAGTTTTACGAAGAACTACATGCAGTCATTGCATCAGTTCCTAAAGCAGATAAGCTCATCATTCTTGGTGACTTTAATGCAAGAGTAGGCTCAGATAACATCTCCTGGAATGGCACTATTGGTAGGTACGGCGTGGGTCGCTGTAACAGTAATGGACTTCGTCTCCTCCAGACTTGCGCAGAACATGACCTCCTTGTCACCAACACCATTTTTCGACTTCCTACCCGCAACAGGACCTCCTGGATGCACCCTCGCTCAAAGCATTGGCACCTAATTGACTATGTAATTGTTAGGAAGAAGGACAGGCAAGATGTCCGGGTGACCAAGTCCATGTGTGGTGCCGAATGCTGGACTGATCATCGCCTCATTGTATCTAAACTTAAAATTCGTATCCAACCAGCCAGGCGCCCTCAGGGGAAGAAAACTCAAAAGAGGCTGGATGTCACCAAACTAAAGAAGACAAAAATCAAACAGTCATTTTCTGACACCTTAGAAGACCGTCTCAAATCTATCTCGCTAGACGGCCAAAGTGTGGAAACAAATTGGGCAGCCCTAAGTGAGCAGATCTACAACACTGCTACAGAGATCCTGGGTCCTTCCATCAAGAAACAAAATGACTGGTTTGATGAGAATTCAGATGATATAAAGCAGATGTTGGCTGAGAAACACCATCTCCATAAAGCATATTTAAATGATCCAAAATCTACATCCAAGAAAGACGCTTTCAACAACATGCGTAGAATCGTCCAACATAAACTACGCCAGATGCGGGATTCATGGCTGAGTAATAAAGCAGATGAGATCCAAGGCTTTGCTGACAGCCATGACTTGAAAAACTTTTACCTTGCACTCAAAGCGGTCTATGGTCCAACATCATCAGGATCATTTCCCCTCCTTAATGCAGATGGAAAAACACTAATTACAGACAAGGAAAAAATTCTCCAACGCTGGGCTAAACATTTTAATAATATCTTGAACCAGCCATCATCTATTAACGACGAAGCCATCATCCGCCTGCCCCAAATTCCTATAAATGAAGCATTAGATGATGTACCAACTCTGGAGGAAACTAAAAAAGCGATTCGTCAACTGGCTCCGATTCAATTCCTGTTGAGGTTTATAAAGATGGCGGTGCAGTTCTGATAGAGAAACTTCATATGATCTTCCAGCAAATGTGGCAGAGTGAAACCACCCCACACGATCTCAAAGATGCCTCAATTATACATCTATATAAACGTAAAGGTAATCGCCAAGACTGCAACAATCATCGAGGCATCTCTCTTTTATCAATCGCTGGGAAGATATTGGCCAGAATCCTTTTGAATCGCCTTACGGCTCATCTTGACAAAGGTCTTTTACCTGAAAGTCAGTGTGGATTCCGGAAAGAACGTGGAACCACAGATATGGTGTTCGCTTCTAGACAGCTACAAGAAAAATGCCAAGAACAGCTTTCATCGATTTGACAAAGGCGTTCGACACGGTCAGTAGAGAGGGTCTATGGAAGATCATGGCAAAATACGGCTGCCCAAAGAAATTTATCACAATAGTGCAGCAACTGCATGATGGAATGCAGGCTAGAGTTCAGGAAAACGGTGAGCTATCAGAGCCTTTCCCCGTCTCAAATGGAGTTAAACAAGGGTGCGTACTTGCACCGACTCTGTTCAGTATCATGTTTTCTGCTATGCTGACTGATGCTTTTAGAGACGGGGACACAGGAATCGACATTAGTTATCGCATTGATGGAAAATTGTTTAACCTTAGGAGGCTTCAAGCAAAAACCAAGGTCAAATCACACACCATCAGAGATCTTCTGTTTGCTGATGATTGTGCCCTCAATGCTGGCTCAGAGGCTGATCTGCAGCATAATGTGGATAGATTCTCCGAAGCCTGCGCCAACTTTGGGCTTACCATCAACACGAAGAAAACAGAAATCATGTACCAACCAGCTCCTGGCACAGTTTATACTGAGCCAGTCATCAAGGTTAATGGTGAGAAACTGAATGTTGTGAACAGATTCACATACCTTGGTAGCACACTATCCCAGAACATTGTCATTGATGATGAGGTGAACACCAGGATCTCCAAAGCCAGCAGCACATTTGGCAGACTATACACCAACGTTTGGCATCGAAGTGGCATTAGTCTACAGACAAAGCTGAAGGTGTACAGAGCTGCGGTGCTTCCAGTGCTGCTATATGCATGTGAAACATGGACTGTATACAGGCGCCACGTAAAGAAGCTAAACCACTTCCATACAGTCTGTCTCAGGAAGATAATGAACATCAAATGGCAAGACAAGATCCCGGATACCGCCGTTCTTGACAGAGCTGGTATCCCTAGTATTGATACTATTCTGATGCAGTCACAAATTCGCTGGGCAGGTCATGTAGTCCGCATGCCAGACCATCGACTGCCAAAGATACTCTTTTATGGTGAGATGCAGAAGGGTAAACGCTCCCATGGTGGCCAAAAGAAGCGCTTCAAAGACACGTTAAAGACGTCATTGAAAACCTTTGACATAAACCCAGACACATGGGAAGCTGCTGCGCAAGACCGAACTGCTTGGCGCACACCTCTTCGTAAAGGTGCAGCAACATGCGAATCATCCAGAAGAGCAGCAGCAGAACAGCGGAGACAAGCTAGAAAGGACCGTGAAATAAAACCTTCACATGAAGCAAACATTCCCTGCCCACACTGTCCAAGATCTTTCCAGGCCCGCATCGGGCTCTTCAGTCACCTTCGTACCCATAGACTAACCTAACATATTCTTAAATAATTGGATGAACAGAGTGGTCTTCATCACCCGTGATGGACGAACAACCAGATACTGTTGAATGTACAAATTCTCCACCTTGTTCTCCATGCATGCCCATTCCAAAACCATGATTTCTGATCCAGTTTGTGCAGTGTTTTTCTAATATATGCTGTTTAGGGATTGTCGTATTGGGTGTCGCGAGAGGTTTGGATGTTATTAAAATAAAGACTTTCCTGGACACAAAGGTGTATCAGATGATACCAGGATAGTGCCAGATAAGAGACTGGTCTTATAAGAAATACTCCCTTCTCTGAAAAGAGCAAGGGTATATCGACATCAATAGTGGGGTCAAGCTATGTAAACCTTCAAGTATGATGATAGTGTGTGGTACTGAAGATCTATCTGCTACCTCTCTAGATCCCACATTGATTAATGAATATACTTTTGTTTCACTGGCTAATTATCTAGGGGGAAATTGAATTAATTGTATGTAATAAATCCCAATACAGAACATTAACTTAATAAGAATTATTAAGCAAGACTGACTGAAATTATTTACACTTTATTTGTTCTCTACCGATTTATTTTTTCGGTCAGGAATTCTAAAAGAAATCAACTGGTATTTTTATCATTAAATAAATAATATGGAATGTACTTTTCCATTAAGAATAATATGGTAAAGGTAACGAGATAATGTCAATTACTTTCTTTGAATCTATAATCACTGTCCCTGGACTGTAGAATTCACTTTATTGAACAAATGTCCTTCATATATCATCATTAAATGTTTTTTTTTTGTTTTTTGTATGTGTGGTTTTTATAACTGTAGTTTTGTCTGGATTTGCTGTTCAGTGGAACTAGATTCCACCTATCTTATTTGATGATGATCTGCATCCATCAGGCCGGGATTACACAAACTGCAACTCCAGGCTGGGAATCGTGCTATGGTTCCAGATATATAAGGAGCTGTAGACACCAACAGACTTCCTCTCAGTGGATGTTTCGTACTTTGTGATTTCGAGACAGTACCTGGAATGAAAGATAACCGCATTCCATGTAGGCTCCAGCACCACTTCACACACACACACACACACACACACACACACACAACATCACATATAAACATTATTCAGATATTGTGCTAACAGTTTGCACAGAACATATAACTTCATTTCTCTTACAGCCAGTTCCATGTGATTATTCATATCCTGTGAACATCCTATGATAGATTCCTTAGCTCATGATTGGTTTCCATACAATGATTTGGTTAAGTACACAATAGCAAGTGACAACTTGATTACATCATGTTAACAATTCATGTACTCCTATCTTATGATCGTTAACAGTGTGTAATTCCAGGATGAAATACTCATTCAAATACCCTATTAAAACTTACAGTCGTAATTTTTGCCCTACTTACAAATATTATACACATTTTCTAACACTGGCTTTAGTTTCAAAATTACACAGGTATGCCCTCAATGCAGCAACACACTAGTCCTGTAGTTTCACTTTCTACACATCACTGAACACATAAGCGGGTATACACAGGCAAATAATCAACAATATATACAAATTATATATATATATATATATATATATATATATATATATATATATATATATATATATATATATATATCTTTCTTACCATCAGGCAATAATACACAAGCTGAATACAGGCTTTCAATGGAAATTTTAAGTCTGCTTCTAGATCACAGCGGCAAAAGACCCTGCAGTAACAGTTGTCGCTCGATTCATGCAGCTCGGTATTAAAATTTTGTGGCGGACTTCCCTAAGTCCCAGTTCTATATATTGCGCCTGTCCACCCAATCGGAAGCACGGTCCAAATGTGTGTTTAAGAATCAAAACCTAAACGTTTTTCAGCTGGCCCGTATAATGTGAATAAGTTTAAATATTCTATATCTAACTTATTACTGGGCCGTTTTTAATTATTTAAAGTGATATTTAAACTGCTAATGTATCTATATCTTTCTATATCTTTGTTGTTTAGTTATTACATGGCTTTAAATCTATGCAGTATTTAATTAGCTAAATCGGTACTTACCCTGAAGTAGAAATATCACTAAAACCAATTTTTCTCTTTAAATAAATTACTTTTATGAGGCCGTCTTTACACTTACTTATTAAGTAATATCCCAGATGTTATAATAGTTATGTATTTCCCTGTATATATCGTTATTCTTTAAGAAATAAAATATCTCCTTCCTATCAGATACACAGAATAAGCCCTTTCTGTCAAACATAAAAAGGTTTCTTTATACATACTAGAAAAGGAGCGTCCTGATTGGCTATTCTATCGGTCCATTTATCTATAGCGCGGCAGTAAATACGACCGTGTTGTTAGACAGATTCAAAATGCGACATTGGGGAAGAGCCTTCTGAACAAATTCATGTACAAGTATGTCTGTATTGATGATTGTACTGATGAGATAGATTCTTGACATATAGACACTAACCGACTGATAAGACACGGAGTGGTCAGAAGGAACACTACAGGAGCTAGGGCAGAATTATTTCCTGAACCATCTAAACATGTCTGAGCAAAATGACAACAAACTGTACATTCATGTATACTACAGTTTGGATCGAAAGCCTTCCAAAAGTGCTTGGAATTTTCCGATTTCAATTTGGATGCTTCAACACACTTTTGACTGTGCCTTCTTTTTGCATCCTGCATTATGCACAAACATTTTCTACAAAATGTTGCCGTGTGCTCTGTAAATTTCTCTGTAAACACATGTATACCAAAAATTGACAGTAAGTCAGTAGCATTGTCTGAACACATCAGTGATTTGCATTTTGCTAGTCTCTCTTTTAAAGTTAGTTCTGTTACCACACGCTCTGCACAGTTCATTAACAGAATTCATGTGATGCGCAAAGGAATGTTCTATTTTATAGTAACTCCGTGCAGCGTTTTTTTTAAATAAATGAATAAACCTGTATGAAAGAAACAGTGCAAAGTTGGTGAGAATTCTTTCATAAAAATATAATACGGAGAATGACAATCTTAGTCACACGAATACCACATGAAACAATTAAATCAACACTAAAAACTGACTACCATAAATTAACGCGGCGGGCTCCTAAGATGAAATTAGGTGGAGAAAATCTTTAGTTTCTCCAGAATATTTTCTTATAATTATGAACTGTCTAAGCTGCAGAGAGTTTCAGATATTCAATTAGTAAATGTGCCACCTTCGATAATTTTTTCCACAAATGATGATGCTGTTTTGTAATGGCTGTTACAAAGCAAAATAATATAATAAAACAATGAAAATCCACACAGGGATAGTATTCTTCAGGAAGCTATTTTCTAGCTAATGTCATCTTTGTCCTTCGCTTATCAAGAATGCGTGTAAACTGGTTTAAAGTTCACGATTTTCGGGCCAAAATCAGCTGATATTTCCTGCCAAAGTAAACGATACCTGTGCTCGCCTATTAATAAGATTTATTGCCTTTGGGTGAGAAGAAATGGCGCGAAACTAAAGTAGCGGCTTTTTAGAAGGCGCAAACAGCCGTGTATTTAGAAGAATTAAGACTAAGAGGTCAGAGCAATTTAAATGATAATTCAGAGGTTCGTGCTTCCTCTGTTAGACATAATAATGGGTCTGCTAAATTTCACCTACCCATATTTAAGCCAAATTTGGATGATATTTCATGCTTTTTAAGCCATTTTGAAAATGTGTTTGAGGCACACATGTTAGATAAATCTCAGTGGTGTGCTAGACTTATGAAATTCTTGAATGGAAAACCATTAACTGCTCTACGTACAATGGACGAGCCAAACAGAAATAATTATGAAGCTGCTAGGGCTCTATTACTGAAATGTTACCAGCTTGATGCAGAAGGGTATCGAATGCGTTTCAAAACAATGACTCCTGAAACTGATAAGGATTTCTCGGAGTTCATCTCAGCTAAACGCTTGACTTTCAACAGATGGGCTCAACTTTTGGGTATTGACAAAACTATAATGACCTCATGGATTTGATATTGAGGGATAAAGTTTTATCCTCTGTGAGTAAACCATTTTGGTCATTTTTGCATGAACGAAAACCATCTAGTCTGTTTTCACTCGAAGAAATTGGTAGACAATATTGTATGGAACATCCTGGTGCTTGTGTCAGTAACAATGTAATTAAGGGATCTCTACCTGTTACTTCAGCCTCAACCTGGAACAACAATAATTTTAGACCTAGATCTCATAGCCTTGATAGGAATTTTATACCAAGGAGGTACAATAATGGAAATTTCAACAGAGATAGACGGCATAGATGCAATTACCAACAGCAAAACTCAAATTGGAGGAAGCAAGACAATTTTATTCCTTCTAATAGAAATTGGGGTAATTATAGATCCAACAATCACAATTTTTCACCTAGAAATGCCTCACAAAATTACAGAAATCATAGTAGGTCTTTTGATCGCCACGGACATCGCTCACTTTCTCGTGCTGTTACACATACAAATCACAATGCTAGTTCAGCACTTACTGGGGATACATCAGTAATTGATCAGGAAAATGGTGTTATAAATCAATCATTTGCATGTTGTGCCTTTGATTTTGAGGTTTCCTCACATTACCCAGATTGTCTCACTCTTTTTCAGCCAAATAGTACTTCGATATTGAGATATGGTCACCCATTGCCAGCTGTAACAGGTTTGTCGGCCCAACACCTCTCACAACCGCTGTAACTCTTGGACGTCGACAGTACATGGGATTTCCCATTTACATTGACTTGTGTTTCGTTTTTAAAGTCTTTGGGAAACATTTTCTTGCACGCATTGTTATCCATGCATGGTGCTCCAGTGTTTGCAGTTCCGTAGAGTGACGACCTTAAAAAGTCTTGGCTCGGCTTGAATGTCTGGAAGTTCAGCTGACACAATGCGATCGATTTCAGAAGCTGTCCTGAATTTATCATCATGTTTGTGGTAAAGTGGGATGATATAAATATTTATAGGGGACTTAGTGTAATGACTGAGATCAGCTGTGAAGGTATCTGTATCTAATAAGTGTGGTGTATTACAGATGACCTTACTTGCTACCACATTTATACCTCAGTCAGAATTATTCTGGAATATTGTGATGACTACGTTGAATGTCTAGGGTTATGATAATGATGAAGTGTAAGTCACAACAACAACAGACAGATAAACAATTTAATTTATTCCACAACACTTTACAACACTGTGACACTCACACACATATAACACTCTATAAGACTATCTTAAATGAGTCAAGTGTTAAAGTTTAAAAATATATGTATTAATTCCTTTCAATAATAGATATCCTGATTCAACTACACAGTGAACCAGGAATCACAATCAAATGTAATTACACGTTGTATGTACACTATTTATAGATATGATCTTTGTATTGACATATTTTATTATTATTATTCTATGTGTGTAAGTGTGAAGTAGTACTATGAGGTAATACTGGCTTTTTCAAGCTAGGTTGTTGTTTGTCATCATGACTTCATGTGTTTGCTTATGGTGGAAATCGTATTGGGAAAAGTTCACAGTTCCTGTCATTTGAAACAATTTATTTCCCTCTTTAATTAATATACTGTCAATTTTAGAGGGGGGGGGGGGTGCACATAGTATTGAGCTGCTCTGGTCACAGAATCTTATCTTCTGTGATGGCGGCAGGAAACAGTCTCCTCTGTTTGCTTGCTTCACTGTGTTCTTGAGACCTCTCACTGGTCGCTATCTGGACCAAGGGGTATGCTATCAGCCTCTGGATTCAGCAAAACTCAGACCAGGTGCTGCTTCAATAAGTTAGGACCACGGTCCCACAATTCATGGAAATAATAAACAAATACGTTGACTGGCGATGAATTATGGCACAAATTCCGATCTGCCTCTGTCCCAGGCTTTTATTTAGAAAAATATGAGCTGGATCTCAACGCACTGTTTCTTAGTAAGTTTATTCTAAAATGTGGCACTGAACAGACGCTCCTAATTGACTATATCAGCGGGTCTAGCCAATAGGACCATGTTTACACAAGCTTTTGAAAAAAATTTACCCTTCCTACGTTTCCCCTAACAACCAAAATTAGTATTTGCAGTCCGACTAATCGTGTTTCGTCTTACATATACTTCCCGCCAATCAAATCGGATTTAACATGTTGGCCTATTTCCCGTAAAATGGTGGTTTCAAAACATGCCACTGTGCGATTATGATTTGGTGCTGTCAGACACCCTCACTATTTTCTTTTGGCTATAATTTGTTAATTCCTAGACTATTTGCGTAACACTTAACATATTCTTTGTCAGCAAGTCCTAAGGAACCCAAATATATAAATTAAATGGAGCTAAGTGGCTGCGTTCAAAATATGCATTTTCTTCTACCTCTCGTTCACTTCGATACGATGTGGTGTCTCGGTACTGTCAGGCTTTCAGACATAAAACAGTATAATGTCATGTTTACTAATAAGCATTAAACAGGTTTTTAAACCTAACCCTCGTATTGGTAGTGTTTTTTATCACTGTCTATTTGAAAAAAAAGTTAGTGCTTCATGCCTTACGCTTGGGGGTGGCATTAATTTTATATCGCGAGACGCGTGTTAATGTTGCATAAGTTCCTCCGTTCAGCCCTCTCTCTCTCTACCCTAAGTTCATCTGTCTTTTCATTACGCAGTGTATAAAATGAAATTAATGCTAGTATTAATCTAGGTCATTAATCAGCTTGCGTATCTCAAGGTTTTCTAAGAAATACAGTACTAGTTTTATTTGTAGAACGCGTGTATTGATGCAGTAGGCTTTACTATCAAATGTGAAAGCGTTACAATATGCAGACAAAGTAGAAAAAGGGGGGTTTTTGTAAGCCATTGTGACAGCACTGGTCTTTTACCATTCTTCTTTCCTTTTATTGTATTAATTCATTAGGCTTTACATTTACTTTTTAATTTATATATGTGGATTTAGAATATTTCACGACAATGTTGTAGAACAATCAAGATGTGAGCGTGTGGCAAACCACGTTTTTGGAACTCGATGGTGAAGACATGAGCTATGCTTTTGCCAAGAACATCATGCTTCGTCAGATCTTCCATAATGGCTTTCAGCTTTAATTTAAATGAGCGTGCTACCAAGTCTGGATGGTCTAATGCAATTTCACCTGTTTGAAGATTCTCCTTAATTTCTGGCCACTTTGGATTTGCTGTTACGGTCACAAACAGATCAATGGAACCAAATTTGGCAAAAATAGACATGGCATCGTTGCAGCGCTTTCTCATATTTCTCGGGGAACTTTCAAACGATGAAGGCAAAATGACTAGAACACCAGGTTGGATGCCAAGATTTGCAGCGTTCGCGATATGATCAGCAAGACCGTGATAGAGCTCTGCTCTCAAAGTGTCCTGGCGATAGCGCACGTAGTTGAGATTGTTTGCTTCAACATGTTGATATGAATCTACAATCCATTGTTTAGTCAACTTCCCGGCGCCGATGATTGCATTAAAACTGTCTCTAATTGCTGTTTATGCGACTTTGTACTGAAGCATGGTGATGTTTTTTCGTATGTGCTGCTCGTTCTCTACGTAGCTTTCAGTTTGCATTCGGGATCTCCTTTAAGATACAAAATATCATACGTCATTGGGTTCAAATTAGGGCTGAGAATGTTGATGAGAACGAATCGCTGATCTGGATTTCGAGGATTGACCGGATAAATGCAAATGTCCCTCTCAAATGGTGGCCCGCCATCAGCATTGATAAGCACCATTGCAATTTCATTCGATGTAGGCGTGTTGTAACGCCTTTGATCCGACCGACGATCTCTACGCAGGACCATACTGACGACGGGGAGCTGTCTTCCCTCTCGATCAGCCTTCTGGGTCTCCTCACATTCGATATCCTTCAGCATGCGAAAGCTGTCGACGATTCTGTCCTTTGCACGAAGAAATCTATCAATCTCACGAATGACTTCAAGCAAGCAATTGCTATTTTCCGGCAAGGTCATCCGTTCTGCTGTAGCCTATGTGTTGTCCATGATGTAAAATTGAGCGAACTTGCGTGGTTTACCTTGTTGTGGATGAAGATCAGACGTGCGGTGATATATTTTTCAGTGAACACATAAAACGCAAGGACAGCGTCCTGGGAGAGATGCTAATTTTCCTACTATTGAAGCAAATGACAGAACTGATATATGAGCGAATGTTTTCATAGAAATTGCTGTAGTGAGGATGAATTGGATTACTCATGAGTTGCTGCAGAAATTTCGGATATTCTAAAAAGTGTCCGTTGGCATCTTTTGGCTTCTCCAACTTTACTTTCCCTTTGTGACAACAGCTATTGAACCTTCCATCCGATGGGCGTTCCTGGACACAATTATGAGAACCGCAAAATTGGCAAATTGCATTCATCGAGCCACAGCTATGAACACAAAAATGATTTTCGTTTGCCTGTCGGAACTCGTCACGAATACTTTAATTAATGGCTTCTAGCGATTGTCGGTATGCTGCTAAACTTGCTGCTTGTCTGACTTGAGTCTGCTCAGGAGTCTCTACAGTCTGGCGTTGATGGTGTGCCGCCAGATCCACAGCGCGTCTGGCTTGGGTTTGTTCACCAGTCTCTCGAGCTTGGCTTTTTCACTTAGCAGTCAGATCCACTGCACGTCTGGTTCGAGTTTGTTCATGAGTTTACCGTGCTCTTATTTGCAACACTCGAGCAGCAGTTTCTTGTTGCACTTTGTTGAAGTGTCTCTTGACTTTGGCGACTGCGCCATCTTTGCTGACGTTTATGATTCAAGCGCATAGATAACAACTGCAGAATGGCACTGGTAAGGGTACCACTGATAATGGTGGCAGTGGCACTGATAAAGTTAGAAGGTGGTGTTGTAAATAGACTGGCTGAGCCTCACTCTTGACGTTGTAGTGTGGAAAGGTGAGACCTCCGGGCATGGCCGGGTACTTACAGCCAAGAATGTATATGTGCCGCTGTTAATGCCGTACAGCTAACGTCGGGCTTACAGGTTGCCGACTAAGCGTGTGGGTATGTAGATGCACATAGCCGCGAATGCCGTGTAGTGTTATTTAAGTTGACAACCAATCACCCCCACCAATGCACATATAGAAGTGACTGACATCTTAAACTCTGCATACTAGGAAATGCAGTAACAGCAGTAACGTTTATACACTGTTTATTTGACTGGAACAAGAGACACGTAAACAATCCTAGTAAATGGTACTTTATACATAGCAAACGATCACTGTCACGAGTTACAGGGTAAAGTACATTATAGAAACAACGTATAACTATGCACTCCACCTTCACTCCCCTGACAATACAGTACATGAGCCGACTACAGTTCCTGGCTCTAAGATAATATAAATACTCTTCCAACTCTTCTGGCAATGCAATATATGAGCCGAATAAGGTTCCTGACTCTAAATAATCTTCAAACTCTTCTGGCAATTCAATATATGAGCCGAATAAAGTCCCTGGCTCTAAATAATCTTCAAACTCTTCTGGCAATGCAATATATGAGCCGAATAAGGTTCCTGGCTCTAAGTAACCTTCAAACTCTTCTGGCAATGCAATATATGAGCCGAATAAGGTTCCTGACTCTAAATAATCTTCAAACTCTTCTGGCAATGCAATATATGAGCCGAATAAAGTCCCTTGCTCTAAATAATCTTCAAACTCTTCTGGCAATGCCATATATGAGCCGAATAAAGTCCCTGGCTCTAGATAATATAGACTTTCTTCTTACCTTCTCTGCTCTGGCAATACCATACAATATCTAATACACATTGCACAATCTTAACACAAGCCTTCTATCCTAGGCTTTAGAAATATCATGGGGAGTCGTCAACATTTATATTCCACCAGAAAAATCTCCCTGAAAACACAGTAAGGAAACATGGCTGACCAGCCCGGTCAGAAACTCAGAGCGAACTGTCACGAGATATCTCGCATACCAGTCCCGCTCAAACAGTCACGCATCGCAATTACCGCGAACCGTGAACTGTTCTCAAACGAGAAGGTTCGAGAATGTTCTAGATCAAACAAGTCAAGGGAGGTAACCCAAAGTCTGGCCCGTACATAAAGTATTACAGCCTTTAATTTCCCCTTGACCATAATAGAAAAAATATAAATAAAATCTGTCTTTAACAGTCTACACGGACCCGCCGGAAAAAAAATGATAACATCATTTTTTTTGAAAAAAATTACATCAACAAAGAATACGAGGTCGGTATAGTTCTAATATTCGCATACAAGAATTAGCTTATGTAAATTCATATGAGTACATCGACAAACAAAAAATATAACCAGTTAAGTAAGAAATATGAAGCATGCAAATAAGGTTCCTGGCTCTAAATAATCTTCAAACTCTTCTGGCAATGCAATATATGAGCCGAATAAAGTCCCTGGCTCTAAATAATCTTCAAACTCTTCTGGCAATGCAATATATGAGCCGAATAAAGTCCCTGGCTCTAAATAATCTTCAAACTCTTCTGGCAATGCAATATATGAGCCGAATAAAGTCCCTGGCTCTAAATAATCTTCAAACTCTTCTGGCAATGCCATATATGAGCCGAATAAAGTCCCTGGCTCTAGATAATATAGACTTTCTTCTTACCTCCTCTGCTCTGGCAATACCATACAATATCTAATACACATTGCACAATCTTAATATAAGATGTCTATCCTAGGCTTTAGAAATATCATGGGGAGTCTTCAACATTTATATTCCACCAGAAATATCTCCCCGAAAACACAGTAAGGAATCATTGCTGACCAGCCCGTTCAGAAACTCAGAGCGAACTGTCACGAGATATCTCGCATACCAGTCCCGCTCAAACAGTCACGCATCGCAATTACCGCGAACCGTGAACTGTTCTCAAACGAGAAGGTTCGAGAAGGTTCTAGATCAAACAAGTCATGGGAGATAACCCAAAGTCTGGCCCGTACATAAAGTATTACAGCCTGTAATTTCCCCTTGACCATAATAGAAAAAATATATATATAATCTGTCTTTAACACGCATACGACACTCTTGGAGTGTTTCGTTGGCCATTTTTTTAACTTACACTCAACTGTTTTGGCGGAAACACATGTGGACATTTTACAAAAACATTTGTTTTCAAATCCGATGTTAAAGTTTGAACGTGCACGCCGGTGACAGTGAGATGTTATTAGCGTATGCACACCAACACTTGCGCACTTTTGTTTGTCGAGTGTTACTATTATTTGTTTTACATCCGAGATTTTTTTTTTTTTTTAAATTCTGAACACCCACGCTATTAACATGGCTCATGCACACCGTGTTTTGCAAACTTTTCATGGTTGCATGTTACTATTTTAGGCAGCGTTACGTACAGACAGAAAAAGCTGGGATATTATATATAGGATAATTTATTCTTACAAATTAAAAAAACACAATAAACAATTACAAACTTTATATACGAGGCGTGTTCAAATGAAACCCGTCCCAGTGGCTTTATAACAAATATATGTAAGGTACATCAGCAGGAGTAGTATAATTAAATACAGCAATTGTTATGAAGCAAGTACTCACTGGGGTTCTTTAGAAATAGTCACCATAGGCATTCAGACACGCATCCCACTACATGGGTAGACGGCGGATGCCGTCCCCGAAAAATGACTTTGGTTGCTTATTGAACCATTTGGTCACCGAGGCCCTGATGTCTGCATCGGAGACGAATCGTTGTCCCATTAGAGATTTTTTTAAGGGTCAGAACAAATGAAAGTCACATGGTGACAGATCGTGGCTGTAGGCTGGGAGTGGCAGAACTTCCAACATTTTCCTTGCTAACGCTTCCTGCACAATGTTCGCAACATGTGGACGAGCATCGTCATGCAACAGAATCACACCACGCGAAAGCATGCCGGGTCGTTTATTCTTGATGGCTGTATGCAGGTTGTCTAGTGTGTCTTTGTGGCGGATGGTATTGATGTTCAAGCCAGGCTCTTTAAAGTCAACCATTAGAAGCCCTTCATGGTCAAAAAATGCGGTCAGCATAACCTTACCGGCGGAAATCTGAGACTTGAATTTTTTGGGTTTTGGTGATCCGGGATGTTTCCATTGCATGCTCGCTGTTTTGCTGCACGGCTCAAAGTGGGGGCACCACGACTCATCGCCTGCCACTATGCGCAACAGAAATGCATCACCCTCCTCTTCGTAACGCAGCAGGTGGTTCAAACTCCACCCCATGCGTTCTTCCTTATGGCGATGGCTTCTTCTGTCGCAACAAAATGCACCTGACCTGGCCGCGAAAGATCTTTCGTTAACTGACGTCCTTCTCGATACATTCGTACCCAGTCTTTCACTGTAGTCTTAGACACACTTTTGGCACCATACACTGCTTTGATTCGGCGATGAATGTCGGCTGGTCGACATCCTTCGGCTGTTAGGAACTGGATCACAGCTCGCTGATCGACCTTGGACGGATTCCGTATCACACCGGCCATTATTTTAACGGTCTGCAGCACAAACAATGAATACTAGGAGAATGAACACTTACACACTTGTACATTCGTATGTGCTTATTACGTCAGATCTGACGTCATCATGCTCCTCCTACAAATGTCTACTTCGCGCAGCACGGGCGGGTTTCATTTGAACACTCCTCGTATTTTTACACATTATCCCTGCCAAAAAAAATAAATAAATAAATAAACTTTCACCACTTTCTAGTTTTTTTTTTTTTCACAGTATCTCTGTTCGTTTTTGCAAATATAAATGTACTTAGCAACCACTGCTGTGGACGGGTAACCTTTAAAAAATTAAGTAAAGAAAATATTGTTTACAATAAATGTTAAAATAATTACCGATTTTAATAGACAATAGGTTATAGTAACTACTTAAAAGGTAATTTTTTTTAAAAATTAGGTCACTAGGCTATAAAATACCATTAAAATTCCTAATGCTAGGCTTAGACTATCATTGTCGGAAATTACCTTGCCGTGTCTGCTTCATAAATTGGGTTAGCGGGGACATTATGGCCAATATTCATGTCTGAGTCCAATGTTTCAGTCTCCCAGACATCATCATCTGCAGAATCAGTGATGAATGCCTTACTGAAATCATCACCGAAGTTCGTTATTTTCATTTTTCCCAGTTACAGTGAAATCCGATTCTATCGACAAATTTAAAATGGCGGCGAGTTTTTACTTCAACTTTGATTATTTCCTTATAAATTTTGTTTTAAAAAAAACTTTACGTTTTAAATAAATTGTATGTAGTATTTTATTATAAAGTAATGATATTAATTTGAAAAACAAATTTGTTAAATTAAGGTACTTTCTGCGACTCCGAAATTTACCTCCCGTATACGTCGGGTTTTCTAAGGATAGATATGAATAGAGTTAAGTCAAGTAATCATATCGTATTATGTCAAATGAAAACATAATGACTGTATTCACGCAATGAACATCGTGCTCAGTTCATATAATATTTTTTGTCATTACTTTTGTGGATATCACTGCTTATCATTGTTCATCGTTATTGGTCGTAGTGGGCTTTTTTACCGTGACCTTATGATTACTTAGTCGTTCCTCTTCTACAATGGTGTGTAGAGGTTTGCCAGAGAGAGTGCCATACTATTCTATCGGCTGCCTTCCTCCTAGCCTGGTTCCAATCTAGTCCTCGGTCCTTCAGAGACTGTCTAATGTTGCCCTCCCATAGAACCGTGGGTCTTCCTGGAGGTCTGGATCCTTGCCTCTTACTTTCCTATATTTGTCGAGGTAGCCAATCTTCTCCCATTCTACAGACACGGCAAAACCATCGTAAATGGGACTGTTCTACTCGGCGACGGTATGCACACTGAAGAAATGTAATGTTTAAAGTTTTATAATGTTAATTAAACAATCATCCGCCACTGCTCATGAAAGAGAGAAAGCATGTAAAATTGCAACCATGCTGCAGAGAGGAAGAGGATTCACGCAAAACATAATGAAGTTTGGAATTCATTCCTTGCTAAGGGGGGCTCTCAATTTTCAGGGTGTCGGCAATCCTGTCCCCACCTCCCACCCCAAACCTCCATGAAAGAAAATAATTGAGACGCAAAAGCTACAGGTCAGACAGCTAGAGTTTATAAATAGAAACTCTAGCGTAGCGCGACCCCAAGGAGTCTTTTTTTGTTCAAAGCCATAAGCTCAATGTGTGTCAATGTCTTGCACATTCCATTCACACATGTCTCCAGATCTCTTTTCCATGTGTTCTTTGGTCTCCCTTCACCTCTCTAATATTTTCGTTTGTTCAAAGTGTAAAGATGTGAATCAGGTTGACCTGATATATTTTTCTTCCGCAGTGAATATGTGTATAAAAGGAAGACCAAAAGAAACACTCAGAAGAACAATAATAAGAGAAGGAAGAACGTTGGGCCTAAATAATGTGCAAGAGCTAAGAGGAGTGGCGTCACAACGAACAACCTGGAGAGCACTGGTTTCTGCCTTATGCGCCGTGTTTGGTGCTTAAAGAATTTATTATTATTATTTGTTATTTCGTACCATTTAGAGTTAGGGTTAGGCTTAGGGTTAGGAATAGGGTTAGGGTTAGTGTTAACCCTTATCCTAACCCTAATACTAACCCTAACTGCTACGAAACAACACATAACTACACATATTCACTGCGGAGCAAAAAAGCACGAGTAATAGGAAATTACCCTCTTCTTTTTTTAAAACAGCTGGAAAATTTGTTTGATGATTTTGCTTTTTTTTTTATTTTTTTATTTTATTTTTCCTATCTTGAGGTCGCATATTTTTTCCTCGCATGAGGTCGCATTGTCCCCGCCCAATACCCGGCTCTGGTCAAGACCACATGTCCCAACACTAGAAGACCCAGTGACAAAATGTGTCACCTAGTGATCCTCTGTGTTCTCACACAAGGGACCTAATGACACATTGATGTCACTGTATTGGTCCCTGTGTCTAGACACATGATCCCAGCCTAAAGCCAGGATACTAGGCATTGGGTTGTACAGCGTAAAATACGCTGCAGTTAAAGTCAGTCGAACAGTTATTTGGGGTTAACAAGATGAAAGAGTATATAAAAATGGGTTAGAAAATCAGAATAATTTAAGTGATAAGTTATTTGTTCTTAACATGGGAGATAAAAGAATGAAAATGTAGTGTTTTTTGTAAGGGAGGGAACCTTTTTAGACTTTAAAGTAATCTAAGTTTATATCATTAGAGTTTACCAAATTTGCATATCAGACCAGTTTTAATAGAGATATAGAAGGATTAATGAAACTAAGTTAAAAAGTACTAAGGGGAATAACAATATTATTAGCGCCCTTTACAGTTAAGAGAACGGAGTGCCGAGTAAAACGCACGTGAAAATAGTGACTAGAAATTAACAGTTATGTAGCACAGTTCACGGAGTTGGACAGCATAGAATTAAGCGTGTAGCTGGCGATAGGTGAGTGAACTGAATAACGGACCAATCACATTCACTCAAAAACAACTGTGGATCATCAGATAGGAAATTGAAGGACGAAAAGAGATCAGTCCCATCAGAAACTTTGCGGAAGCAAGAAGTGCCGCCCAGGGCTCTCAAGAAACGAACTTGTGGTCAACAAGTGTTCGTATCCAGAAACTGATAGCTAGATTTAGAATTTCTTAGCGATAGGAATTCAGGAGAATAGATTATCTGTGGTTAAATATTGAGATGAACATATTAGGAATAGAATAAGGGTGAACAGTAGGGATTGTGATAGGTGTTGGACTTCGATTTAAAACGGTAAGAGGAATTTTGAGCTATTTTTTTTGACTTTCAGCAACTTTGTCACAGGCTAATGACGCATCTATTTAAGGGAGCGAGCTACAGAAGAGAATATTGAAGCAAAGGCATAATTAAAGATAAACAAAGCGGATAACTTTGATTATCAGATAGCCAGGATGGGCTGTCATACCAAGAAGATGAGGCATTGACATTAAACGAGATTGAATTGAACAAAGGGTTTACAGCGCTGACATTTATGAAACATATCATGCGCTCTCTCATATAAGAGTAAGTATGAAGACGCCACCACAAGTGAATCTGACATTCACGAAACATCTCATGCGCTCTCTCATATTAGAGTAAGTATGGTGGAAGCCATTTTGGTGTTGGACATTGTTTGATTATTTCAGGTATAGCTATTGAATCTTATATGCTGCATTTAAAGGAGTTAAACCTAACTAGGTTGAGATTGGGTGAGAACATGACTGTCGTAGATTTTAGATAGGAGAATTAAGACTAGGTTTGGTCCCTTCTGAATAGGTTTGAATAGGTGATAGACTCAGTGAGAGTTAGTGAAAGGTAATAGAATTTCCACACACGTGAGATGATAGATTTTGATATAGTGGCTGTCTCTGAAAGCGAAAAGAATTCTTCTCTCTCTCACCTATCTTCTACAACATTTGTTACAGCGTCAGACAGACTACACCAATATACATATTACGTATATTTCTATCACTCACAGGCACGCACTTACACGTGACGACAGTTAAACACACAGACTTGGAAAAATCTATAACAATGATTATATAAAATATTTAGAAACGAGCTGACCAGCACACTGATTTAATTTATGGGTAAGTTTATTTATCATTTATTAAACTTACGACACAACATATAAATTTTACATCAAAAGAAAACATATACAAATAGTCATAAAAATCAAGAAAATGCTACAAGGATGATAGCCCCGTTATGCCCTTAACTCTAGGTTTAGCCCACAGCCCCGTTAGGATGACAGATGATGGCCCAAAGAATTAGAGATGCATATGGTTAGGGTCTAATGTTGTCCCTTTTCTAGAAGGTAAGAACTGACTTATGACAGCAGTATCTATTCTAAAGGAACAATTACATTAAGCAGCCAATCTTTCTTCAGGAAAAATTACAAAAAAAGAATGAATGCATTAAACCAACGAACATCCTTCCGTCACTTTCACTCGGTTCTCTCACCCTTACCTAAAACTTGATGTTGTTCACCGTCTGGCGCAACCTTAGGAAACTTCTCTACAGTGAATCTGGATTCTTTGGATAAAGCGAATCCCAGCTCTACAAATACAGGTTTTCTTCCACTGTTTTCGGGGAGCGTTCGCTTCACCAGTTAAACTTTAGATTTACTTTTAATGTCACTTTGATCAGGTTTGATAAGCAAGTTTAAACGGGCACACAGAGTTCCGAAAAAAAAAACATACGTGGATTCCCTTAAGTTGGAAAAGATGACCAGTGGACAACTGCTCTCAACAGATAGTCTTGGTTCACTATCCACTCTTTCAATAGTGTTGGAAATGTAAATGTTAGTTCTTGCAATTATTCTCGCCGCCAGGCAGCATATACATTTAAATTTGTGGAGCAATATGAACTGGCTCAAAAGCCCAGTATATATTTCTATTCTTTAGGAACCGTTTGTGGGATTTGTATTACTGTCTATCTCTGATGGCATATGCACTGTCAGACGAGTGTTACTTGAAAAAAACCCCACGTGGTTAAAGATAGGAAATGTCTATGCTTCTCACAAGTATGTCCTTTTTACTAAACGCTGGAAAGTTGGGTACCACCGTTTCACTATATAAAAATGGAAAGAACACATATCAAATAATTTACATATATGTACTCAAATATAACTTACATTTTACACGACAAGCCTACAGCTTGACTTATATTTCAATTTTCCCGTAAAATAAGTTATGTAAATAAAATCAAACATCATGAATTAGAAAATACATACATATTTCGTCAACACTCAATGATGTATCTAGCGTTATAAGTTAGTTTTAAAATAGATTCTCTCGTCTGATTATTTAGAAGTTAAATTAAATTTCTTTATTAGCCGACTGAATTTAAGCAAGAAATATAATTTCTGTTTTCCACTGTAACTCGTCACTATAAATAATACAGACTAGATAAATTAAGCACTCTGCACAAAATCTAACTAGTGAGATAAAATCGGCAATTTAACACTTAATCACTTCACAAAATACTAGAAAATAATATATATAATATTAATATACCTCAAACACAGAATTACTAAGAACGTTAAACCACTTCGACCAAACTAAGGCCATCTCTATTTACAGAGATTATTTAGAAATCGAACGAAGGTTGTTCTAGTCTAACTGCAAAGTTACTGAGTGAAATGAAATAGTTTCAAACGTGGGTTAATATTTTAAACCAGACGAAGGATGAACTATTATTTCGTAGAACGAAATGCTCTCCCCTTTCCGGCTTAAACGATATGTTTCACACCTAACATGTCGTAACTGCCACCACTGACCAAGATGTACGCGTGTCAGTTTCAAATCTCAGACAACCTGTCTCCAATGCAGGGCAGTTTTCACACTACAGCTGACCATGGCCCACAGTGAGCGCCGTGTCAGTTTGGGGATTTTTCAGACAAATGTCTGAATACTGACCAGTGCAGATGTAAAGTATCACACCTCACCGGGACTTATGCCGAGAAAAAGCTCGCGCGCTCGGTGAGAATGTAGACTATTGTCTACGTCCTATGTTCAGCGAACCGACTTATCACGCCTTCTGACGCCCTGCAGCCCTGACATCTACGTAATATCGTCCTAGCGCGATTCTCAGTTTTGAGAAAGAAACAGGTAAAGTTTAAAAATACTGAAGAAAATATTTTTCGCAACCGAGTGATGCGAAAAATACAGGAAAAACAAGTATGGAAAGAATGTAAATGAAAGGATTAGGGTGAGAGAATAGGAAGAAGATGTAGGTAATTTAATGACATAAAGACCTACGTGACAATGACTCCAAGGATTTAGAAGAACTGTTGTAGAAAATATGAGAAAAATGGTGAAAAATGAGAAGGAACTTTAGTAAGCTAGGTATACAACGAAATATGCCTGAGGCTACAGGAGAAACAATATATAACTATGCTTTGAGATATTTGATTGAATTAAGTGGAAGACTTGAGGACATTGTAATTGAGAACTGTATCTGATGAATTATGTTGGTTGATCTTGGATCATCTTATGTAAATAAAAGTTATTTTCGAAATTGAATCACATCACTCAGGTTGCTTGATGTGTGAAGAGATTAAGGAATGGAGAGTTATTAGAAGTGAGTAATAGGAGAGATAGAAATAATAGAACACCCTATACACATCAGTCGCTATACACCACCAAGGAGGGAAGAACGTGGTCTGGGTTGAAGAAAAAGACGAACCTTATCTCTTCCAGGAATCACCATCTCTGGCGGAACAAGGGGGCCAGTAGGAGAAATAGTCTCACTTGGAGGTAGGAGAAAAAGTGAATGATAGATGACTAGGCCTGCCTCAGCCACCTAGTTATAGCTATCAACTAGTAGGGACACCTGCACGGTCACATAAGAATAATTTGGCGCCGTGACCACTCCTCCTACAGCGACATGGCCACATCACAAGGAGAGATGGAGCAACAACATCAACAACAGTCTATATAAGCCACTACCTTCAGAACAAGAAGACACAGAGAAGAATAAATAATTGTAAAGAGACATTCAAACATGGAGAGTTGCGCAAGAACCATACAAAACAGAAAGAAAAGAATAGCATTGAGAGACTTTGCTTCAGAGCTAAAACGTTGCAGGAATTATGCAGTCGATTTCCCATGCATAAGAATAGTCGATGGATTGGTTGCGAAAGTTTATAAGATTGAAATAAAGGAGATTGTTGAAATCAAGCTACAACCATTCAAAGTCAAAGAAGGAAGACCAAGATTAAACTTGAAAAAACGAACTGAACCTGTAGTTGCTAGAATAGAGCCTCAGAAAGAGAATGTCGCAGTACAAACAGATGACAGATGTAAGAAGAGTCTAATCCCAATCAGGATAAAATCAAAACAAGTTACAAATGTCGCAGTACAAACAGATGACTTACCTGATTCGTACAATATTGAAATGGTCGATAAGATAGAAAACCTGACATCTAAAGAAAGAAATAGGGATATAACAGAAGTAGAAGACACTTATTATGATGCACCGTGCGAATTTATTGATAGGGAATTTGAGGAGCTGAGAATGGTCGATAATACAGAAAAGCTGACATCGGAAGGAAAAGATGTGAAGAATGACAGTACAATTATAACGCCAGATACATTCTTGTCGATGCTATGGAGTCAAAAACAGGCACGTAAGAAAGATAAACAGTGGAGAAAAGTTCATCAAACAATTGCAAATATTCCAGAGCAAGAAACTGCTGATGATATGCTGAACAGTCTAGTGTCAAAGGGAATAGGTGTTCTACAAGACATAAAAGTAGTAGGGTATGTTGGACTTAGGTATTATTCTGCAGGCGCGCTGCAGGCGCGCTGCAGGCGCGTGACTTTTATATAGCAAAAATTCTGCAGGCGCGTGACTTTTATATAAGCGCAATCTGCAGGCGCGCGGCGCAAGATGGCGGACTTGAGCTAACAAGGGGAGGTTATTTGGGTCAAGATGGCGGACTTGAGCTAACAAGGGGGAGATAATTTGGGTCAAGATGGCGGATTTGAGCTAACAAGGGGAGGGGGGTTATTTGGGTCAAGATGGCGGATTTGAGATAACAAGGGGGAGATAACAAGATGGCGGGATGACTTTTTATATAAGGAAATACTCATTACGCAGGTGGAGCAGCAGGCGGGATGACTTTTTATATAAGGAAATACTCATTGCGCAGGTGGAGCATCAGGCGGGGTGACTTTTTATATAAGGAAATACTCATTACGCAGGTGGAGCAGCAGGCGGGATGACTTTTTATATAAGGAAATACTCATTGTGCAGGTGGAGCAGCAGGCGGGATGACTTTTTATATAAGGAAATACTCATTGTACAGATGGAGCAGCAGGGGTTGGTACATGACTTTTATATAAGGAATTGAGGAGGAGCAGCAGGTGGGATGACTTTTTATATAAGAAAATACTCATTGAGCAGGTGGAGCAGCAGGCGGGATGACTTTTTATATAGGAAAAATGTGCAGGGGCAAGATGGCGGGGTGACTTTTTATATAAGGAAATACTCAGTGTGCAGGTGGAGCATCAGGCGGAGGGTGATGACTTTTTATATAAGAAAATACTCAGTGTGCAGGTGGAGCATCAGGTGGGGTGACTTTTTATATAAGGAAAATGTGCAGGGGCAAGATGGCGGGATGACTTTTTATATAAGAAAATACTCATTGCGTAGGTGGAGCATCAGGCGGGATGACTTTTTATATAAGAAAATACTCAGTGTGCAGGTAGCACCAGGCGGGATGACTTTTTATATAAGGAAATACGCAGTGTGGAGGTGGAGCAGCAGGAGAAGTGGATAACTTTTTAATATAGTAATATGTGTTTATTGAGATAACAAGAAGACGATAATAGGAAGAGGATAATAGTTAGACTTTGAGATTTTTAGATAACAAGAAGACGTTATTTATAGACATATATTAATTCTGCAGGCGTGATACAGGGGTAAGATGGCGGGGTGACTTTTTATATAAGGAGAAAAATGGCGGCGCGCTGCAGGCGCAAGATGGCGGGATGACTTTTTATATAGGGAAAATGTACAAGGGCAAGAGGGCGGACTTGAGATAACAAGAAGGTGGTATATGGCGCAAGATGGCGGGGTGCTTTTTTTATATAAGGAATTGAGGAGGAGGCGAGGAGGAGACCCATGAATTTTTTATATAGAGATATGTTTAGATAACGAGAAGACGTTATTTATAGACATATATTAATTCTGCAGGAGTGATGCAGGGGCAGGGATGATATTTTTGTGTGATGTGGTATGGTTTTGGGGGTGGAAGAGAGATATTTTAGATGTTGAGGGGAGATGTGGTGACGTTGTCAGGATGCATCTGTGTACATTTTTGGGGGTGTAGCAGGCGAGTGGACCAGCATTGAGAGGTGGGAGTGAAGAGACATTGGTGACGAGGTACGGGTGTAATGTAGCAGGTGGGGTTAGGTTAGGGGGGATATTTTTGTGTGATGTGGTATGGTTTTGGAGGTGGAAGAGAGATATTTTAGATGTTGAGGGGAGATGTGGTGACGTTGTCAGGATGCAGCTGTGTACATTTTTGGGGTGTAGCAGGCGAGTGGACCAGCATTGAGAGGTGGGAGTGAAGAGGCGTCGGTGACGAGGTACGGGTGTAATGTAGCAGGTGGGGTTAGGTTAGGGGGGATATTTTTGTGTGATGTGGTATAGTTTTGGAGGTGGAAGAGAGATATTTTAATCTGTAATGTAGCAGGTGGGGTTAGGTTAGGGCGGAGTAGTAGGGTGTGTGTTGTGGAATTGTTTTGTTATGTGTGTTGGTGTGTGTGTGTTTATATGTCTACATCCGCGTGACTTTTATATAACGAAAATGTGTTGGAGGAACGTGGAGGAGGAGAGGTCTTGGAATATAGTAATATATAAGTTCATTAATGGCGGGCGTGTTGTGTGATGATTATTTTACAAACAGTTATACGTACATATTACAGATAGGTAGCCGATATTACAACAGTTAGATGCTATTTAGTTATACATATATAGAAATATAAAAGAGAAAACACTAGATACATTTTATATATTTATTGACAAAGTTAGTTGATCTATGGGTGACATATAACCGCACTTCTTTTCGTATACCCCTTGGAGCTCTCAGAACACAGGTGGTTCGGTTTACTTGGCGAGTCTGTCAATGCACGTTTTGTCTTGTTCGTTCAACGAGGGGGTCAAATGGGAAGATTTCCCTTTTAGGCTTCTAAGTTTGTCACTGCTGGGTTGACTTTTGTCAAACTTTTTTTGGCGCAACGTGTGGTGCAAATCTGCCTCCCGCTCGCAGCATAACGAAAAAGAGACGTTGGATGGGCGGGTTTTTGCAGAGGTGTTTTAACGTGACACCAGGTACGGAAATCACATCTTTGAACATATCTACCCCTAGGTCCGCGTAAAAACTAACGTGTTGTTCTAACGCTGTGTGTGGCTAGTGATGAGAATATAAGACGCTGAGAGGTGAAGTTTGGTCGTAGACAACTACTCACTAGGAAATGCCCGTGAGGTGGTAGAAATACCCCCTCGACACGATAGAAATATGCCCTCGAGATGATATAAATATACCCTCGACACGACAGAAATATACCCTCGACACGACAGAAATATGTATGTGTAATGATAGAAAATATGACCTCGACACGACAGAAATATGCCCTCGACACGACAGAAATATGTATGTGTAATGATAGAAAATATGCCCTCGACACGACAGAAATATGCCCTCGACACGACAGAAATATGTATGTGTAATGATAGAAAATATGCCCTCGACACGATAGAAAGACGCCCTCGACACGACAGAAATATGTATGTGTAATGATAGAAAATATGACCTCGAGACGACAGAAATATACCCCCGAGATGATAGAAATGTGACCACCGGTTTTGGGAGAAAACTTTAGATATCACCCACCAAAGGATTTTCGCACGTGTAATAAAGGGGGGTCTCGATAAAATTTACTCTCTCGACCTTCACTCAGCTCTCCAAAGGTTTAAGTATTGCATCACTTCTTGGCATGTTCACCTAGTTAGTGGGAGCCGTCACCTACAAAGAGGTATGACCCCACCTGCAAGGGGTGGTCCTGGAAACAGTCTGTAGCAGTGCAGTCTGGCTGATCGAGTGCGGCTCGCAATGGGAAGGCAAAAGCGGTCCCTAAACAATATCGGGTTGTAGTCGGTTGTGTCGATCGAGAGGTGGAGATATCACAGCTTAGAAGGGAGTTTTGAAGCGAGTTGAGGTTTTGTGTTTTCTTTTGTAGTGGTGTGGGTGAGGTCGGGAGGTTTTTTGTGTGATGTATTGTACCGGTAGTGTGTTTGGTTGTAGGTATCTTAATTGTGTGGTGTAGTTTGTGGGGCTGTCGAATCGTGGGGTGTGCTGGGGTATGGGTTTTTTGTGTGTCGGTATTTTAATTGTTGTATCTACAATATGTATAGATCAGAGTGAAGTTTTAGAAACCAGTACTAGTTCTACCATCGAACTTGCGTCCTGGTAGTGTGTGTGTTGTTTATTTTACATATAGACAGGTATACATATACAAGATGTTACAGCAGTTATACGCTAAATAGTCAAGCTAAAACACTAGTCTCAAACGCATTGTAGGTCGCTTGACACCTGCCCAGCCTTATTTGCTCACTAACAGCAACTTGCTTAATGAAAAGCTAATCGATTGTGTTATAGCGGCTTTAAGCTAGGTTGTGAAACGGTTTGAGACACGATTCGTGGTGACAGATGGTTACATACTCAGAAACCTAAGCGATACTCAACGTGCTGTTGAACAAATATTCAGTGTTAGCTTTCTTGGTTTGATAGAGGCTTTAACTATAAATTATCTGTAATGTTTTAAATAGTCTTGTTAAGGTATTATCTCTATAATATTGCGTATGCGTAAGCAATAACAGGAGATTTTGTGTGTGTTTTATTAGGTATAGATACACTACGCAAAAGTGATCTCACCAGAACTTTGTTATCTATGTAGATGTGTCGTAGTCTAGTTACAAACAGCAAGGTGGTTTAGAAGTAACTTTATCATTTTTATCGTTTACATGTTTTGTAACAAATTTGATTGCTCCAAAACTTTCACACAATTAGGTTACTACTTGACTTGAGAAGAAGGTCTTTTTATAAACACTCTTGAGTGAATTCCCATTTTTTCCTATCCGCTATAGAATAAAGAGGAAAATATATTTTTAAAAGTATTACCTGTTATAGAGGCAGATGAGTAAGGTTCGGTATGATGGAGGCGGTTTTGGTTTTGTGTTGTGTTGTGTGTGTGTAGTGGGTCACGGGGTAGTTTTCTTTATTATTTATATTATAGCATGAGTAATAAAATCTACTTACCCCAATGTTCAGTTAATGTTATGTAAATGAACCGTAAACACTCGCAGTCTCCAACATAAAAAATATTGGGAAAGACCACACTGAACAAAAACAAATAGACAATTTATTGAACACACCCGTAGAGATATATCTTGCAGGTAGACTAAAGTATGGCGGCAACTAAACACGTACTTAGCGTTACAATCTGTAACTGATTCATGGTCGAGACCAGTTTCATACATTTTAAGAAAAACCCAACAACCACGTGTTTGTACCCTCACTAGAAAGAAATCGGATCGATGACCCGTGCAAATCAGCGATCGTGAATTTCTGTTCACGTCACTACGGTAAAATACAAACCATCAATAGTAGAAAACTTATAAAAGAAATATTCCTACGTTCGTGTGTTCGAATCACCGCCAGCTTGCATCAATTTTTTTATTCAACCTATAGATAAATAGATCAACCGTCAAATACTTCTTTAAAAAACACTTTCCCTTGGTAAAAAATAATACCCCTTCTCATAAAAATACTGCCCCTTGTCAAAAAAAATGTCGCCCTCTTCGTAATCAAAGTTCTTCCTATTGTCAAAAAAATGTCACCCCGTGACAATTAAATTTCTCCCCTTTACTTCCCCTTGGTAAATACTTACAGTTGCGGTCTTCAACACGCGCCCCAACGGTTTAAGCACTTCATCACTTCTTATCATGTTATAAATTATTCTATCCAGACACTTTCCTTTCTCTCACACGATCACCTTGTGATAAAAATATTTCTTACCCCTTACTTTCACATTGTCATCACTATCATCTCGGCTCAGACAGGACTATAAACATCTATTACCTACCCGATAAAAGCTACGACAAACGTTATCTACCAGTTGTAATAGCATATATAGTCTGTTGTAACGGAACATCGGATAATTTCTTGTTGCCCTAAGACGCCGCAAGGCGTAATGGCCACAGACTGCTTGGTCGGTCGACGGGTAAGGATGGAAGAAGAAGAAGAATAATAGTATGATGTAGAAAAATACCTACCACGGTCTTACATACTCTCTGTATGGATGTGTATGACATGAAAATCTATTTCTTTTATAAAAAATTTTAGTACAAATGTGTTTCTGCGAAAAACCGAAAGCTAACGGTTCGACGGTGAAACCGACTATCCGTGTTACGCCAATGTTTAATTACACTACAGGTGTGTTTGGAAAAAACAATTAAACAAAGCCGACTGCATTCAGAAAGATCGAGTGAGAGACGCACGCGTGTGTGTTTCAGAGATCTGCGCGTACGAGGTCGATAGACAATTTCATTACGGAGGATGTTTCAAACAGCTGTGTTTGCTAAATCGAGCCCTTGTCGAAAATATGAGTTATTTTACATTAGATCTGTTTCTCATTCGTATCCAAATATTCAGTGTTTAGTCATTATTTCTATAATAGTGTGTGTATTCGTAAGCAATAACAGGAGGTTTTTGTGTATTTCAAAGTTTAGATACACTACCCAAAAGGGATTTCACGGGTAGACGAGAGTATGACACCAACTAGATACGGCTTTAGTGTTACACTCTATAACTGATTCATTTTCGAGACCATTTTCAAACATTTTAAGAAAACGCAACAACCACATGCTTGTAACCTCACTAGAAAGAAACAGGCGTGATGGCCAGTGTGAAACAGCGCGCGTAAAACTTGACTCGTTTTAAAATCCTCGTAACATAGAGGGTGCCGTTAGGACTAAATATAGCTAGCTAGAAAAACGTAATAAAATAGCTAACAGGCAGAGTTTTCTTTAGTATTGGTAGACGAAAAAACTTATCTACAACGAGATTTACATGTGTAAGACTAACACTGTTACTTATTTCTGTTCACGTCATTGCAGACAACCTCAAAACACAAGAGCTCAATAGTAGAAATTTATTTAAAAAAAACGTTCCCTCGCTCGTGTACGCGAACCCCCTCCCCGATTTTTTTTTTTAAGGTTTCACTTTTTTATTTTTTTATTTTACAAGTGCGACATCTGGTGATAGGTTTTATATAGTCTCACAATCACCAAAGTTTTTTTTTCGCACGTGTAACAAAGGCTGATCTCGTCGAGAAGTGGGAGTGCAATGTTTGATAGAAGTATATAGTTAATGGTCTCTTTTAAAAGAATACTTGTGTTAAAGAGGAAAATATAAAAATCGGATATATGTCATAACCAGACTAAAATATGACGCCAACTACATATTCATTAGTGTTACAGGTTACAATCGAGACAATGCCGAGGTTAGTTTCAATCATTTTAAGAAAAACCAACACGCACGTGTTTTTTTTACCACGCGTTGTTAAACTCGATCGATGGTCGGCGCTCGCGATTTTAGTTAACAAGAAGACGATATATATATTCATATGATAGGAAGATATATTTAGACAATAAGAAGACTTTGAGACAATAGGAAGATGAGAATAGGAAGAGGTTAATAGGAAGACGATATATTTATAGATAACAAGAAGACGATATATTTATAGATAACAAGAAGACGATATATTTAGACAAACAATTAGAGGATATAGGTAACAAAAGAAGTATACACAAGGTATGTGTGATGCACGTGTTGTTAAGTCAGCCGGCCCGATGCTGTAATCAGCATCGGGTTGGCCTCCTTAACCGTTCCAGAGTTCCTCTGGTGCCCAGTTAAAACTGGGTCTGCCCTCCCGGGTTGTGTGCGGTGCATCACACATACCTTGTGTATACTTCTTTTGTTACCTATATCTCTAATTGTTTGTCTAAATATATCGTCTTCTTGTTATCTATAAATATATCGTCTTCTTGTTATCTATAAATATATCGTCTTCCTATTAACCTCTTCCTATTCTCATCTTCCTATTGTCTCAAAGTCTTCTTATTGTCTAAATATATCTTCCTATTATATGATGAATATATCGTCTTCTTGTTAACTAAAATCGCGAGCGCCGACCATCGATCGAGTTTAACAACGCGTGGTAAAAAAAACACGTGCGTGTTGGTTTTTCTTAAAATGATTGAAACTAACCTCGGCATTGTCTCGATTGTAACCTGTAACACTAATGAATATGTAGTTGGCGTCATATTTTAGTCTGGTTATGACATATATCCGATTTTTATATTTTCCTCTTTAACACAAGTATTCTTTTAAAAGAGACCATTAACTATATACTTCTATCAAACATTGCACTCCCACTTCTCGACGAGATCAGCCTTTGTTACACGTGCGAAAAAAAACTTTGGTGATTGTGAGACTATATAAAACCTATCACCAGATGTCGCACTTGTAAAATAAAAAAATAAAAAAGTGAAACCTTAAAAAAAAAAATCGGGGAGGGGGTTCGCGTACACGAGCGAGGGAACGTTTTTTTTAAATAAATTTCTACTATTGAGCTCTTGTGTTTTGAGGTTGTCTGCAATGACGTGAACAGAAATAAGTAACAGTGTTAGTCTTACACATGTAAATCTCGTTGTAGATAAGTTTTTTCGTCTACCAATACTAAAGAAAACTCTGCCTGTTAGCTATTTTATTACGTTTTTCTAGCTAGCTATATTTAGTCCTAACGGCACCCTCTATGTTACGAGGATTTTAAAACGAGTCAAGTTTTACGCGCGCTGTTTCACACTGGCCATCACGCCTGTTTCTTTCTAGTGAGGTTACAAGCATGTGGTTGTTGCGTTTTCTTAAAATGTTTGAAAATGGTCTCGAAAATGAATCAGTTATAGAGTGTAACACTAAAGCCGTATCTAGTTGGTGTCATACTCTCGTCTACCCGGTGAAATCCCTTTTGGGTAGTGTATCTAAACTTTGAAATACACAAAAACCTCCTGTTATTGCTTACGAATACACACACTATTATAGAAATAATGACTAAACACTGAATATTTGGATACGAATGAGAAACAGATCTAATGTAAAATAACTCATATTTTCGACAAGGGCTCGATTTAGCAAACACAGCTGTTTGAAACATCCTCCGTAATGAAATTGTCTATCGACCTCGTACGCGCAGATCTCTGAAACACACACGCGTGCGTCTCTCACTCGATCTTTCTGAATGCAGTCGGCTTTGTTTAATTGTTTTTTCCAAACACACCTGTAGTGTAATTAAACATTGGCGTAACACGGATAGTCGGTTTCACCGTCGAACCGTTAGCTTTCGGTTTTTCGCAGAAACACATTTGTACTAAAATTTTTTATAAAAGAAATAGATTTTCATGTCATACACATCCATACAGAGAGTATGTAAGACCGTGGTAGGTATTTTTCTACATCATACTATTATTCTTCTTCTTCTTCCATCCTTACCCGTCGACCGACCAAGCAGTCTGTGGCCATTACGCCTTGCGGCGTCTTAGGGCAACAAGAAATTATCCGATGTTCCGTTACAACAGACTATATATGCTATTACAACTGGTAGATAACGTTTGTCGTAGCTTTTATCGGGTAGGTAATAGATGTTTATAGTCCTGTCTGAGCCGAGATGATAGTGATGACAATGTGAAAGTAAGGGGTAAGAAATATTTTTATCACAAGGTGATCGTGTGAGAGAAAGGAAAGTGTCTGGATAGAATAATTTATAACATGATAAGAAGTGATGAAGTGCTTAAACCGTTGGGGCGCGTGTTGAAGACCGCAACTGTAAGTATTTACCAAGGGGAAGTAAAGGGGAGAAATTTAATTGTCACGGGGTGACATTTTTTTGACAATAGGAAGAACTTTGATTACGAAGAGGGCGACATTTTTTTTGACAAGGGGCAGTATTTTTATGAGAAGGGGTATTATTTTTTACCAAGGGAAAGTGTTTTTTAAAGAAGTATTTGACGGTTGATCTATTTATCTATAGGTTGAATAAAAAAATTGATGCAAGCTGGCGGTGATTCGAACACACGAACGTAGGAATATTTCTTTTATAAGTTTTCTACTATTGATGGTTTGTATTTTACCGTAGTGACGTGAACAGAAATTCACGATCGCTGATTTGCACGGGTCATCGATCCGATTTCTTTCTAGTGAGGGTACAAACACGTGGTTGTTGGGTTTTTCTTAAAATGTATGAAACTGGTCTCGACCATGAATCAGTTACAGATTGTAACGCTAAGTACGTGTTTAGTTGCCGCCATACTTTAGTCTACCTGCAAGATATATCTCTACGGGTGTGTTCAATAAATTGTCTATTTGTTTTTGTTCAGCGTGGTCTTTCCCAATATTTTTTTAATGTTGGAGACTGCGAGTGTTTACGGGTCATTTACATAACATTAACTGAACATTGGGGTAAGTAGATTTTATTACTCATGATATAATATAAATAATAAAGAAAACTACCCCGTGACCCACTACACACACACAACACAACACAAAACCAAAACCGCCCCCATCATACCGAACCGTACGCATCTGCCTCTATAACAGGTAATACTTTTAAAAATATATTTTCCTCTTTATTCTATAGCGGATAGGAAAAAATGGGAATTCACTCAAGAGTGTTTATAAAAAGACCTTCTTCTCAAGTCAAGTAGTAACCTAATTGTGTGAAAGTTTTGGAGCAATCAAATTTGTTACAAAACATGTAAACGATAATAACATAACTCCTGCCAATAAAAATGATAAAGTTACTTCTAAACCACCTTGCTGTTTGTAACTAGACTACGACACATCTACATAGATAACAAAGTTCTGGTGAGATCACTTTTGCGTAGTGTATCTATACCTAATAAAACACACACAAAATCTCCTGTTATTGCTTACGCATACGCAATATTATAGAGATAATACCTTAACAAGACTATTTAAAACATTACAGATAATTTATAGTTAAAGCCTCTATCAAACCAAGAAAGCTAACACTGAATATTTGTTCAACAGCACGTTGAGTATCGCTTAGGTTTCTGAGTATGTAACCATCTGTCACCACGAATCGTGTCTCAAACCGTTTCACAACCTAGCTTAAAGCCGCTATAACACAATCGATTAGCTTTTCATTAAGCAAGTTGCTGTTAGTGAGCAAATAAGGCTGGGCAGGTATCAAGCGACCTACAATGCGTTTGAGACTAGTGTTTTAGCTTGACTATTTAGCGTATAACTGCTGTAACATCTTGTATATGTATACCTGTCTATATGTAAAATAAACAACACACACACTACCAGGACGCAAGTTCGATGGTAGAACTAGTACTGGTTTCTAAAACTTCACTCTGATCTATACATATTGTAGATACAACAATTAAAATACCGACACACAAAAAACCCATACCCCAGCACACCCCACGATTCGACAGCCCCACAAACTACACCACACAATTAAGATACCTACAACCAAACACACTACCGGTACAATACATCACACAAAAAACCTCCCGACCTCACCCACACCACTACAAAAGAAAACACAAAACCTCAACTCGCTTCAAAACTCCCTTCTAAGCTGTGATATCTCCACCTCTCGATCGACACAACCGACTACAACCCGATATTGTTTAGGGACCGCTTTTGCCTTCCCATTGCGAGCCGCACTCGATCAGCCAGACTGCACTGCTACAGACTGTTTCCAGGACCACCCCTTGCAGGTGGGGTCATACCTCTTTGTAGGTGACGGCTCCCACTAACTAGGTAAACATGCCAAGAAGTGATGCAATACTTAAACCTTTGGAGAGCTGAGTGAAGGTCGAGAGAGTAAATTTTATCGAGACCCCCCTTTATTACACGTGCGAAAATCCTTTGGTGGGTGATATCTAAAGTTTTCTCCCAAAACCGGTGGTCACATTTCTATCATCTCGGGGGTATATTTCTGTCGTCTCGAGGTCATATTTTCTATCATTACACATACATATTTCTGTCGTGTCGAGGGCGTCTTTCTATCGTGTCGAGGGCATATTTTCTATCATTACACATACATATTTCTGTCGTGTCGAGGGCATATTTCTGTCGTGTCGAGGGCATATTTTCTATCATTACACATACATATTTCTGTCGTGTCGAGGGCATATTTCTGTCGTGTCGAGGTCATATTTTCTATCATTACACATACATATTTCTGTCGTGTCGAGGGTATATTTCTGTCGTGTCGAGGGTATATTTATATCATCTCGAGGGCATATTTCTATCGTGTCGAGGGGGTATTTCTACCACCTCACGGGCATTTCCTAGTGAGTAGTTGTCTACGACCAAACTTCACCTCTCAGCGTCTTATATTCTCATCACTAGCCACACACAGCGTTAGAACAACACGTTAGTTTTTACGCGGACCTAGGGGTAGATATGTTCAAAGATGTGATTTCCGTACCTGGTGTCACGTTAAAACACCTCTGCAAAAACCCGCCCATCCAACGTCTCTTTTTCGTTATACTGCGAGCGGGAGGCAGATTTGCACCACACGTTGCGCCAAAAAAAGTTTGACAAAAGTCAACCCAGCAGTGACAAACTTAGAAGCCTAAAAGGGAAATCTTCCCATTTGACCCCCTCGTTGAACGAACAAGACAAAACGTGCGTTGACAGACTCGCCAAGTAAACCGAACCACCTGTGTTCTGAGAGCTCCAAGGGGTATACGAAAAGAAGTGCGGTTATATGTCACCCATAGATCAACTAACTTTGTCAATAAATATATAAAATGTATCTAGTGTTTTCTCTTTTATATTTCTATATATGTATAACTAAATAGCATCTAACTGTTGTAATATCAAGGATTTAGAGACGATCGGTGAGTCATACGGGCTCCTTGGTAGATTAGAGGGTTATTTGGGGCAGCTACCGGTGTTAGGTTTCAATTCGGGTAAGTACGACGTGAACGTCATCAAACCGTATCTCATCCAATATTTCAGGGAGGAAGACTTCGAATTTTTAGTCAAGCGAAATAATAATTTTATGTGTATTGCCACTACCGAGTTAAAGTTTTTAGACATAGTCAATTACTTAGCCCCCGGATTTAGCTATAGCAAATATCTCGCGGCGTATAACGTTAAAGAAACCAAAGGGTTTTTCTGTTATGAATACATAACAGATTTAGCAAAGTTAGATGAGACCGCGTTACCACCCCACTCGGCGTTTTTCTCCAAACTTAAAAACACTAACATCTCCGCCGATGAGTACACCGAATGCCAGAAGGTGTGGGCCCAGAACCACATGACCACGTTACGCGATTTTCTGACGTGGTATAATAATAAAGACGTGGTCCCCTTCTTGGCAGCGTTAGACCGACAAGTTAGTTTTTACGCGCGCCTAGGTGTAGACATGTTTAAAGATGCGATCTCCGTGCCCGGTGTCACGTTAAAGTACCTCTTCAAAACCCTCCCGCCCAACGTCAATTTTTCTTTATGCTCGAAGCAGGAGGTAGATTTACATAACATCTTGCGCCAAAACATCGTCGGGGGACCGTCAATTATTTTTCACAGGTTCCACGAGCAAGGCCAAACCCGCATTAGAGGTGGCAAACCTGTTCAAGCCATTAAAGGTTTTGACGCCAACGCCCTTTATTTGTGGGCGTTAATGCAGAAAATGCCCACTGACTTTCCCGTTAGACGGTACAAGGATGATGGTTTCAAGCACCACAAACTCCACAAATATACCGTCCAGTGTCGCGATTATTTGGCTTGGGTCTCCCACCAAACAAAAGTGACCTTAAAAACCCAGTTTAACGGGCGTGAGAAGGCGTTGGGTGATGTATGCGTTAGGGTAGACGGTTGGGACAGACACTCTAAAACCGCCTACCAGTTCCATGGGTGCCTATTCCACGGCCACCCTAACTGCCCACTAACCGCCGGTCGTGACGTTAACCCAGTCAACAACAAACCGTTGGCTGAGTTGTACGCAGATACGATGGACACAAGTTCTTATTTACGGGGCCATTGCAACGTTACCGTTGTCGAAATGTGGGAATGCGAGTGGCAGGCGTTGAAGAAAACCGACCCATCAATCCGCCGTTTTCTCAACGCCACCTTCCCTACCCAGAAACCGTCTTACACGAAATGTCGGTACCCCTGACAAAAGAAAATATTCTCGCCTCGGTGCTGGACGAGACCTTGTTTGGCCTAGTCGAGTGTGACATTCATGTCCCCGACTCTTTAAAAGAACATTTCTCTGAGATGACGCCCATTTTTAAGAATGTTGACGTCACGAGGGAAGATATTGGGCCTTTCATGCGGGAATACGCCGAGAAACATAAACTCCTGACTACCCCCAGACGGACGTTGATCGGTAGTTATGTGGGCAAAAAGATTCTGTTGGCGACACCTCTGCTTCGCTGGTACCTAACCAAAGGATTAGAAGTCACCTGTATCTACCAGGTGCTTGAGTATACACCCGTGACGTGTTTCAAACGGTTTGGGGACACTGTTTCGAACGCGCGTCGACAGGGTGATACTGATCCTGCCTACGCCATTACCAGCGAGACCATGAAACTGCTAGGTAACGCGGCCTACGGCAAGACATTAACCAATAAAGCGAAGCATGTGGATGTCTCGTACACGACGGACGTGGGTACCTCTGACCAAATAAACTCACCCCGCTTTAGGAAAATGACGTTAGTGACTGACGACATATTCGAAGTAGAGAAACTGAAACAGAGTATATGTTGGGACCTCCCCGTCCAGATAGGATTTTTCGTGTACCAATACGCGAAATTACGCATGTTAGAATTTTATTACGACTGTTTAGATAAATTTGTAGATAGGTCAGATTTTCAGTTGTGCGAGACGGACACAGACAGCCTTTACTTGGCCCTTAGTTCAGACAACTTAGCGGACGTTGTTAAGCCCGCTTTGCGACAGGAATTTTATAGCTCCTACCACCAGTGGTTCCCCGCCGAAGTATGTCCCGACCATAGACCCGTTTTCGTCGCTACCGAGGGTAAAACGCGCGCCCTTTGTCAAAAATGCCGCGAACAAACCTTATTCGACAAGCGGACACCGGGCCTTTTTAAATTAGAATACGAAGGCAGAGGGATGGTTTCCCTCTGTAGCAAGACATATCACTGTTTTGGCGACTACGACAAAACCACCACCAAAGGACTCAACAAACACCACAACAAAGTTGACAAACACACATTCCTAGACGTCCTCAACACACAACAGGCACAGGGTGGGAAAAATATCGGGTTCCGGGTACACAACTCCTCCATCTACACATACGAACAACACCGCAACGCCCTTTCTTACTTTTACATAAAACGACAGGTACATCCCGACAACGTCACCACATCACCACTCAACATTTAAACTGTCTGTACGAATACACTATTTCTTACGACGTGACGACAATGTGACGACACCCCTCAAGGTCTGGCCTGTAACCCTGTGATATTGTATTAAAAATCTGTGATATTTTTATTGTATATAATGTAAATAATATAAATATGTATTATTGTACATTCATATGTGAAAATGTTTGATAATGTCACCATTATAATACCCATATATGATTTGATAAAAAATTACCAATTATACAATGTCATTTGATAAAAAATTACTGTCCATTTTGTAACAATACTATATATTACCATGCTCCTGTTTGATAATACAAAAACACTATTGAATATAAAATAAAAACTATATTAACTAAAACGCTTTTTTGTTACCTATATATCGTCTAAATGTTTGTCTAACTATTCGTATAACTGTTTGTCTAATTGTTTGTCTATGTCTCAATATAACTGTTTGTATTACTGTTTGTCTAACTATTGTAAAATATGTATGTCTAAATATATATCGTCTTCTTGTTATCTTCCTATTATCTAAATGTTTGTCTATGTCTAAATATAACTGTTTGTATAATTGTTTGTATAACTGTTTGTATAAATGTTTGTCTAAATATAACTGTTTGTATAACTGTTTGTATGTATGTCTATGTCTCAATATAACTGTATATATATATATCATCTTCTTCTTATCTCCTCTTCTTGTTATATAAAAGTCTAAAAATAATCTCCCCCTTGTTAGCTCAAATCCACCATCTTGCCACATTTTCCTTATATAAACATACCTCTTCCTATTATCTCCCCCTTGTTATCTCAAATCCGCCATCTTGTTAGCTCAAGTCCGCCATCTTGCCCCAAATTATCTCCCCCTTGTTAGCTCAAATCCGCCATCTTGTTATCTCCCCCTTGTTAGCTCAAAGCCGCCATCTTGACCCAAATAACCTCCCCTTGTTAGCTCAAATCCGCCATCTTGACCCAAATAACCTCCCCTTGTTATCTCAAGTCCGCCATCTTGACCCAAATAACCTCCCCTTGTTAGCTCAAGTCCGCCATCTTGCGCCGCCTGAATGCGCTTATATAAAAGTCATGCGCCTCCTGGCGTTTTTGCTATATAAAAGTCACGCGCCTCCTGGCGCGCCTCCTGCGCGCCTCCTGAATACTACCTAAGTCCAACATGGTATACTACTCATAAAGACATTACTTCTTCAGAAAGGACAGTCAAGTCAAATTAACATTCAAGATCAAGTGCAAGATAAGAAACAAGATGTCACATGCAAGAATCCAGAAAGAACTGACCTGAATGCGCAAAGTCATATACCTGTTCCAGAGCTGAAGCAAGTTACAGCATCAGCACATATAGAGTCGGCAACACAGACAGAGAATACAGCAGCAGCACAGATGAACTCAGCAACACAAACGGAGAATACAGCTACAATTTCGGCAACACAGACAGAGAATACAGCGACAGTTTCGGCAACACATACAGAGAATACAGCATCAGCACAGATGAACTCAGCAACACAAACAGAGAATACAGCGACAGTTTCGGCAACACAGACGGAGAATACAGCTACAATTTCGGCAACACAGACAGAGAATACAGCATCATCACAGATGGACTCAGCAACACAAACAGAGAATAGAGTTGCAAGTTCAGCAACACAAACAGATGTTGATCGTAACGTTAACGCATCTAGCAGGCATGTGGGAACAACAATGGGAAATAGTTCTGTCAAAACAGGTCCACAAGAAGTACAAGACATAGACACATCTTATAGGTGTATAAGAACAGTACAGAATGTTAACAGTGGTTCGGAGGAGAAGAAAATTAACAAGGTAGCAAAGCCAAATGTACAGGAATTGAAGAAAGAAATAAAATGTATCCTAAGAGAAGGCGATCTTAACACCTTGTCAATAAAGAAGGTGCACAAATTGCTAGAAATAAAATTTGACATAGACTTATCAACAAGAATACAAGAAGTAAGTCAACTTGTGAAAGATGTGATGCAAGAGGAACTTGGTTGCAGGGATGTCGAGATAGTGGATGAAGAGTTCTCAGATTTGTCATCAAGTTACTCAGACATTGTATCGTCAGATGAAGAAGATAGAATTATAGACTCCGACGAAAATGCAGAAGGATACTCGTCGGTCGAGTTTGAGTATGCAACGGACGAAGAAGGCCATAGATATTATGGGCCGACAAATAAGAAAAGTTATCCTGGATGTACAAGTCAGATAAAGAAAATTACCAAGAAGTCCCAACCAAGCGTAAATGAGTTAAAAGAAACAATAAGACGCAATATAAGAGGAAGCGACCTCAACATCTTGTCAATAAAGTCGGTGCACAGAATGTTAGAATTCGAGTTTGATATAGACTTATCACAAAGAATAAATGAAGTAAGACAGCTTGTGAGAGATGTAATCCAAGAGGAGGGTGAAGACACAGTTAAGAAGAAACAAAGACGACTTGTAGAAGAACTTCAGCACAAGAATGACATGACTAAGAAAATGGTCAAAGTGGTTGGACCAAACATAGAGCAGTTGAAGAAGGAAATAGAAGTCATTATAGCACAGCCTGGATTTGACGGGTCAAGAAGAACAGTATGGACATTGCTAGAACAAAAGTATCGGACACAGTTTCTAGAGATAAGAAATGAATTAGATATGGTTATAACGAAAAAGTTAGATGACAGAAACGAGAAGAGATAGAGAGAGCAGCACAAACATGATGGAATTCAGAGGAGTAATAGAGGAAGAGGCAGATATAGATATTGCTAAGATCATAGCGTTAGAGGCGCTTAAGGCGAGGGAGGCCATAATGATGACGTTTTTAGACATGGCGAATAAGTAAAGAGACAATGGTGTTGAAATTGATGGAGCTTATAGGTAAATAAGCATATAGAGGAAATATAGGAGGCTATGTGAGTGACGGCATAGCATATTATGAGAGGTAAACAAAATGGCGGCGGCAGCTTAGTCTGGAGAAGATTAAGTATAGGTGGTCTGTACCGCAAACAAAATAAGGGAGAAATAAGGGAGACAAGGAGTTGACAAACAACAGTCAGCATTGGAGATGCTGAAGGTGATGAATAAGTTAACATAGGAGGAAGCTATGAGAGTAGAGACATAGCATATTAAGAGATACAGATCGAGGGGATTTCCGATCCAAGAGCCGAGACAGGCTGAGACATACAAGTGATAGTAGAAGGAGAGATACGGATCGACGAGGTTACCGATCCAAGAGCCGAGAAGCTTATAGGAACAGTAGTAGAAGTAGAGGAACTACTAAGGATCGAGGGAGATACCGATCTAGTAGTAGAGAGGAGGAGAGAAATAGGAGTATAATTAGAGGTCGCGGTAGCGACATAAAACCTGAGAGGAACTCAGGGAGTGTGAGAAGTTGAAGATAGAGACAAACCGAAGCAAACGATTGATGAGTAAGTGAGATAAGGAGATTGGGAGATAGTAGCAGGAAGCTATGTGAGCAATGACATAGCATATTAAGAGGTAAACAATATGGCGGCGGCAGCTTAGCCTTGAGAAGCCTAAGTATAATTGGTCTGTACCGCACACAAGAGAGGACTGAGTACACCTGACTAATAGGGTACTGCAGTAGGGGAGTCGAGTAAAGGAGATGTAAGACGTACATTTGAGGCCGCGGTGGTCCGGCAAGAAAATTTTTGTGAAAAGTCGTGGTGACGACGGAAATAGTAAGTCGTGGTGACGACGGCAGAAGTACTAGAGACTTAGATTTTTGATGAAGCACCACAAGAAGACAGCAATTATGGGATGAAATAAAGTATCAACTACAACTATCAACTACAAGTTAATCCTACCTTATACGATCAAGACGGGACATGGAAGATAATAGACCTTTACAATCAACAAGAAGAAACAGTACAACGGAGTCCAAGCCTTACAGATGAAACAAAGAAGCAAGAAGCACATGAGTCTACCTGCAATACAAAGACAACACATCAATGTTCGCAATGTTAGTCACATGGTCACAACCATCATTCCCTATTCCTTCGTTAATCCCAACATACTCCCTGCAACACCTGTTGCAACCCCAGTGATCATGTGAAGCGAACATGTGATGACAGAAGACGATCACTCACACCTTCAGAAGTATCAGCCGAATTGGAACTTTACAGAAGGAAACAGAAGCCAACCATGACTACCAGCCACAAGTTAACATCAGCCTAGACGATCAAGTCGGGACATTGAAGATGGGAGACTTTTGCAGTCAACGGGAAATGACATACTACAGCGGAGTCGAAATCTTACAGAAGAAACAAAGAAGCAAGAATCACATAAGAAGTCTGGCCACACTACACAGAGACAACGCATCAGTGTTTGCAATGTTATCACATGGTCACAACCATCATTCCCTATCCCTACGTCAGCCATAACATATTTCCTGTGACACCTGTCGCATCCCCAGTGATCATGTGAAGCGAACAGGTGATGACAAGTGACATACAAGCAACAAGATGGAACTATGCAGCAGAACCGGAGCCGTACAGAAGGAAGAATGAGTCAACAACCACAACCACTAGCCAAGCTAACCCCAGCTTATATACTACAGTTGGGATGATGAAGATGAGATATCCTTACAACCACAGAGAAACAACAAAACTTATCATCATCATCGAAGACCTACAGCACAGATTATAAACTTTAGCAACAATATTGCTGACGAGATGGTACTACTTATACAATCAGAACTTATCAACATAAAGCAAAGAAAATAACATTCAAAGAATGGACGACTTTACCAACACCAGACTCAGAATTTAAACATCAAGTAAACAAGCTATTGTCATACTGACAACAACAACAGAAATTCGTTCGTCCTCATCCTCCTGCAGAGCGACTATAAATAACATCACAACTGATACCAATTTCATCGTAGTAAGACAGTCGTCTCTACAGTAGAGAAATTTACACTGATGGAGCTTGCAAAAGAGATCTCCAAACTCATACAAACAGTGTAATCGCCGTAAAGTACTTCCCCAGCATATAGTACTAATTCACAGCACTTCCCCAGCTATAGTGCTTAATCAAGGTACCCCAATCAACGGTATCCAACGGTTAGTTAGTTCATTAGGTCTCAGTGGTAAACTCAAGTAGTTGTTGACATCTCAGTACACTTACACATTTATATTATACACTAACTTTGTGAAAAAAGTTAGAAGAAACTTAATGGTGAGCAACAGCATAGATAGTAATCAACTACAGTAATCACATAAACAGGAAACATTATATGTAGTGATAAGACTTTGATCACATGCACATGAGTGATAGCTACTGTACTCTCGCGATATTCAGAGTGATAGTGAAATAGTTTATACAAGAGACCAACGTAACTAAGAAGTTAGATTAAACAATGAATTATTTCATAAAACAATTGAACAATATTTCAAGAAAGATACAGATTTCTAAAAGAGACGATAATACGCTTCTTCACAAGATGAGACTTACCAAGACTTAGGTTAAAAGTTTTCATGTTAATTTGCAATGTCCATGTTTTTCAGAGGTATACTTTCTCCACCACCAGGCATAGAGGGCAACAAGAAAAAAAAAAAAAGAAATGTCACAGTCCAAGCCAGGGTGTTGCAGCACTGGAAGAAGAAGAAGAAGAAAAAAAAAAAGAGAAAATAACCTACTCCCTCAGAGTTGCGCATATTAGAAGGTAGATAAAGGGCCTTATTCCATATGACAGTGTTTATACAGGTGACTTCGAAATGAGATGTCTCCACAATTGGTATTGATTACTGGTTGGGTAAGATACAACACAGATGACCCTTACATGGCCATGTCCGCACTGAGTTAAGGCATTTTGGTCTTGAATTTTGGTTAACTCCGACATACAGGGGTACATGTATATAGTAACAGACTGAGCTTACGGTTTCGACAGATGCATCAAAGGCTAGCATCAGCCGAGCACATCCTGCTCTGACAATAGTGACTTAGGTCTTTTACTATCGCCCCAAGACAGATGGTAAGATTTCGCGTGATTAGTTGCATACATGACTGGTAATTCGACTGGTGCATCAAGGCTAGCATCGGCCGAGCACATCACATCCTGACGTAGTAACACATATTGCTTGCTGTCACTTTGGGGATGTTTAGTTAATGCATGCTTGATGACGCTATATATATTATATTTCTACTACTCTGCCTATCTGACCGTTGCAATGAATATTGACATTGACGGCAGATACTATAAACATATTAAGGACTGACAAACCTCTGTTTCCAGAGGCAGTACCATGTCGCCTATATATATATGTATATAAATAGAATGTATAATGATAATGTTTGAGAAGTATTAAGCACAATGTTTACATGTTTACTTGTTTTTCCAGTACGATGTTAATGAGATGCTAGAATAGACATATATAATCTTAAGAGTGTGACAAACTACAATAACTACACATAGTCTTTGGAAACTTAATAGACTTCTTCCCAAGGTACAAGATATGGCATACTACATGATCAACACTGACATTGAAAAAAAAATGTATAGTACCTTAAGTACATGTTAATTGCTATAATGTACCTATCTCAGGCATAGAGGTGTTCAGTACTAGAAAAAAAAAGAGAAAGGAGATGAGAAATGATCCAGACTCAGTCATATGGAGGCTTACTCATGGACATACGCAAATATTACATTGAGGATGAACGTCCCTATATATTTTTTATAGCACTGGTTATGTAGAGATACAAGGGATAAAACTTGGTTGCATTATTGGGTACTACTTGTTTGAGAGATGATGGTAATGAATTAAGTAAATACAATGTTTATTTATGCCTTTTATATATTCATGAAAATAATATTTTATGTTGAAGTAGAAATTATATGAGATGCTCTAGTTGTAGCATTGATATTAGGTTTATAATGTAGTCTCACTATTACGATTTAATTTGCTTGTAATTTCGAGTCGTCTATGGTAATAGTATTAGAGATGTTAGTAGGGTAAATAGATAATAGTTTTTTTGATTAGATTTTTTTGATAGAACACAAATGTTTCCCTGCGGGATACATTTGAACGTCCCCGGTACGTATGTCACCGTTTGGTTGTACAGCGTAAAATACGCTGCAGTTAAAGTCAGTCGAACAGTTATTTGGGGTTAACAAGATGAAAGAGTATATAAAAATGGGTTAGAAAATCAGAATAATTTCAGTGATAAGTTATTTGTTCTTAACATGGGAGATAAAAGAATGAAAATGTAGTGTTTTTTGTAAGGGAGGGAACCTTTTTAGACTTTAAAGTAATCTAAGTATATATCATTAGAGTTTACCAAATTTGCATATCAGACCAGTTTTAATAGAGATATAGAAGGATTAATGAAACTAAGTTAAAAAGTACTAAGGGGAATAACAATATTATTAGCGCCCTTTACAGTTAAGAGAACGGAGTGCCGAGTAAAACGCACGTGAAAATAGTGACTAGAAATAAACAGTTATGTAGCACAGTTCACGGAGTTGGACAGCATAGAATTAAGCGTGTAGCTGGCGATAGGTGAGTGAACTGAATAACGGACCAATCACATTCACTCAAAAACAACTGTGGATCATCAGATAGGAAATTGAAGGACGAAAAGAGATCAGTCCCATCAGAAACTTTGCGGAAGCAAGAAGTGCCGCCCAGGGCTCTCAAGAAACGAACTTGTGGTCAACAAGTGTTCGTATCCAGAAACTGATAGCTAGATTTAGAATTTCTTAGCGATAGGAATTCAGGAGAATAGATTATCTGTGGTTAAATATTGAGATGAACATATTAGGAATAGAATAAGGGTGAACAGTAGGGATTGTGATAGGTGTTGGACTTCGATTTAAAACGGTAAGAGGAATTTTGAGCTATTTTTTTGACTTTCAGCAACTTTGTCACAGGCTAATGACGCATCTATTTAAGGAAGCGAGCTACAGAAGAGAATATTGAAGCAAAGGCATAATTAAAGATAAACAAAGCGGATAACTTTGATTATCAGATAGCCAGGATGGGCTGTCATACCAAGAAGATGAGGCATTGACATTAAACGAGATTGAATTGAACAAAGGGTTTACAGCGCTGACATTTATGAAACATATCATGCGCTCTCTCATATAAGAGTAAGTATGAAGACGCCACCACAAGTGAATCTGACATTCACGAAACATCTCATGCGCTCTCTCATATTAGAGTAAGTATGGTGGAAGCCATTTTGGTGTTGGACATTGTTTGATTATTTCAGGTATAGCTATTGAATCTTATATGCTGCATTTAAAGGAGTTAAACCTAACTAGGTTGAGATTGGGTGAGAACATGACTCCAAGGATTTAGAAGAACTGTTGTAGAAAATATGAGAAAAATGGTGAAAAATGAGAAGGAACTTTAGTAAGCTAGGTATACAACGAAATATGCAAGAGGCTACAGGAGAAACAATATATAACTATGCTTTGAGATATTTGATTGAATTAAGTGGAAGACTTGAGGACATTGTAATTGAGAACTGTATCTGATGAATTATGTTGGTTGATCTTGGATCATCTTATGTAAATAAAAGTTATTTTCGAAATTGAATCACATCACTCAGGTTGCTTGATGTGTGAAGAGATTAAGGAATGGAGAGTTATTAGAAGTGAGTAATAGGAGAGATAGAAATAATAGAACACCCTATACACATCAGTCGCTATACACCACCAAGGAGGGAAGAACGTGATCTGGGTTGAAGAAAAAGACGAACCTTATCTCTTCCAGGAATCACCATCTCTGGCGGAACAAGGGGGCCAGTAGGAGAAATAGTCTCACTTGGAGGTAGGAGAAAAAGTGAATGATAGATGACTAGGCCTGCCTCAGCCACCTAGTTATAGCTATCAACTAGTAGGGACACCTGCACGGTCACACTAATGTGAATAGAAAAAGAAAAGTGACCTTCAGGACAGAAGAAGATATGTCTATGTATTAAATCTCTTCTTTCCTGCCACCTTCGCAACACTTATTAAGTGTCATAATACACTCTTCCTCCCCAAAATCTAATTATTATTTCAGTTGGAACAGGACAAGTTAACAGTCATGAGACCGTTTAGAACACACACACACACACACAAACACACACACACACACACACATATATATGAATGAAAATCCACACAATAAAAAAATAACACGCTAGATATGAGTTTTCTAGCGTATCACACAATAAAGCAATTACCAAAATTGACTGAAGGTAAGTAAAATGAACAACACATTAATTTCTAACTAGCAGGGGACAATCCCCAGTCTTCTAAACAAAACAAAAAAGATTGCCTCTGTTTCGCTAAGTAACTTCAGAAAGGAATAAACCTCTTCATTTGGAAAATCACTTTTGGAACAGTGTTTCGCTAATCAGACTACAACCAATCTAACGTGCGTGAAATACTGCTGTCGATTTAATTATGCTGTGGATATCTTAACACAATTTTTTTTAATCCAATTGGCATTAAATGCAGGTGTTACGGTGGTTCTAGGCTCTCACTCTCGTGGTATCTAGAGCCAAGACTTTTACACTGCCATTTGCCTTCTCCTCGGGGACTCTGGCAAAACGTGGCTACAGTGTGAGTCAAGGACGTTATAATTATTTATCCAAATAGTAAATCCAGAAGACTAGTCTAAACTGACTGAGGAAAAAAGTGGGCTGGGTCAAGTGGGACGCGCAACGCGTATGCGGTAGAGATGCAACGTGTGATCTGTAACAGGTACTGCAAGTGATAATGAGCTCTGAAATCATGTGGCCATAGGTAGTACTTTGTGTTCAGCAAAGCAAAACCTATGCTGGTGATCCAAGAAAATTAGGATCCAACAAAGAACCTGATAGCCACTACGACTGGTATCCTACATGGGGAGCGACTACAGGGGCTTCAGTTTGGTCCGGATCTCTTAGATATTTCTCAATAAGAAAGTCCTTATAACCGTGCAATCTGGTATTAGGCTACAGCGCCTATTCCACTCTGTAGGTTAGAGCTTTCTCTTGTGACAACGAGCGCTGAGAGATTTATGAGTCTAGTGTATATATAGCCAGAATCTCTTACACAAACGCGTCACTCCTTTCCCGCACCTGCACAGAGGTCGACGAAGTTCCTCTTGTGACAAAGGCGTGAGGGAAATCAAGAGTTTTCTCCCCTATGACTCGAAATCAAAAGCGATTACGCATATAAAGCGGACACGCGTTTAATGTATACCAAATCAACGGGTTTACAGGGAGGAGAGCGTTCGGTCACTTGAATAGCTGTGACTCCGTTTGTGTCTGCTTTTCCCTGACTCAAAAGACACGTAGGTTTTGCCGCGACCAGATTGAAACAGTTAAAGAGGCTGCACAAAATAAAGCTGACAGTAGTACGTGCAAGTAGGAGGAATTCGGCCTATCTTAATTTTAAATGGCATGGCTACACCAGGAATTACGCTTTTTTGTGCTTAAAATGAAGAAAATGAGAGGAGATAAAATCACTGGCAAGAGTGAGGTAGTACTAACAGCTAGAAAGTGACAGATAATCTCTTTCCATTCGCAACATGAAATCGGTAAGAAAGTTACTTTTTTTTTATTTTCCCTCCAGAATCAACGCATATAATCTAGAATGTGTTGATATATATTTTTACGTATTGATGATTGATTATACATGCAAACATGGTGGTCAGATTAATTGTTGATGGTTTGACCACATGAGTGAGTGTCAAGATCGATGATGAAAGAAAGGGGCAGGATGTCGCTGAAGCGTGTGTGCCAAATTCTAAACCCTTTGAAAGTTCGTTCGTTCTCTTCTCTTTATGTTTTTGGCCTCCTTTTGTCTCTCTTCGTAAATCTGGGCCAAGTATTGTGAAGACTTTAAAAATTCACACACAACGGCAGTATTAGCTATGGGACTCGAAGCTATGGGACTCCATTGCACAAACCTCTACATATCCTGAAAAGTATACTCATTCAACAGCAGACTGTTCGAAAATTTCATCAGTTCTGATCATATACCACCCCAACCTCATTATGTTTCAAATCATTGTCTAATGTACTGTATGGAAGGTTGAATTTTATTTGTTTGTTTCTTGTTGGTGTTATTGTTTTTCTTCATTATTATGTTTTTCTTTAAAAACATACTCAACTTTGATTATGATTGGATACTATAAATGTATGCAACTTTATTACCTTACATAATGTTGCATGCCTTTAAATTAATACTTAAAGTTTTGTGTGGGAATGAACGGACACATTATTCTAGATGTCACAGAGAGAGAGAGAGAAGGAGAGAGAGAGAGAAGGAGAGAGAGAGAGAGAGAGAGAGAGGGTGGGGGGGGACAGAATGTTAGACGGGTCTGTGTGCCCAATTCTTAACCCTTTGATAATAAATTTCGTTCCTTCGTTCTCTTACATAAACTGGGCTTGGTTATTTGAAGAAAAAAAAAGAAAGAAGAATGAAGCGGATAAGGAAGAACTTCATCACAGTTGAATTTATTTATGAAAATGAAAGAAACATTTTTTGAACACCTAGAAAACTAAGAATTGTACTGCCTTAAGCTTTCGATGCCAACAAAGTTTAGTTTGATGATATTAAAAACGAGGCCTGACTTCCGAAATGTTAGCGTGCAATTGAAAGGCTGACAAGATTATACAAGAAAGCAGCAACAATTTGCCAACGCGGGTTCATTGTCTTTAGCACTGATAAAACAGCTAGCACAATATGAATGCTTCGTGCGTATTGGCAGCCTTCACTCTCACGAGTTATGACAAATTTTCTACTGAATACATGGGATTTTTATTTTTTTTTAAGAATATTTTTGGTAAGGCAGTAAGAATCAATCAGGGGAAATAATAGAAAGATTAATTTGACGTTTGGTTACACATTATTTATGGTTATTGGCAAACGCGTTTTGCTTCAGTCTTCAATCGCGAGAAGAATATGTAAGTCGAAAATTAAATGGTTCATGTATTGATGTGTGTAAGTTGTTGTAAATTGGTTACGTGACAGCGAGACACAGTTTGAGAATCATGTATCGGTCTTCGAGAACTTGTTCCACTGAGCATGAAAATATTGTAGGACATAAGTCTGTATTTGAGACTCGTGATTGAACGAACAGTCCAAGAGTTGTCATGAGTCCAGCAAGAATTTGACCTGTGATAAACATGACGAAACATATTCCTTAGAATCAAGTTATGTGACTATTTTGTGGATAAATTTTTCAAACACTTCTGCGAGTAGGTAGTTTTAATATACATTGAAATTAACGTTTTCGAGCTGTATGGAGTGTTGACATTGTCATATTAAACAATGAACTAGCTGGTATTTGCATCCTGTTCTGTTTAGACTCAACTAACTAGACAGATTTGTAATTATGTGAGTGATGTAACAAGTGACTAGCTCTGACGAGACGCTATAATATCTTTATTATTAACCTTCATCTGTAATGTAGTATCAGTTCTGAATATAACATAACTTGTTATTGTTATTAAAAGCGTTATCATTTCAGTGCGAGACAGCCACGATACCTGGACACAACGATAATTTTAATCGACAGCTTTTATACCTAAGGAAGCAGAAGAACTTCTAAATATGCAAATGATTTTCACCATTTTTTTAATGTCGTGTGCAACAACTTGTACACTTACCAAATGAAACATTCAGCTTACAATTTTCTGTTCTCTTGAATGAAGCCTCACTATTATAAATAAAACGACATTTACAATAACAACAACTGATGTTTTTGTTCAACTAACTACCACTTAATGTCCATTACTTCCCTTTGTCATTCTTATTTCCCTTTCTCTAATAGCGCCTTCAGTACTTTATTGTCTTCTGTAGGTTTACAGAATGTGGTATCAAGATAAGGATAAAAATTGCAAGAAGAGATTTCATTGCACTTTGAAATATATGGTAAACAAAAACGTCAAGTCTAACACAAAAATACGAAACGTTATCCCAATCAATGTCAAGTCAGTGTCAGTGCAAGCCTCTGAAACATATAGAATAACAAAAACAAAACTCAAAAAGTAACAGACTTTTATAAATGGGTGTATGCAAAGAATAGGGCTGAGATGGTACGACAAGATCAATAATGTGGAACTGGTGACAAGAACCATAGACGTGCAAGAGCAACAATGGATAAGAAGAACACTCAGACGATGGATTAGGTATGTGGCCGTTGACTGACTTGTCTATTTTTTTATACTTCTACTTGTGTTGATCGTATGTTAGGTTTCGTATCACAGCCCGATCAGGAGACTGTTTGTATTAATTGGTAAGTAATCTTCAAATACGACGACTTCATTCTGAACAACAGTTGACAAAATGAACTATGATGACCGCAGGCTTCATAACTCAACATGTAGAAATATTTACATAGAAACATGGAAAATATGCCAGGGGCTGGCTCTTGACAGACTTTAAAAACATCCCTAGCCGTCTTCACATGGCTGGCGACGTACAACGAAACTCAGTATATTATATTCTGCCTCATTCTCTATCGCTCTCTCTGTATAAACTGCTTCTAGTGGCTATTAGGTTCACAAGTTGAGAACTACTGTTGTTGTTGTTGCTATACTATCAATATCTCCCTACTTGAAACTGTTTATCTCAACGTTCAGTTATAGTCATTTGAAGCTAGCTTGGTATATCTCTGTTAAGAGATGCGCGAATGCTCTGCGGACAAATGATCACTCAATCAAAACTCAGAACCAACTGATTTTATCTAAAACCACGATTTACCATTACTATTATTTTCGAACCATCCATATCAGAACCTTCGCTCACCCAAACACTAAGCCCACGTGAAACTCGATTCGTTCACCCGGCTTCAACAAACAAAACCATATACAAACTCTGTCACTTAAACAAGGGATATAAGACTCATCTATATTTCTATTTATTACTTCCCTTAGGCCATTAGGTACACATTAATGAAACCTTGTGATAGCATTTGCAGCAGTTATTATTGTTTTGGATTTCTGTGGTTAAAAGAAGTATATCAATCAATATCATTTAGCTACCCAAGGAGCACAGGCCTTCAACAGACACAAGCCAAGTACTCTTGTGACGTGCCAACAGCTCAAGCTCTTTATATATCTTCCTCAATCATTTTCATTTCTTTGTGCAGTTCTCTTCTCCGTGTGATTTGACCTAACTCTGTCTCTGTTACCAAGGGGTTTATAGAACTATGACTGCCTGCTAATGCTATCATGTTATACTTGACATTTGAGATAAGGCTTCACATTTTTGTGTTGAATTTGATTTATCTGAAACTCCAAATTTTTCACAAAGCAATATTTGTCTTGCGTTTGATTACAGTTATGCAGTAAGAAGAGAAATGTGACAAGAAACATCCCTGGTCCACTCCAGTTCTTATCCCAAGTTGTCCTCCATGAAGAACTCTGTATTTTATGTCTTCAAATGTTGTCTTTATTAAGTTAATGATCTTTAGGTGGACTCCATAATGCAGAACCAATGTCCAAAGTAAGTTTCTGCCTACTGTGTCAAATGCCTTTACATAGTTCACAAATTGAATGCAGAGTGGTGATTTCCTTTCCAGGTTTTGTGTAACTATTAATTTCAGTGTTGCTGTCTGGTTTGTACATGATCTGTTTTGTCGAAAACCTGGTTTTTTTTCTCTTAATTGCCTGTGTACGGACTCTTTTAATCTCACAAGAATGATCCTGTTTGGTCTGCTAATATTTCGCCTCTCTCCCAGGCTTTACAATTAGTTTGCATAATACCTGTGTAAAGTTGTCAGTATATGCTGTAACAACATACTTTTACGTTATGCAATCATTAGAATTGTATTATTGCTTGTAAACAGGCAATAATGCATATATATTTACCCTGACGAAATAAACGTTTCGTTCCTTTGTTCGCTCTGTGGTCTGCTGATACCCATGTTGCTTTATGTATTCTTTCATGTAGAAACATGCTTCCTCCTTTAGCCAGTTGATTTAAAGATCAGATGTTTGTAAACAGTTTGCCGTTTTCGTAGCTAGTACCTTCTCCATGTTTTCTCATGACTTCTTCGAAGCCGGTAGTGTCTGCTCCTATTTTTGCACTTAGGTGGCCCATCAAAATTGAGATGCTTTTTCTTCCGTATTTAATCCAAGATATTTTGTAGTTTGGCGTCAAATTATTATTTCACGGATTCTTCTTTGTCATTGGTTGGTGCATAACTTAGGTTTACATAGCTGCGGGTTATCACCTTAAGAGCGCAACAAACTCATAGTCAGTTATGGCTGTAGGATGCTCTTAACATTGGATCATGTTTAACTTTATATTCTTTTTGGCTGTTTTGAATGTTGCTGTTATTATTCGGGGACCCATTGCTTCCAGTTCTATAAGTGCTTTCTGTGCTTCCCTAGCACTAAAGTCTTCCCTTCTGTAGGAAGCACTTTCTTCCTCGTGTCCTGAGAACTGCACAATTTCTCCTGTGATTAGTCTCTTCCTCTGCATGCCTTTCCATCTTGTCTCGCAGTATCAGGACATCAATCTTGTAATTCCTTATTTTTACTGACACCTGTTCAGTATTCACTTCTTCGTTTAAATTCTGGAGATTTTCCAACAAAATAAAATGCTAGTTGGCAACCCAGACTCCTTTCGGCATTCTCTGTATCTCGATATGAGCCTCCTTACTAGAGGAAGATTTTCTGTCTTTGATGTCGGAATAGAATTTTTTTTCCTTTAGTTGATCTGTCCATATTGTTTAGTTTTTTTTTTTTTTAAATGTCTAGAGGTTGGGGGTACCGGGCCTTATATCCAAATCTCTTCATTCATTTTTTACGACATGCATGATAGGTTGCTGTGTTACTTTTCTTTGCTCCTCTTTCAGACCTCGGTAAGACTCGGGTGAAGAGAAGTATAGGCGTATGAAAACCACACGGAGAAGAAAAGTGGAGAACGAAATAAAACATCATGAGAAGACGTGGAAAGGCTCTGAGCTGATGTCACGCGGCAGGGGGAATTAGAATGTGTATGTTGACGTCCTGTGTTCCTAGGGGAGCTGAAGAGTATTGATTCATTGATTGGGTTACTGATTGATTGATTGAAAGTTCACATTAGCCTCCACTTTCTTCTCTTCTTTTGTGGACTCTAGAACATGTGTGATTCTACTAATTGTACGTTTTAAACAGGTATGTCACATCCACTTCAGATGTTCACTTTTATCTTCAGCTGAATTGGACATTTTCTATAGGTATGTCTCATCCACTTCAGATGTTCACTTTAATTTTCAGCTGAATTGGACATTTTCTATAGGTATGTCTCACCCACTTTAGATGTTCATTTTAATCTTCAGCTGAATTGAACATCGCCTTGTTTTCTTTAAATTTTTTTGTATTTGCAATTACCTCTGGTCATTTGATACGGAAGATATGAGTTATCTAGTGCTGAATGACTGCTACTTTGTGTGACATAGTTTGTGCGCTCTCTTTTCCTCTCTGGCAGTATTGAACAACATTTGTTGTGCGTACTGAATTATGTGCTGTCGCGAGAGGTTCAGATGTTATTAAAATTTAAGAAATCCTGGACAAAAAAAGATGTATCAGATGATACCAGGATAGTGCCAGATAAGAGACTGGTCTTATAAGAAATACCCCCTTCTTTGAAAAGAGCAAGGGTGTATCGACAATCAAAGGTAGGGTCAAGCTGTATAAACCTTCAAGTATGATGAAGTTATATTTCAACTGTCAATTATTTATTTTACACATAGTTATCACTGTCGCTAGACTGTGAAGTTTGTAGGTTAGTTTAATAAAGTTCTTCATGAGTCATCACTCAAACTGTTTTTGTTATTTGTAATTTATTTGGTCTACAATGTTGCTGGATAGGCTGACCAGTGGAATTGTGTTCCACTTATCTGATAAAATGAGAAGCATCCAACTATAGCCAGGATCACACAATGTCTGGATCTCCAGGCTGGGGAAAACAGGGTGACTAGTTCTATGAAACTAGAGAACGTTTGCACCACAGAGTCCCACAGAAGTGAATGTCTCGTACACTCTTGGTAGTTGCAGGATAAAACCTGGAATACAAATAATCACAACCCTTGTATGGTCCAGCTCTATTCTATCCACACACACAATGGACGTAACAAACAGTATCAGACATTGTGCTAACAGTTGCACAGGACAATTTACCTCAGTACCACTCACAGCCAGGTCAATGCGATTACACTTTTCTTATAAATCGTATGTTAGATCCATTTGTCCATGATCCGCTTCCATACAATGATTTGGTTTAATACAAACTATTAAGTGACACCTTGATTAATACATGTTAACAAATCCTGTCATCCTTTCTTATGTTCCTGATCAGTATGTCGTTCCTTTAAGAAATACTCCTTCAAATGCATTATTAAACTTACAGTCGTATTTTTGCTATCATTCTCAATTTTTCTACACATTTCCCAATGCTGGCTTTTGTCTCTAAAACTCAATACATGCTTGCGTTCAAGCCGGCAGCACACTCGTCCTGTAATTTTTTTCTTTACACATTCAACACACTTCATAACACACAAGTGGATTAATCACAGGTAAATTACATAATTATACACACACACATATATATATATATATATATATATATATATATATATATATATATATATATATTCTTTCTTACCCTCAGGCAATACACATAAGCTGTAACATGCTGCTAATACGTATCTAGGTCTGTTATGCAGATACAGTGGCAAAGTATTTGACAGCATACGTTTGCCGCTCTCTTCTGTTCAGCTTGTGTTTGAAAAGGTTGTGGCCTCAAATCAGCAAAGTTCAAGGACTTTTATACTACGCTCCCCCGTCTCGGAAGACATGGTCCAAAACCAATGTTAGGAATCTAAAAACAATGCGTGTTTCTGCTTGAATGTTCAATGTGCAAATTTTTTAATTTTTATTATCTCTCTTAATTCTGGGCCGATTTTGATCATTTAAAGGTAGAATTATACTGTGAATTTATCTCTACCTTTATATCTAATAATTGGATTTAAATCTAAGCAGACTTTAACTAACTAAATTGGGGACTACCCTGATGTATAGATGTCATTTTAAACGATTTTTCTCTGTAATTGAACTACTATTCTAGGAAGTCTTTGCACCTACCTCTCAAGTGACATTCCCGTTGTGAAATATCTATACCTTTCCGTTTAAACATCTTTAATCCGTAAGAAATTAAATAAATTCTTACTATCATTTACACAAAATGGGCCTCTATGTTAAGCCTAAAAGGTTTCATTATACACACCAGAAAAAGGAGCGTTTTCATTGGTCATTATATCGGTCCGTTTTCCTATAGTATTGCGTGCGGTAAATATGACCGTGGTGTAAGACAGACCAAAACACGACAGAGCGCCCCCATTTAAAAGCGTGAACCATTCTTGTGGAGCTTTCCTGTCTGGATTTACAATCACGGCATTACCCCAACATGAGGTTCACTCTGCCTTACTTGTATCCTGGTTTCCTGCAGGTGGATGCCTACTTAAGAAATCTGCCCCAACGTTCTGCGATCCATGAATATATTCAACGGTAAACGAGTAAGGTTGTATAAGAAGTGACCACCTTAACAATCTTGCATTACCATGTTTTGCTGGTGATCACTTTGGACCACACAATGCCTACCATACAGGTATATTTGGAACTTCTTGATTGTCCAAACTAACGCTAAACATTCTTTTTTCAACTGTGGAGTAATTTTTTTCTCCGCTTTATTCAATTTGCGACTGGCATAAGCAACGGGGTTCAATTCTCCGGATGTTAATTGTGATCTTTGTAATAATGTTGCTCAAAAACCCACATTACTAGCATCCGTTCTCACCACGAATTCCTGACTCAAATCTGGTAGTCTCAATATAGGTCTACTGGTGAGTTTATGCTTTAGCTCTGTATATGCCTGCTCACAATCTGCCGTCCACTCTATTTTGTCTGGCCTGTCTTTCTTAGTTAAATCCGTCAGAGTAGCACACACAGTGTTAAAATTGTTGATGTATTTTTGATAAAACCCACATAGTGAGACAAAGGATCTCACATCTTTCTTGGTTTGTGGTCTTGGTGCTCTCTGCAATTTTTCCAAGTTCTTAGGATCAGGGGTCATATTACCCTGAAATACTGTGTGTCCCAAGAATTCTAATTCTTTGTAGCCAATACAACATTTTGTAGGCCTAGCAGTTAAATTTGCCTCTCTGAGTGTGTCAAATAACATATCCAGAGATGCTAGATGTTCATCAAATGTTTCAGTGGCGATGAGGATGTCATCCATGAAATTTGTAATAGATGGATTTTTCAGGGGATCCAATAACTTTCTCATCATTCTGGAAAACACACTCGGAGCATTCTTCAATCCAAAAGGCAACATATTAAATTCATAGTGCCCTTCCGAGGTACTAAAAGCCAGAAATGATCTGATCTCAGGCTTCACTGGAATCTGATAATATCCCTTACTGAGATCTACCTTAGAAAAATATTTGCCTCATTCAACCTGGCAAACAGTTGATTTCTATCCGGTAATGGATCCATCTGAGACTCTGTGACAGCATTCAGTTTCCTATAATCTATACAAAGTCTATGTTCCCCAGAGGGTTTCCTCAGCAAAACCACACTTAAACTATAAGGAGATTCACTATGGGAGATAATACCTTCTTGCAATAAGTATTCTATCTCTCCCTTTAAAGCTTGTTCTTTTGCGAAAGGAATTGAATAGGCCCTCATACAGATTGGTGTTGGGTCTAGTAATTTCATGTCATACTCCAACAAGTTGGTGTGCCCCGGTTTGTCCGTTAACACGTCTGTATGATTCTCTAGAACCTTCTGAATCTGCTCCCTCTGCCCTTTTGTCAAGTGATTACTGACTTTTACCTGCGCAGGAGTTTCGCAGGGTCTCGAGGGATATTTATATGAGGTGAGAGGTTCATTTTTCATTTCAGTGGCTACGGCCGGGGTCATTAAATGTGCACCTTCCAAAACTTTTCTATCATGATATTTCTTGAGTAGGTTCACATGATAGACCTTTTCTTTTCCCTTTTTGTCTATCTTGTAGTTAGTTCTAGATAACTTTTCTAGAACTGTGTATGGGCCCTGCCATCCTATCTTAAGTTTATGCTGCTGCCGGGTAATAGAAGAAGCGCCTTCTCCCGCACAGCTAGCTCTCTATCTTTCGCCTTCTTATAATAGTACTCAGCATGTTTCCTTCTGGCTTTCCTCAGATTATCGTTTGCTAACTTCCAGCCAGTTTTTAACCGAGATGTCAACTCGTTCACATACTGGTCTGATGAGGTTACAGTCTCTTCTGCTTTCTCATCTGTCCATGTCCTCATTAAGGCTTCTAATGGACCTCTGATGGGTTGACTAAATAACAATGTTGCCGGTGTCATTCCTGTTGAACTGTGTGAGACTTCCCGATAAGCAAATAATGCAGCGGGTAATTATAGATCCCATGTATCAGGTTTTTTGTGTGCCATCTTTCGCAGGATAGAAATAAGAGTTCCATTGAATCTTTCTACCTGCCCGTTCCCTGGGGCGGGATAGGGATTACAGTGAAAGTGCCTGAATTGGAAGATCCTGAATAGAAAAGGAGGTTAGTAAATTTTAGAACAATTATTAATCACTTTTCTTTTTCATTATTAGTGATTCCTTTTTTTGTACTTAGCCTCATAGCTAAATGTGTAAACACTATGTTTGTATTACTTCTGTTGGTTAATGGCTAGTCAAATCAAAGATTTTTCCTTCAGGACTTATAATATAAATAAGTAACTCATAGTTATATACTTTTCACCTTCATCTAGATTTTTAGATCATCATTACAGACTGTCATGGGCACATGCTTTCATGCTCACTATATTTAACAACATCATGTGCACCATATGTCATATATCATAATAAAACCATAAGATAAAACGAAAATCAGAATATCGATATTAAATTTGAAACTTATGAAACCACTTTATGTCTTCAGCCCTGCAGAAGTCTGCGTCTACACATTGCGTGTTTGGCGTCTAATCGCAAAGAAGCTTCCAAAGCCTACGTCCAGATAGCAGAATTCACAAGATAGGACATAATACACTGCCTAAGTTACAGGGAAAATCTCCACGCACGCGTTTTTTATACGTCGGTGCAGAAGCATTTTAGTCATCTGTTTACCAAGTGCTAACAAGTTGATTCGTATACATTTATATTAAGTCCATCTCACTCAAACGCTTACCACCCAAGTCAAGTTAAACACACACAAGTTGATTCTCCAATATATATCAAGTTCAACTCACTCACAAGCGTATTTTCTGAATCAAGAACGCATATCCTCACAAGCTGATGATATATATATATATATATATATATATATATATATATATATATATATATATATATATATATATATATATATATATATATACATCAAGTTCAACTCAACCTTAAGCTTATAGCCTGAACCAAATTCAGCTCTGCAATACGTCAGTGCATTAAATGAATTCATCTACTCTAATCGTGTATTGCACGACGTACAATCACTCAAAAAAGTTTCACAGCACGAAACACACTTGTTACCAGGAGATCCTTTCCCGAAGAGCCCCAGTCTTGTCAGTGCCTTTTCAAGATCAGACAGCAGACATTTTCCTGAGGCAACTGTCAACGGATTTGTCGACGATGGAAAGATTCCCAAGCGTTGAGGACCATTATAGCTTACTCATTCTTACTCCTACGCGTGCAAAGTGGTTCATCAAAAAGTACTCGCATTAAAGATAACCCACATTGCATAACATACATCTAAATTGGGAGATGGTGCATATCATCGCATAATCATACAGTGTAGGAAACTTGAAAGACTCACAGGCAGTGTACATCGGTAATACTTAATATATCTCATCATCCCTTCACTATTTACATAGGTTCACTTTGATTTTTAATTAACTACATTTGTTACATTTCATCTGTGTGTATAAATTGTCTTCCACCAACATCCTTTTTAATTTCTACTAACCCTATAGGTGTATATATATATATATATATAATTAATAAACTGTATTGCATCGTTGATTATTGCCTAGTTATTTAATATATCATTCGTGCTGTATGTGTTAAGTATTTACATATAGGTAAAATCCATCATTTAGGAACTTGGGCGATTTTGTGTGTGTCTTTATCAAGAACTGAGGTCAGAAGCTAATGTCGTAGAGAAATAGAAAACATTACATGATTTATTTTAAGAAAACAATGTCTAGTAGAGATCATTTACCGTCTCTTCTTCTTGTCAACGGATTTGTCGACGCTAGAGAGATTCCCAAGCGTTTCTACTTCTTTATTTCTTACAAGTGCCTGAAAACATACCTTTATGTTTGTTTAATATTTATTTACTGTTTACAGGCCTCGAGTTTCCCTTCCTTATGTGTTATAAATGTTTATACAATACTGTGACAGTGCGAAGACGATGTGTAAAGAAGAAGAAGAATTCATATGTAATGTTGTCGTCACTCTCTCTGGCCTACATTCACACACGTTCCGCAGTCACAGAAAAACTCTCTTGATGACAGGGGTCCCACTTTTATTAATGAAACCCTATCAGGTAGCGTATGAATCATACAAAAAACAATGTTGTCCACAATTTTACTTTGAAAGCATTTCCTGAGCAACACCATATAACCAAGCTATTTAGGTATTCTCTACGTAACACCATATAACCAAGCTGTTTAGGTAACACCGTATAATAACCCAGCACAGACAGCTGGGCTCTCTTTGTCGTTAGTTCTCTTAGCACAGACGCAACACATGCGTTTCAAATCCTCTACCTCACTGGTGTATCGTATCGAGGATGTATACCGCACATGAAGGCGATCTGGCTATTACTCAGCTCTGACCTAAGCCTCTCACTGTTTCAGTTTAAATCTTCATCTCCACCCCTGTACCACATGATAGCCACGTAAAATTGTCAGGGAAAACTCCATCCATCCCTCTAGGGGGCACATCAGGAGTCCTATGCTCAGTATGGATGACATGAGATCACATGTTAGCAAAGCTTATCTTCCTAGACGCCAACAATTCAAGTTCCCCCCACTGGTCGTTACATTCCCACGATATCTCTTGCCTGGAGTCACACCTCACGGTTTGGTGCTCAACAAGGTGTGTTCTCAGACAGCGCCAGGATGTCTAACAACCGAGGTCTGTCTCCCACGTCTCACTCGTCTGTCTTCTTCACGGATGGCAAAGGTGTGTTTCGTTTAAATTGCCCATTACCGGGTGAGAATGCCAACATGAGCACAAATTCACATCGTTAACTAGATCGACAACTAATTACTCAGTCTAAAATTACACCTTTCTGGCTACACCGTCACAATACCAAAACCTACCCTCTGTCCTGTACTTACTGTTCTTAGTATTCTATCATTTACTATACGGGAGCTAAAACCGCGTTTTTACGCGCTAGTTTAGCTATCGTTACCGTCGCGCGCCTCTTGAACTGGCGAGCCGTAAAATTGGTACTAAACCCGCGCCACATCACGGGGCTTGCCGGATACTAATTAAGGTCTTTGTCGTGTGTAGTCTGACCTATTCTTTATAACAGGGGAACAACAGAAGTGATTGCGTCATTAATAGGCTGGACTGCCCATGGTAAATTTCCGGTGTTATGTGTTGCGGGTCGCACTAATGACCTGTCATCGAAGCATCATTTTTGGTGATGCCTAGATGGCAGGGCGGATAGTGTGATTCGCTTGCATAGCTAGGTGGAGTTGTCGCACGGAAAGTCCTGGGTAAGCCACTCACGTCTGTTGTTTTTCTGTTGTCTAGTTTTCTACTTCTTTATTTCTTACAAGTGCTTGAAAACATACCTTTATGTTTGTCTACTATGTATTTATTCTTCTTGTCCTTTTCTCGAATAGGTATATTTCTTTCTTAACGATCCAATTCCTAGATACCTTCTTGACAACATTCAGTAAGCCATCCTCATCATACTGTAGCGGTGCGACAATTGGTGCCCCGCCCAGTATATTACATACAAACGTAAGTAAAGAATAAATTATCAAAACGGAGGATGAGGGTGAAGAGAAAGATAAATCGCAAATTATAACGAACTGACAATATAAATGAGCATTCAATTCTTTATTTTGGAGGTCATTACAGACAAACTGAATGAAAATTCCGCAGTGATTCACGATAACTGTACTGAGCAACAACAAGAAATAATAGCTTATGATAGCGAGAGCAAAAAGTGAAATTTTAAATTTAGTTAAATTTACTAAGCATCTTACTCAACTCAGGTGCTTATCAGAAGTTTAAGAAAGAGAGCATGCATTTATTCTCTCGAGAAACTATTGCGTACGAATACTAGTCTAAATCCATTGAGTTCGTGCTGACTGTCATTGTTGCCTGCTGTAATTCTGTAAACACCTTTCTTCTCTCAACAGTCCCAAGCCACGCTTCTAGACATCTGTAAAACCAAAGTCAGGTTAATATCAGAGAACGGTTTACCTACAAACTCTTCGTACAATATTTATTTACTTGTGTCCATTAATATGGCAAGAATACAACGAACACGTGTGAGATGAATGGAAAGAGGTGGTGGTTGGTCTCTCTTAGAATAAGAGAAAACGTGACTCATTTTACGCACACAAAAACGAGTTCTTCATCGTTGAACCAACGTACGAAAACAATTCAAAAAGAAGAAAATGAGGTGTAATACAAATGCATATCAATAACCACAATAAATATTTTCCGTTGATTAACGACGTATAAGGGAGTTTTTCTTTGCTGCTCTTGTAGTAAAAATGTTTAAATACAATACATCGTGAAAACATTTACAACACGATCGTTGGTCTGCACACGTACAGACAATCTAGTGAAAACACAAATAGTAGTAAGCAGGCGATATGATATCAAGAATACTTTTCATCATTTCTTTATATCAGCTCGTGTAAACCATGTGAGAATGCAATCTGACTTTACTTCGAAGAAAAAAATTGTTAACTTCCAAACTGAAGCTATCGTTTGAAAGTAAGTAAATAAAGGTAATTAACAGGTACTCGTTGGACATAAAGGATGGCAAAGAAAATATGAGTAATAGGCTTACCGGGAATCGAACCAAGGACCAACCAGGCGGCGCCATCGCCTTGCTGTGACAGTACATCGTGAATGGACGCTGAGCCAATTTTGCACCCCAAAAAAAAGTGTATTATTGGCTGAGGTCATTCTCGTGACACTCACACAACTATGGTATAAGACCCGTGGACGACCCAGAGAGTTTTAAAGACGCAATCACTAATATAACTTTCCTATCAGCAAGTATAGACCAAATAAAAGCCGAAATACTTGTGTCCAGTAAAGTGTGGTGGAAGACGAATAACAAAGAATAGATTGGTTGGTTGAAGTTACGGATGGGTGAACTCTTATATAAATAATGAATGAAACCTGAGTCCTGTGGATAGTAAATAAATAAGTGAATAAATAAATAAAGGTAATTAACAGGTACTCGTTGGACATAAAGGATGGCACTAGACAACAGAAAAGAAAATATGAGTGGTAGGCTTACCGGGAATCGAACCTAGGACCAACCAGACGGCGCCATCGCCTTGCTGTGACAGTACATCAAAATTGTTCAGCCCATCTGGCCCTTTGTTTCTCTTCATTGCTAATGCTTTGTCCTTCTCTACTTTTCACTGTTGCATTGTGGTTTAGCTGTTCCTTAGATAAAATTCTAGTGATATTATATAACGTTTTCAAGTCTTCTTTGTTTGTCGTAGTATTGGCTTCCTCTGTTAGTTTTTAAATAAATTCTCTTTTATCTTGCCTTGTACTCTTTTTCACTGCCCTGTTTAGCTACCAATATATTGTGAGCAGTTGTTTTCTCTCTTCTGCCTCTTTACAGTTATTTACTTGCTGTTTGATGTCTCTCGTTTCTCTTATGAGGTTCCATGTGTCTTCTGTGAGTCATTCCTTCTGTTGTTTATTTCTTTTGCCAAGAACTTCTTCGCATGTATTCCTGTATGCTTCCTGAATTGTGCAGCAATGGTTATCTATACTTTCCTTTTCAAGGTTCTCCAGTGCTTCAAATCTATTTCTCAACTTTAGGTTGAACTGAACTCTTGTGTCTTTGTTCATAATGTTCTGGATATTATACTTCGGGCTTGATCTTTCTGCTCTGTCTTTGCGCGCCCTTAATTTTATCCTCAGTGATGCTAGGAGAAGGTGGTGGTCTGACGCTACGTCAGCTCCTCTCTTTCTTGTAAGCAGCGTCTCCATTTTCTTTCTATGGTCATATGTAACACCTTTTTTGAACACCACCCAAGGAAATTATACACATGGAAAAGCCCAGGAGATATAACACGAAATCAAATCGACTATATCATGATAAAACATAGATTTAAGAACAGTGTCACAAGTGCAAAGACACATCCTGGCGCCGACATAAATTCAGATCACAATCCAGTCGTCATCAAAGTAAATATAAAGCTGAAAAGAGCAGGAAACAGAAGGCAGGAGGAACCCCAGATAGAAATATCAGCGCTGAAACAACCAGATATAAAACATAAATATTTAATCGACGTCAAAAATAAATATCAACAGTTATTGACAGAAAGCATGGAGCAGTATAGAAGTGAAAACCCAGAAGAAAAAGCAGCCTCAAAATGGGAATGCTTAAAAACAAGCATACAATCAGCAAATGCAAATTTACCTAAAAAGGAGTCTAAGAAAAATCAAATTTGGATGAGAGATGATATCTTGAATAAAATGGCCGAAAGAAAGAAAGCAAAAAACACTCCAGAATATAAAACAATAGACAATGACATACGTACTATGTGTAGAGAAGCAAAAGAACGGTGGATAGAAACAAAATGCAAGGAAATAGAAGACTTAGAAGCAAAGCACATGACAAGAGATATGCATGAAGAAATAAAGAAATTATCAAATCGGTCGCGGTTTGCACAAGGAGGAAGCTGTATCAAGAACAAAAATGGTGTAATATTACTTGATGAGAAAGACATATCAAACAGATGAGCAGAATAAGTAAAAGAATTATTCGATGACAACAGAGGTAAAAAACCATCACCAGATTCAAATTGTGGTAGGGTGGGCGAGATGGTGATGATGATTATATTGTGATATGTTTCATCACTCTCTTGTCACAATCGCACCGACCCGAACAACAATAAAACTCTTGATTCTAGAGGAAGGGGCTGTATTTATTTTTACAACCCATTCAGTGACTCAGCAAACATTAAACAAATAAACCAACGAACATAACACCAAACAAAACACCAAGCATGTGCCCGATTGCTAATTGTGCAGAAGCAAACAAAGCAACGACTGGTTAAAATCATAGTTAAACAATGATACTCTCACCTGCCAAACAGTCCTCCCACGTATACTACCTGACACCCTCAACTATCACACACGCACACACATGCGTGTCGTCCAATGCGACTAGTAAGGTGTTGTGCGTGAGGCTGGCAATCTCACCATGTAACACAGATTGCTACCGAAACCACTACTGCAAGAGCACACACTCAGCTATCACACACACACACTCATGCATGTCATCCAATGAGACAAGTAAGGTGTTGTTCGTGGGGCTGGCAATCTCACCATGTAACACAGATTGCTACCGAAACTACTACTGCACGAGCATCTGAATGCTTCATACGGATGAAACCACACTGGTGGCCCCATGCTCCCTCAGGAGCGGAGAAGAGAAATATATATCTCCAAGTGAGCCCACGTGCTCTCACAAACCATTCTTCACATAACCATAATTAAATAATAATAAAATGGACATAAAATAATATTCTTCAACTACATGTACATCAAATACTCTCAGTAATAAGAGTAAACCACCACCTCGAACTGATCCATCTCAATATTCGTCACTGCCCTCTGAACATGTCGTAAGTGGCGACTGGTGCGCCTGGTAACAAGCGTGTCGTATACGACCCCTGATGAGACTGAGAACTCATCACATGAAACACATCGTTACCGTCACCGAAACAACCACAGCAATAGCATAAAAATGCTTATTGTGGGCCTGTAATGGACACCAGCTGCATTGGTGTTTCCATGCTCCGCCGGGAGCAAACATAGAAACACCTGTCTCAACGTGCCTTACGCCTTACGCACGCTCTCCAGAAATCTAAATACATATTCTCACTTCAAAGTAACCCATAAATATATACAGTAGAATAATGAATCATCGTGAAATACGCTCAATTACTTTTACATTAAAGAAATAAAATATAATTATTCTCGACTTAAACCAAACTGGAACTAAATACACAACGTGTCACATGGCGTAACATTTACCACGCGGGGTGTGTTATACCGACTCGCTGGCGCCGCTTTTTATACAGTCCTCGCCACGTGGGTGCCATCTTGCTATTGTTAATCTTATCTAAATTCCAGTGAAATAGCATATATCTGCCTTTCTGATGAATGAAATAATCGCTCTTAAACTTTCACATCTATCTATCTATCTTTTTATCTCATTAAACATTAAAATAGCCACATCGATATTATTTCAGAATTATATAAAACTAATTCTAATTTAAATTAACTCACGTGCTCAAGGCATTTACAGCTTGGCTCTGTGTGTCTTACTTCGTCTGTTCTCTCTGGGCGGCTGTGGCAAAGTAGGCCCGCTTGCCGGCCGTTATCTCTTTTATTAGCCCAGGTCGAATCACTCAATTTACTGCGCGCTAGGCGTATTGATTCGGCCGCATAAACAACACTCGCGATTATTTGCTTTAGAAGGGCCGAAAATAGAAATATACACAACTATTTCTAGAGCAAAAACACTATTCTACACCACAACTTAATTTTAAGGCATTATTATGGCCTTTTCATCAATCTTGAAGACTTTTTACATCTCAGCATGCTTCGCGCACTTCTAAAATACATGGGCGATAAATCTGCCCAAAAACAGGAAGGGGGCGGGCGTCTCCTTTTCGGCCCCATCACATAATGAAGGCCCAAACATTCTCAGATCAGAAGTAGAAAATGCCATTCATATGATACAAAAAGGAAAATTAGCAGGCATGGATAACATAAAAATTGAAATGATAGAAGCTCTGGAGAGCTTTGGTATAGATACAATCACAGAAATATGCAACGATGTATAAAATACAGGATATATACCACACGACATGAAGACATCAGTTTTTATAACATTGCCCAAAAAAACCAAATGCAACAGAATGCTCAGACTTCAGAACAATCAGCCTGATGAATCATGCAATTAAGATACTGCTCAAAATCATACAGGAAAGAATAAAAAGTAAAGTAGACAGCGAAATCCAGGAAGAACAGTTTGGTTTTAGACGGAACAGTGGAACAAGAGAGGCAATATTTTGCCTAAGAATATTAGCAGAAAAATATACAGAGGTCCAAAAAAGTATGTATATGTGCTTCATTGACTATAAGAAGGCTTTTGACAGAGTCCATCATGAGAAAATAATTGAATGCCTCGAAGACATAGGTATTGATGGAAAAGATATACGAATACTCAGTAACTTTTATTGGGAGCAAACTGCCACAGTAAGATCTGGAAGGAATTATTCACCATACATAGACATAAAAAGAGGTGTCAGACAAGGTTGTGTGCTGTCCCACTGCCTTTTTAATTTATACACCGAAAAAATTTTCAAACAGATACAGGAAATACCAGGACTGAACATCAGTGGAAGGTCAATAAACAACCTTAGATATGCAGATGATACCGTTGTGTTAGCTGAAAGCGAACAGGAGTTACAAGAACTAGTGAAGCAAGTGAACAGTATAAGTCATGAATATGGACTCGACATTAATATTGAGAAAACAAAAACTATGATAATTAGCAAAACAGACGATCAACCCACATTAAAGATAAGCATAAATGGGAAAATCCTGGAACAAGTCAAGAGCTACGTATATCTTGGTCATATAATAACAGAAGATGGCAGATGTGAAACAGAAATCAAGAAGAGAATAGGAATGGCCAAAGCTACATTCAACAACATGAAACATATACTGACATCCAAACAGTTATCTCACAAATTAAAACTGAGAATCATAAAGTGTTATATATATTCTGCATTTCTGTATGGGGCAGAAACATGGACGATGAATAAGCATTTGGAAGAAAGAATTGAGGCTCTTGAAATGTGGATATATAGAAGAATGGGGCGTATCTCATGGAAAGAGATGAAAACAAATAAGGAGGTCCTAGAAAATCTAGGTATGAAAAGAGAACTAATGAGGGAGGTCAAAGTTCGGCAGCTAAAATACTTTGGCCACATAAAAAAGCATAACACCTTGCAGAAGACCATAACAGAAGGGAGAGTTGAAGGCAAACGTGCAAGGGGAAGACAGCGCTATAAGTGGGAAGATAACATCAAGAGATGGACAGGAAAGAGTCTATCAGAGTGCACCACCAAGACAAGAGACAGAAGACGTTGGAGATCCATTACAGCCAACCTTCGTTGTGGAGATGGCAACTGATGATGATGATGAAGCAGCGTCTCCATTTTCTTTCTATGGTGAAGTGGTCTATCTGATTTTGCGTGTGCCCATCTGGGGAGTTCCATGTGGTCTTGTGTATGTCTTTATGTGGGAAGGTAGTCCCTCCGATGACCAGATCATTCAAATCACAAACGTTTATACAAAGCTCTCCATTCTCATTTCTGTTTCCTATGCCATTCTTTCCTATGATTAGTTCCCAGTTTTTGTTGTCTACTCCTACTTTTGCATTTAAATCTCCCATTACTATCTTAATGTCTCTCCTGTGTGTTTTGTCCAATGTTCCTTGGAGTACATCATAGAAATCTTGCTTCTTATCATCATCTGCATTGTTAATAGGATCATTATATAACACTGAATGATGGTGATTTTTTTCTTCCTTTTCCTTTGAATCGTGCCGTTATTATCCTGGGCGATATAGGTTCACATTCTATTAATGCTTTTCTGGCTTCCTGGGACAGCATAATAGTAACCCCTTCTCTGTGTGCGTGGTCTTCACCCTCGTGTCCTGAACATTTGACATTTCCCCAGTATTCGTCATGAATTCACCAGTTCCATTTAATCTCGTTTCTGCTAGTCCTAACAGTTTCATTTCGTATCGTCTCATCTCTCCAGCTACCTGTGCTGTCCTTCCGGCTTCCTACATTGTTCGCATGTTCCAGGTGCCTATTCTGGTTTTTTTCCTTCCTGACTGACTGGCTTTCATCAGGTGTCTGCGTCATACGTCTCTCTTGCGAGGATTCTTCCTGACTCTGGCTTATCTTTCTTTCTTCAACTGTTTCCGTTTCTGTGACACTTTGTTTTTTTTTCCGGCAGGGTTGTCAGCCCTGTTCTCCAACCTCTTTTAACCTGGAGGACAGGGTGTGCCCACTTTGTTTGTCCTTTCCATTTTGACCTGCTCAGCTTGATTGAACGTACCAGGAGCAAAGGCTCCCGCTGATATAGCTGAAAATTTCCTCAAGGCACTCAAGCCGACCCACCACTTCAAGGTGGGGCACTTGGGTCGGAAGATGCGGTTACTTTTCCCTTATTGTTATCTATAAAATCAGAAAGTCAACGCCTCGACGATGCAGTGACATTAGATAGGGGATTGAAACGTCTCGCTAACCTGGTCGCTTATCATAAACATGGACGTTGGACAGTCGCGTATGGCAAGACAATTTGTTTATCTGTCTGGCAGACTCGAGAAATCGGCGATTCTTGTGTCCGACAATCTAGAAAAATAACCATACTTTCCGGAAACCGATGGCGCAGCGAGTTCCAGCAATCCAGGATATCTCACTGCTTGATTTACTCGTAGCTTAGTGAATCCCTCCTACCACTTTTAATAATAAACCCCTATATAGTATGAATATGCTTATGTATGTAAAGTTATGCATGAGACCTCATCATGTAAAATAATTGTAATACAAACCACCACTGCAAAAGACGGTGACTTCTTCGTGTGCGTTGTCTACGGCACACCAGCTGGCCGACGTGTTTTTGTGGAGTTCTACATTTGGCACTGAAAAATTGGGTAGCCAACAGAAATGGTTGGTTTATTACCCCTATGAAATCTCACAGAACCGTGGCTTTAGAAATTGGTCTCCGGTAAAAATGTGAGTCAGGGAGTCAAGCTGACAATGAGAGTGGAGCAAGAAAACAGTGAAGTTGTATTGTGAATGCGTTAACAATTCACTCCCTACGGCAGTATCTGGTTGTAGGACTCAAAGCTGCCCACCTGTGATAAAATCTGTCGCACACACTGGAAAACACGCCAAGTCCCTAGTCATTCAATACCAGACTATTCTAATATTTCTCTAGTTCTTATAACATGTCACCTTAATCTGATTATGTCTCAAATCATTGTCTAATTTATTTTATGACGGGTTGAATTTTGTCTTTTTTTAATTTTTTTTTTGTCTTGCACTACTGGCTGTTATTATTTAACATACTTAATTTAAATATGATTGGATATTGCTAATGTATGCTGTTATATTAGTTTTATAATGATACTTGCCTGGTTCCAATGGTTGTTATAGTCGGGAGTTATAGTAAGGATAAGCTCTCACTGTAGATAAATGGTTGTATGGCACGCGTCTCAATTAGCCTCTGACAACCAGTCCAGCTCGCGGCCTTTACGTGAGGCTCAATTTGAGCCCGGCGGAACTGTATCCACTGACGGGTGAAGGGGCAAAGGCGAGCGTCTGGCGCCTTAAGACCAGCAGCTTCGGGCAGATAGGGCTCGTGGTAGCTTATCTAAGAGAAGGAACTCTGAATTCAAACTACCGCTGCCTTGCGTGAATATCTATTTATGGGATTGGCTTCGGGAGTAAACACTGAGGATAAATCCGGAGTCGGAGTCCCTAAGGCAGTCTAATGTTGATTCGACTTTATTCTGGCAACTCCTGCGACCTGGCTGGTACCAAACTGTATCGGCTACTGTCGTTCCTTTGGATCTACCAGCTGCGCGGAGAGGGCGAACATGCTGCATGAGCAACAGTTTGATCTCCATATAACTGTGCCCAAGCTCGCACCATGAAGAGGACACTCCAGCTTCACCCTGTTGGTGTCGGTAAAACACGGGAAGTAGCGGTTACCGGTTATAAGCATTTTGCCCAATTGGCATAGAGCATGGCGCCAGGGACTACTTCCGACAGTGGGAGAGGTTCTAGGATCTCACTGGACAGCTACCGCCCGCTTCAAGCTGGGCAGCCCCCCGTCAATAAATTGTTGTCTCGCCACTGTCTGCTTTCCCCATTGGGTGCATGGGGATTTGGGTCAAACCCGAACAGTGGACAGAAAATTTTGCGCCAAGCAATTATCATAACAGACATAAGCAATCGTGGGATGCTGGAACGTCAGGACTATTTTGACTGGACTATCCGAAAATCTACAGGACGCAGATGGTGTCAGGAAGACAGGCATATTGAATGATGATCTTAAACGACTTCAGGTGGATATAGCTGCACTTCAGAAAACGCGCCTGGCAGGCTCTGGAATGGTGAGTGAGAAGAACTACACATTTTATTGGCAAGGGAAAGACCCTAAATGAAACTAGAGAACACGGAGTATGGTTTGCGGTTAAAAAATCACTAACTAAAATGGTTCTGCAAGCTAGCGCAGGTCTCATCACCCTCGTCAGTGTGTATGCTCCTACTCTGTACTCTGCCTCAGAAGCTAAAGATGAGTACTATGAGAATCTAGCAGCAGTCATCAAAAGCATACCTAGGCAAGAACAGCTTATTCTTCTTGGTGATTTTAACGCTATAGTGGGAGCCGATAGTATGTCATGGCCTTCATGTCTGGGCAGGTTTGGTATTGGCAAGATAAATTAAAACGGACAACGACTCTTAGAGGTGTGTGTAATTAATGACCTCTGTGTGACCAACAACTACTTTCAGACAAAACCCCAGCATAAGGTGTCATGGAGAAAACCACGATCCAAGCACTGGCACCAACCGGATCTGATATTCGTCAGAAGGCCACTTCTCAGGTCTGTGCTCTCCACGCACTCATATCAAAGTACAGACTGTGATACAGATCACTCCTTGGTTTGCTGTAAAATCAGAGCACAGCCAGGAAAAGTCTATCGTGTCAGACATGAATGGAAACCACACATTGATATCAGCAAGATGTAAGACTCTGTCATGATCGCTCAATTTACTGCGACCTTCAAGAAAGTGCTCAGTAGCCCTCAGCATGGTGATACTGTTACAGAGAACTGAGAGCATCTACGGAACACCATTCAAAGTACTGCACTTGCCACCTTTGGTAAGAAAACAGTGACGTCAAATGACTGGTTTGATGCTTCATCAGATGTGATGACACCTGTCATTGAAGCTAAGCGCAGTGCTGCGAATGAATAAAAACGTTCACCGAGTGCTAGAACCCTACAGATCCTGAAAGCTACGAGAACAAAGTTAACAAAACTGATCCACTCTGTGCAAATGACTATTGGCTCCAGCTCAGTGAGAGCATCCAGACCGCGGCGCAAACAGGCAACATTAACCAAATATATGACGGTATAAAGGAAGCCATTGGTCAACAAAAAGCAAGACGGCATAGCTAAAAACAATCGCGGAGAGAAGCTAACTGATAAGGGGAAGCAGTCGGTGAGGTGGGTCGAGCACTAACCTGAGCTTTACGCAAGAGAAAATACCGTTAGTCCTGCAGCCCTTGATGCTGTCAAATGCCTGCCAACTATGGAGGAGCTGGATGCCGAACCAACATAAGAGGAACTCAGCAAGACCGTTGATAGCTTGGCCTCTGGCAAAGCACCAGGCAGTGATGGGATTCTTTCTGATTTAATCAAATGCTGTAAGAGCACGCTATTACATCCCCTGCATAGGGTGCTGTGCCAATGTTGGGAAGAGACAACTATTTCTCAAGACATGCAAGATGTGAAGATTGTAAAACTATATTTTTAAAAAGGAGAGGGAAGTGATTGAAATAACTACATAAGCATCTCTCTCCTTTGTATTGTTAGTAAGTTTTTTGCCACAGTCATCTTAATGCGACTACACAAGTTAGCTGAGCGCATATATCCAGAGTCACAGTGTGGGGTCCGAGCTGGTAAATCAACAACAGACATAATCTTTTCTCTCCGCCAGCTTCAGGAAAAAATCAAGAGAGCAGAAAACTCCCTTATATCGCCTTTATAGACCTCACAAAAGCATTTGATCTGGTTAGCAGGGATGGACTCTTCAAAATCCTCCTGAAAATAGGCTGCCCTGCTGAATTCCTGGAAATGATAAAGTCATTGCATGACGACATGAAGGGAACAGTCCAATATGTTGGAAGCACATCACAACCCTTTGACATACGGAGTGGCGTTAAACAAGGCTGTGTTCTGGCTGCGACCCTCTTCGGGATCTTCTTTGCCTTACTCCTGAAACATGCATTCAGAGATGCAGCTGAAGGAATATGCCTTCATACTAGGTCAGATGGCCGTCTGTTTAATCTTTCAAGGCTGAAGGCAAAAACAAAAATCAGAAGGGTCACCATAAGAGACTTGTTGTTCGCTGATGATGCTGCAGTCGTCACTCAAAGCCAACAGGAGCTTCAAAGCTTGATGAATCACTTCACTCAAGCATGCAAGGACTTTGGCCTCACAATAAGTCTAAAGAAAACGAATGTGCTGAGTCAGGATGTGGGTGCTACACCAGTTATCACTATCGATAACTATGAATTGGCAGTGGTGCACCATGTCGTAAAAATTTTGACTCTGTATGACACCACGCTCAAATTCCCCGCTCTAAAACTAGCTATAATATTTGAATCTAAAAATAACTATAGTAGTTGAACGTAGTCTAAGACCCCAGTCAAATTTACCGCCTAAAATTTATCTAGTGTATTTGAATTTTTCTAGTAAACAAGTCAAAAGTTACCGCCCACTCAAAATTATCTAAGAGCCTAGTACACAATTTAACAACCAATCAGAGTGCTTCTTTTCTTTGTGGTAAGGATAAAGAAACCTTTCAACTGAGTAACAATGCCTATTTTGTGTTTTTGACCGAACGAAGATATTTTATTTCTTAACAACTAAAGATAGTTAAACAAAAGGAAATGTCTCAAATTATATCGCTGATATTGCTTAACACGTAAGCATAAATATTCACGCATGATAAAATTTTATTGTAGTAGTAAAAATGTATTTTAGTGACATTTTCACATCAGGGTAATGCCAAATTTAATTACTTAAAAATTACCCAGATTGAAATGCAAAGAAATAACTAAGGAATATCCATATAGAACGATAGAGAAGAATGGGCCGTTTGATTATCACTTTTGATAATTAAAATCGGTCCGCTAATAACTATAATATAAAACATTTAAAATTAGTCAGATTATACAAACACGCTTAGAACAGCATAAGTCTCAAGTCTCAAAAATTAACTTTTTGACTTTCCCTCTGATTGGGCGGATGTACTTCTATAAATAGTAACAAAGTGGTACAATCGGGGCCATTAGATTCAAAACATTCACGCCGAGCTGACAGCAGTGGAAAAACAGACAGATCAAAGTTTTGCCTTCTGTTCTGAAAGCAGTTCTAAGATCACTTAGAAGGCCATTTCAGCTTGAGTGTGAGAATATATTTACCTGGGGGTAAGAAAGATATGTTTATTTGCTTATTTTGTTAATAATTAACTTGTGAGTAAACAGCCTGTTTGTTCGAGTGTTATTAGAAAGTGAAACTGCCGGCGGGATGTGTTGTGTCACAATGACCTAAGTAGGAATGTGTGTAGTAGTGCAGGCTTGTTCGAAATGAAAAAAATGTGTATAGTGTTTGCAAATATGGCACAAATTACGACAGTAAGTGTTAGTGGCGATTTAAATTAGTAATTCTGCTGGAGTGACACACTCTTCAAAGATCATGTGATAAACATACATGAAAAGTTAGAATGAAGTAATCAATAGGTCACATGCTGTTTTGTACTTACCCTAATTATCGTATGGAAGCCAAGCATGGACTATGGACACTACAATGGAATCAATACTGAGAAAGAATGATCATCTTGAACGGACTGTAGGCAAAGAAATTATAGGTCTTGTGCAACTTGTTAGCACAATCACTGAGGGAAGGGTAAGACTTGATGTTGTTTGTGGGTGAGTGAATTAAGGCAGACTTCTACATGGAATGTGGTTGTCCTTTTATTCCAGGTTATATCATGAAATTACCTCGTGGCTGTATTCCTTTGAGAGGAAGTGTGTGGGTGATGCGAGCTCCGCATACAAATGGAGCCAGACCCCATCTTCTCAGGCAGGAGCTACTAAGTTTGTGGTCCTGCAGTGGTCTATGAATAGCAGCAACAATATTCGAAGATAAGTCCTTTATAAAGGCCAGTGTCAGAACATCCAATCATTCACCCAAGAGAAATAAAACTAGAATTTCAACCCTTTTATGATGACTAGATAAGACCATCAAAATATTCAAGAGACCCTACAGTATAGTAATAGCAGACGTTATCACTCATAGGAACAGAAACTGTATGTTTAATTATTTCAGTGAACACTCCACACAAATGGAACAGTTTTTTCCAATATATTTCTTTTAATGTATAAATATTATTTTATTGCTTTTGAGTATTCCTGACCTGAAAAGATTGAGGTTCAGGAAAATTAAATTGTATATAAAATTTCATACAGTCTTGCTTAATAATTTTATTAAAGTTAAAGTTCTGTTTTGAAATTAATAACTGTTATATTAGATAAATTACCCTAGACATAGCCAAATAAAATAACACAGTTAATCATTTATCAATTTGGGATCTTAAGAGAAGCAGTAGGGACTCAGAGTACATCATCATCATCTTCTCTGAGAACTTGCATAGCTTGACCCAACTTTGATGTCTATACACCCTTGCTCTTTTCAGAGAAGGGGTATTACTTATAAGACCAGTCTCTTATCTAGCACTATCCTGGTATCCTCTGATACATCTATTTGTCCAGGATAGCCTATATTTTAGTAACATCAAAACCTCTTATGACACACCACTTCACATACCTGGGGTCTACCATCAATGACAAACTCTCACTGGACACAGAAATTGACAGCCGCATTGGCAAAGCTGCAGCTACCTTTGCCCGCCTCACATCGCGTATTTGGGGAAACTCTAAACTCACAACGAAGACCAAGGCTGCGGTATATAACACCTGCGTCACCAGCACTCTCCTATATGGCAGCGACACTTAGACAACCTATGCTAAACAAGAAAGAAGGCGCAATACCTTCCATGTACGGTGTCTACGCCACATCCTCGGCATCTCGTGGAAAGGTAAAGTGACAAATGTCGAGGTGTTGTCACGTGCTGGCCTTCAAAGCATGTATACACTGCTTAGACAGCGCAGACTATGCTGGCTTGGCCATGTCCTCCGCATGGAAGATGGTCACTGTGACAGGGTTATCCCGAAGGGTAACCAAAGAGAGTTATCTGTGAGGTACCGGCTTTGTCAATGGCTCAGATTCGCCTGGCACCCGGTTGAAGATGAGCAGCAGGCGTGGAGAAGGTGAATGTAAGACTCTGGGATAAATTCCCCGCAGACAGTCCCAGTGATTCTGGATCTCGTGACACTATAACTCCTATCACTCTATCCCCCTCTCTATATTATAATGCTAACAAGCCCCCACTCCCCTATTACACTGAGTGAACAGAAGAGGAAGAAAGGAAGAACAGTATGTCTCTTTCGCACACTTTCTTTCCTTCTCTATATACGTAATAACGTGTTTGGTAATGTAACCACAACTACAACATTTATTAAATTATTGAAATATAACAACATTCAATTACACTAATACAAATGCAACTAGGAATGACATTAACTATCCCTGTAAAGAAAGATATTAGTTAATGCAAAATACACAAATGAATCTAAAGTCTACACTATGTGATGATGATGAATTTAAGTTATCTTAACTACTACCAAAAAGGATATCTTGTTTCGGGTCTCTGACTGACTGTCAATAAATACTGGGTATTTGTATACACTGGACAAGTCTTTTGTCTGCATTCAATAATATTGGACGGTCCACTTTACTTCGTCAGGTGTCGATGGCCTGCTCTTTTGTTCTTCACAATGCGAGTGTTGACATTGCCACGCGCGTCTGAGATGGCTTGTTCCGAGGTTGTGTTGAAACAATGTTATGCGGTGGGGACTTCGTCTGATATGCAGATGTCCATGTGTGGTGAAGATATTTTCCTCAGGTGGTGATGATGGTGAAATCTGGTATATAGTTGAATTTGTTTGCGCATCAGTTTTACGGGGAGAATCTGTCCATTACTGCAAGTAATTTAGGATCTCGATAAATTTTGTAGGCACTGGGTTTACACGATCGTCCGTCTTCTCTTGCAACTTCCGATCAAGATTTCTCAAGGCACTTGTTGTAAAAATCGTCCGTTGGCTACTGCCACTTCTGATCAAGATTTCTCAAAGGCACTTGTAAAACAATCGTCCGTAGGCTACTGCCACTTCAGATCATTAATTCACGCAGACAGCTCTTTAGTAATGCATCCCTTATTCTAGGTAATTGCGGATTACTTTTCTGTGTGGGTGATGTTTAGTAGAAAGTCCCTTCGCCGCCTGGCAAGTTCTTTTCTAAATCCCCGTCTTTGTTGGTAGGTTTGTTGCCGTTAAATATCTGTGAGATGCGTGTCGTCGCAGTATTTCTGTTTGGCCCTACGCAAAAGCTTTTATCCCGTGATTAACGCCAACTACGTAGTAGACGAAGGATGAGTATCTCAAATGGTCCCTGTCTCTACCACTGTGATGGATAAAATAATGAACCCTTTGTAAGTATCCCGTAAACTATGCTACGCCTGTAGTGTGTTCTTGTATGTGAAATCTTATAACTATAATGAATGGCTGCGCGATGTTTACTGCACGTTTAACATGTAATGTAAGAGGCAAAATAAAAGTGTCTTGTATTTACTTCGTTATAGTTACTGGAAACTGTGTAATTTTATAAATATCATAATTCTCTCATGGTGTTTATTGCAACCTGTACTTATGAGTATAAAATATAATATTATAATAAACGTGACTGGTATTTACAGTGTTATATTTATGGAAAATATGTATATATTATCTGACTGAAGTTAAGATAGATGTATAATAATAATGTACAAACTATATTACACTAACCTTGGTGTCCCTATCAAGAATTTCACTGACTCACATCTTGATTCTTTCTCGTGAAATCGAGGACCCAAGTTTTGGTTGGCGGACTGCTTCTCTTGCAATGCCAAGCAATGAATATAGTTGAGTTATATATCGTCTGAATCGCCTATGGCTAGTTTTCGGGTCGCTTCTTGTGTCATGTGAAACTTCGTTTGTTTTCCTTTAGTCAGACATTCAGTCCTCATTACCGTGTACAATTTCTGTAATATTTTGCTTTTATCGTTTTCTTGTTTTTCCTCTACCAGAAAATCTGTCTGCGTTCGTCTTTTGGAGCATGTGCAGTGTTTTTATCGTCTCGTTATAATTTCATATTATCACTCCTTTCATGTTGTTATTTATTCTTTCCTATTTACTTTCGCCCTGACTTGGTGTCTCCGTTACTTCAATATTATCCGTGAAGTTCGACGGACGGACCACCTTTATGTTTTGTTACAAGCCGAAATAATATTTGTAGATTATTGGCCTTGTGTAAACACGCCCGAGACTTAGTGTCGATTACCGCGATAGTCTGTTGACTTACTGTCCCCTTCTTGTGAAAACATGCCAGGTGAATGTTGTTGCCTTTCCAAAGCTTACGCCCAGCGCTGTCTCTTGTTATGTAAACATTTCCTGTAAACTTGGTCAATTTCACATGACTATTGATAAACGATGTCTGTGCAGACAATGAGTATAGAAAGTCGAAATACAAACTCATTCGCTCCTCGTGACAGTCGCATCCCGAAAGATATCTTCTACGGGCAACTAGCAGATGACAAAAGAACAGTTGGGCGGCCGCAGATGAGGTTCAAAGATGTGTGCAAGAGAGATATGAGGGCATTGAACATTAATCCAGCAATGTGGGAGGACGAAGTAGCAGATCGCACCAAGTGGCAATGTTATCTCCGGCTCCAGCTCAGATTGGGCGACAGGAAACTCACACAACAAGCCGAAGATAGGAGAATTGTGTCGAAAGGAGCATCAGGAAAATAAGTAGCTGAGTGCTGTCACATCAGGGGCCATTCCCATAGTCAGTTATGACTGAAGGGGCTATTATTATTATTATTCGTGCCTAAAAATGCTTATAGTAAATGTGAGGATTAAAGGATATATTATGCACGCCGAGAGAGAGAGATATATATATAGAGAGAGAGAGATAGAACTGAATGTCAGACGGGCCTGCGTCCCCAATTCTTAACCCTTTCAAAAAATAGTTCGTTCGTTCTTTCGAACATCAGGAGACTAAAGATTTAAGGGAGATGCAATTGTGTATTTCTCCTTAGCTCCTGGTACTAGTTCATGGTACTCATCTCTAGACACCAACTCTAAGAGTCGGTTCTAGAAGACATCCGAATAGCAAGCCATACTTGTGAGAGCAACACTTAAAACTAACTGATTCCCAGCGCCACTCGACTCCTGACTGAAAAGGAAAAGTCAAGAATTCACTAAGACCTAGCATTACTAAAACAAGATTCCAGAGACAACCCATCGATCAAAACTAAATAGCAACCTGTCAAGAGCAAAACCAAGTACATGGACACATTTATTCTCCACTAAATCTAACATCATCTCCAATGATGCAATTTCAAAAATTACTAGATTAACATCATCCAGGCCTATTTTTAATTTGTTATATCAAATATTCTTATTTTAACCTTGTTGTTCTAAATATATTTTATAAATATACTTGTGTATATATGTAAAAATAAAGGTTAATTGGAAATTGATTGTTGCATCCGTATGACGCATTTTGTATATACATGTATATAAATATATATATATACATATATATATATATTGTACATATATATACATATAAATGTGTGTGTATATATATATATATATATATATATATATATATATATATATATATATATATATATATATATATATATATATATATATATATATATATACTGAAGCACATTAAAAACGCACTACTATTATATATACTGATGCCGAGAGGCTGGAAAAAAAGTGTGGGAATGGATTTTCTCCGTGTTTGTCATGAGGTAGAGAGCGAATGGCTGCTGGAACGGAAAGTGCATGATTGAACCCACGGGTTTGTGTACAGACTACATGAAAACAATGAAAGTTACACGTGCAACACGATTCTTAACAGCTATGACCCTGAAAATGTGTACGCGTTGTGGCAGTATACTCTGTATAAAAAGGCCGTTGAGACAAAACACCCAATACATGTGCTTGGATTGCCACGACTATCTGAAAACGAACGCCAACGAGCCATTATGAGCTCGCGGGCCATTGCCAGAAGGATGAATTGCCACTGCAGCACTATTGTATGTCTCAATGAACGTTACGGAACCACTGGCAGTGCCCGGGATAGACTTCGGAGTGGCCAATCACGAGTTACTACCCCTGCGCAAGATCGTCATATTGTGCTGAGTCACCTAAGGAATCGTTCTCTCCCGGCAAGTCAAACAGCAAGAGCAATAGTGGGTAGACGTGGGCAAGTCTCTCGAATGACAGTCATACGACGACTCAGAGATACAGGCCTTACTGCAAGACGACCTTATGTTGGGCCAAACTTGACTCACAGACATCGTCAGCAGCGCCTGCAATGGGCAGAGCAACATGTCAGATGGACTAGACAGCAGGGGAATGCTGTCCTATTCACAGACGAGAGCAGATTCAACATATTGACTTATGCGGATTTGGCGACGGTTTGGAGAGCGCTTTGCAGATTGCTGTGTTCGTCAGCACAACCGATTTGGAGGTGGCTGTATTCACATTTGGGGAGGATTCAGTTTTCACCATCGCTTGCTTCTTCACGTCTTCTGTGGAAATGTTAATTCTGTGACATATCGAGATGAGGTTCTGGATGCATTGGTTGCTCCTGCGTTCACAAATTATCCAGACTTGCAGCTTCTCCAGCAGGATAACACACGTGCACACACCGCATACATTACGCAGCAATATCTACAGCAGCAGAACATTGTGACGATTGATTGGCCTTCCCTATCACCAGACATGTCCCCTATAGAACATCTGTGGGACGAGCTTGAACGCAGAGTCTACAGGCAAGGTTCTCCAGCTAATCTGCAACAGCTCGAAGCTGCTCTTACACGTGAATGGGACTTGATTACCCGGAATTTCCTTCAGAGACTTGTGCGTTCCATGCGGAGCCGCTGCCAAGCTCGTTTGCAAGCACACGGTGGACATACCAGATACTGAGGATAGTGTGAATGAATTTTTTTATTGGTTGCATTTTTGGTTTTCTCCCTTGCCTGCACAGAATGCAATGAATTTCATAGCAATCAAATGTACAAATTAATGACCAGCATGGATTCATAGGAAAATGAATAAAGATTCCAAATATGTAAACTTGTAAACACTTATATTTACATTTCACACTCTGTTCCTGGATTATACAGGTGGTGCGTTTTTAATGTGCTTCAATATATATATATATATATATATATATATATATATATATATATATATATATATATATATATATATATATATATATATATATATATATATATATATATATATATATATATATATAAACACACAACCTATATTTTGATGAATTACTTTGGCTGGGGGCTCATTGACCACGAGTCTATTATCACATAGTGACAAATATTTATGTTTGTGCAGAAGAGTGGTGGGGATAAAAACTTTACAATGACTGAGAACATTCAGCTTATGTAGTTGCCTTCCTTAAATTCTGCGAGACTCCATGTATAGGGACCAACCCTCCTAACTACACTACTACCAAGAGTAATTCTTGAGCAAATTCTTCCTTTACTCTAGCTTTCTGGCCACCAGTCGTGGACCACTACGGCAGACCATAGGAGACAAACACCACACCTTCTTTGTCTTAATGTACTAGTCCCTCAGAATTATTTTGGCTGCCTCTGTTACCAGTTCATCAGTATATATCTTCTTGTCTCTTCTAATGTATGTTCTTACTGTCCAAGGTATAAACTGGCCGTGTCTCACTATTCTTCTGGAAAGCTTCATTTCCTTTTAATTAACAGCCGATAATTAGCTTACCTGTGTCTTCGTTTGAGCACAGGTTCCCAAAGATGGGTGGATAGAACCTGCTGACAATCCCTTCAATGATTTGTCCTGCTGCCTCTCCACATCGATTGGCGGTTACACGTACTACACACTCAAGTGCTTCACTGTAGTGCCTGAAATTGGAAAAAATGCAAATACATAAGATACATTATGTCCTTATAGCCTCTTTCAGCATGAAAAATAGAAGCGGTCGGCATTTCCCTTCTTCATGTTCTCAGAAATATCAAGATGCACATGAGTTTACATCTATCTATCTATCTATCTATCTATCTATCTATCTATCTATCTATCTATCTATCTATCTATCTATCTATCTATCTATCTATCTATCTATCTATCTATCTATCTATCTATCTATCTATCTATCTATCTATCTATCTATCTATCTATCTATCTACCTGTCTGTCTGTCTGTCATTCTGTCTGTCTGTCTGTCTATCTGTCTGTCTATCTACCTACCTACCTACCTACCTACCTACCTACCTACCTACCTACCTACCTACCTACCTACCTACCTATTTACCTACCTACCTATCTACCTACCTACCTACCTACCTACCTACCTGTCTGTCTATCTATCTATCTATCTATCTATCTATCTATCTATCTATCTATCTATCTATCTATCTATCTATCTATCTATCTATCTATCTATCTATCTATCTATCTGTCTGTCTGTCTGTCTGTCTGTCTGTCTGTCTGTCTGTCTGTCTGTCTGTCTATATATATATATATATATATATATATATATATATATATATATATATATATATATATAAATGAGTCATACGGATGCAACAATCAACTTTCGATAAACTCCAATTACGACTTTATTGTGTATTCATGCACATACGTACCTCCACACACACGCTCATATGTATCGAAATGTATGCACGTACACTACTAATGCTTTTTCCTCTATAAAATAATGCTGTAAGGAGATCCATTACATATAAAAGCACACACATGTAGTTTCACATGCATACTTAAACATAAAAAGGAAGGAGAATAGTACTCAATAAGATAAAGTCATTATTTCATTCAGAAAATCTTTTGCGCATCCCTTCTCATTCTCATTCTCTTTGCTCTGTTGCTAAGTCTCCCAAGTGATGACGTTCTGTTGGACGATGTGATAGGCGTAGAGTAAAGCAAAAATGAAATTAAAGTGCCGAACTAAGAATAAATACACCTATATGTTAAAAAACATAAGAAAAGGAAAGCTACTTTTTCCGAGAAGTGGGATTATAATGCCTAAAAATGATCCCCCCCCCCCCCCAAAAAAAAAAAAAAAACGTAAGTGTTTTTAAAAGATGCACACAAACCTTGTCTACGATATAATTAAAGAAAAAAACGCAACAAAGAAATGAAAGGAAAACTGAAAATAATTAAGTAGTAAACTTATTAAGTAGAAAATAAACTTAATAATGAACTGTGAAAATTGTGATGTAGGTAGGTAGCTAATACTCCTCAGCAGAATAGTAAATGAAAAAAAAACTAAAGCTATTTGCCTTTTCTCCATATCCAAATGAATCGCTAACCAATTATTATGTTAGAACATAAACACATGTTCTCAAACATACATAAATCTTCTAGCACAAATAATTTACATGAAGGCTTCTGTGTTCACGAAATTGGTAGGAAGAACTCTACATAGCTGAGAATTAATCAAACTTTCCTTGTAAGGAATCCTGCACAAATAATTTAAATGAAGGCTTCTGTGTAGACGAAATTGGTAGTAACAACTCAACACAGCTAAATCAAACTGTCCTTGTAAGGAATACTTATTTTTAAAATTTGAACAACGGTTGCAACGCACTTGTTTATTTAAGTAAGAACTCTACAAATCTGAGTATTATTCAAAGTTTCCTTGTCAGAAATCCTGGTTTAGAAAACGTACATAACAGAAACCAACGCACTTCTTCTAAGTTTAACGAAAAAGGATAAAATTTATAATTTATATAGTTTGTAAGCTAAGGCCGTTAACCAAAGAAACGGTAAAGTTTATATATATATATACTAGAGGTTCTGGATCATACAAATGCCTTGCTCTCTGTAATTATTAATTCAACTATGAATTTGTCAAAATCAACAAATACAAATTTAGTGCTCAATTACTTTGAAACAAATGTAAATAAATATGACATAGTAATTATGAGAAATTAAGGTTCATCATAGATCTCGGTTTGGGAGATGAATATGTAGTCTTTTTGGTATGGCGGGCTAAATTTATAATTTAGCTTACAAATAGCTGAAATGTTGGTGCTGCTGGTTCCGTCACTTCGTCTTTGTGGCAAGGGCACGTCTCCAAACGATTCTCGAGGTAACCGCTTCTTGTCAAGCCAGGGATCTTCACCACCCGTGGGATGTAGGTTTCACGTGTCGATCTCAAGCCTCGAACCACAGACTAGTAAAGCTGTTAACGTGAGTAGAACCTCAAATGGTCTCTCCAATCCGTAATACCAACTTTAGAGGGAATAAAAGAACACATTCCGCTACTAAGTATTTCTTTTCCTGATTTAGATCAGGCGTCTTTCCCCGCTGTTCGTCAACGATTTTTTAATCAGAATTTGTACTCTCTCTGAGTGTATATCATATAACTCAGGGATGTGATAACAAAATCACCATTCTTTTAATTAATGTAATGAAACAATTTCAAATGGACAGTGGCACGTGGCTTGTGCATGAAATAACAATTTTAAACATACATACAACTCATTACAAATGATAATATACATATGATGTAATCATCATCCTGTTACGACCATTTTCGCACAACCATTTATGATGCGAGACTTAACAGATTACCAGATGCCAACATCTAACTATGTTAGAAGTACTTAGGTACGCATCTATGTATGTGATAATAACTTAAATTTAATAGGCACCAAAGAACACAAATTTAGTGCGATATATTCGTTGGTTGCCACAGAGAACGCTTACGCGTCAGAGAGCGAGACAAGATGCAGGCTTTACAAGACAGACGTTGTTCTGGTCTCTGAGTACCATATTGTGGGAATAGTTGATTGTTATAATATATTTGCTAGCTTCCAGGGTGAAGCGTTTGCCACAGCCAATTCTGGCTCATATTCGTCAGTATCTCAACGTGATACTCGATATAGGATCTGAAAAGATGTAAATAATCTTCACCTCAATACTTTTGCCATTCACGGGTTGTCCAACGGTCACTGAGGTCAATCAAGTTTGTCATTGCCAATTGTCTACATGCTGAATTTTTACTGTCATGCCTGATGATCCTGTATGTCTTCGTTCGAAATGTCGTCCACGTTTGACAAATAAATTCGTTCCAGAAACTGTCCTTCAAGCCCGGAGTCCAGCTTCTATCAATTACACCTGAATGTTAGTTTGCTTGTTTGACATTGATTCATTATTATCACGACTCATAGACATGTCGTCATTAGGGTCACCATATTAGTCTACCACCCGTAAGCCCGACCAAGCTGACAGCATTTACGTCAGTAGCCTGATTGACTACTAGTATAAGACACGACCATCAACAAGAAATAACTGTCGTATTGACTGAAGGTACAAAATACATAAAGAAGTAAACAGCGTATCAGCCGATGGCCAAAGAACATAACCAAGTCAAAAGAACACTAACACTATATATATCTTCCAAACAAATTACAACAGCTGCTGTGCTAGTTTCAAGGGAAGCAGCTTCAAGAACTCATGCAACAGTTCAATAACATCAAGTGCTCTTACGAGGGCAAATCTTAGCAAATCTTCAAGATCAAGGACACTGTTTGCTCTTTGAGAGGTCTACCTAACGGTTTTCAAGACAAAACTTCAAGCGATCCTGACCAAAGTTTGGTTGTTAACTATCAACTGTGGATTTCGTCTGGATTGTAAGGCTCTTATGCAACACCAGAGATCCAGAATTGCTAGCTCTGCATGGACCGGGAAATTGTTTCTTTGAAAAAGATAAGTGAACGGTTGTTCTGTTCACCGTTGCATGATTTACTTGAGCCTACTTTTAATATTTCCATATTCATGTTATATGTTAGGGACCCAAAGATGCAGCAATAGAGAATGCAGTCAGCGACCCATAGCTTGACTGCTTGCATCAGGGTCAGTGAACCAGAGCTGTCCAAGACCCTACTCCACCTTCACGTGGTGGTCCTGGAAACAGACTGCATCACTGCAGTCTGGCTGAGAGAGTAGGGATCAAAGAGGGAAGGCAAACTCGGTCCAAAAAAATGCCGTGCTGAAGTCGGATGTGTCGGCCGAAAGGCGCAGATATCACAGCTCTGGCGTAAACAGACACAACGCAACCAACGTCCTTTTCAGGACGAACAAGAAAGAAGAAGAAGATGTTATATGTTACATGTTCAGTGTTTAACGTGGGCTGGTTGGGTTGGCGGCTCACATAGGATATATCCCGAAGTTAACTTCTGGGCCTTTGTGAGTGTTCCTTAGGTACATTTTTGCAGACCTCCCTTAGTGGATGTTCCAGCACATTGTTGCTGGAGGATTATTTTAGTCCACTGCGCTGGTTCTCTGTAAACTATATTCGTTTAGCTGTAATTTGAGTTTTTATTGTTGTTATCGTTATATTTCTTCTATCCGTACCTTGGTTTTATAATTGACTTTGTTCGTGATTGTTTTTCTCAATCTTGCTATCGTTAATTTCTTTACAAACTTTATGTTTATACCTTGTGTCGTCACTTGTCTTGTTTTTATTCGCAGCTGTCATTGCATGTTTTGCAATAGTTGTCACCTTTATTTCTGCCTTATTATTTAGTTGATTTATGCGAACGTTGTCATTTGTTCCTTTATAGCTTGTCAGTGTTACTGTTGTTCTATTGGTCTATATCGTCCGTAATTTATTTATATGTCTTATTACATGACTTTTAATGCATTAATAACTAAGGACAAAATAATTATTATACTATAGCATCTACTTCATCATAATATATATTTCGACTAAGTCAGTCATTGTGAGTGGGAAACATGGCCACTCTAGAATTCTTCATGAGGATTGGAAAAGAATTTGGGTATGAAGCGGATGCTTTACGAGAATTTGCTTTTACAGAATTAGCTAAAGCAAAACAAGAGGAAGCTGAACTCAAGCAGGAACTAGCTGAAAAAGCAGCTAAAGCAAAACAGGAGGACGCTAAAATCAGGCGTGAATGAGCTGAGAAAGAAGCGGGAGATGAGAAAAGGCGTCTTGAAGATAAGGAAGTGGAGGAAAGAAAAATGCAATATAATAAAGAGATGGAAAAGAAAAGAATAGAATTTGAAAGAGATATGGAGGAGATGAAAGCAACGAACTTAGCACATGAAAAGGAAATGATGCTCCTTCACCTAGAGGAATTAAAATTAAGGGGTCAACATACAAACAACGGTAACTCCAATAATACTGCACCTTCAGATAAAAATTATTATTAAATTATTATTTAAATTGCCTAAATTTAATCCACATAGTGATGACGTGGCATGCTACCTGTCACGCTACCAAAGTGTATGTGAGTCACGTGGGCTGGATAAGGCTCTATGGAGTGTTAAGCTGGTGGAATTTTTGGTGGGAGAACCTTTAACTCTTGTACAGACAATGGAGCAAACTCTACAAAAAAACTATGATACTGTCAGAGCTGCTCTACTAAAAATATATCAGCTTACCGAGGAAGGGTACAGATTGCGCTTTAAATCCTTATTGCCGGAAACTGGGAAAGATTTCGCTGATGTTATATGCAAAATACGTCTCACACTCGATAGATGGATAGAGTTGTCAAAAATAGAACATTCCTTTGATGCTCTTCATGACTTAATGTTGCGTGATAAAGTACTGTCATCAGTCAATGCGACATTCCTCTCGTTCTTACATGAACGGAAGCCTATGAATTTTGAAGATATGGATCAAATCTGTACACAATTCTGTACTGCACATCCTAATATGTTATATAGCCATTCACATATTAGAGAAGAATTGCCCGTTGCTTCGGCCATACAACACAATAATCACTTTCGAAGTCGATCACTCATTCACGATAGAAACTTCAAAAAGGGAGATTATAAGAATTTCAATGGTGTCAAAGGGACACCATTTCGGGGTGGTTCACCTTCACAAAATAATTGGAGACAGTCCAATAGGCCATAAAATTTCAATTTAAAAATTTTTAGAAATTATCAAGGTGATAATTATAACAATTTTGATCGATCACGTTCGCCCTCATGTTTTAATAAACATAACTCACCGAACCGAAACTACGGTCAAAGGGACAATAGTTATCACCGTAATTGGCGTTCATATAAAAATAGTGATCAAAACAGGTCAAATAATTGTAACAATTTCAGAGATGATGATCGTAATAGATCTAGAGGTAGAAACAGAAACTTAAATAATAGGCAACATCGCCAGGCTAATTCTGCTCATCACGATCTTCAACCTAGTATAGATCAGGGTACAAATGTTGATGTGCATAATGCGTCCTCTTGTTCTTTAGATTTCGAGCAGGCTAAACTTTGCCATCAATGTACGACATTGTTCCAGCCCGAGGCGATCACTACGTTGAGTTGCGGCTATGCCTTACCAAGCCTCCCTGCGATGTCTACCGCCATGTCGGCATCTACACATGATGGAAGAGGGTCTCTAACCTTACACAAAGGATTTGCAAATAAGATTCCCGTGTCTATATTATTTGACACTGGATGTTCAACCGTATGGATTAGACAATCCTTAGTAAACCCGTCATTAGCGACAGGGAAAAGTGTTAGGTATGTTACCTTTGGTGGTACAGTTGAGACATTACCAACTGCGATTATAGAATTAGATACACCATTTTTTGCAGGGAAAATCCAAGCCTGTCTACTTCCTTCACCAATCAGTGATTTGATAATCAGTCGTATACATGGTGTTAAAGAGTATACCCCACAACAGATCGCTACTTGGGAAAAGCAACATATGCATTTTGCTTATGCAGTTACGACTATACCTAAATACATTCTGCTAACGTTACTCGTTTAACTAATGCAGTGGGAACTTATAGTACTCATGATACCATTATTCATTATGCTAATTTTGGTGCTCCTTTGAGCCCTGTAGTGGTTTTGATGGTATTGTATGATGATAATATTACTTAGTGTGATGCATGAGGTCAGCTGTGAAGGCTCCTGAGATAAATGTAGCTGTGAATTGTCAGAAGGCCCTTCTTGCTACCACTACGACCTCACACATATCTTTTTTTTACTAATGAATGTGGCTACGTTAAATGTCTAGGGTAATGATATGTAATGTGTTGTGGTAGTTTACATACACACACACAGATATTTAATAAGTTTAATAATATTAATAAAATGTTATAACACACTGAACTAACTCAAGTTGTGTAAAATTTTTGATAATAAATTTTCTTTAAGTTTATTTGTTCTGAATCAAGGTTTTATTTTGGTCAGAACATATGAAAGGTTTGGCAATTATGAAAGAAATGCATGAATATATGGCATAATAAATGAAAGGTGTGTACATGTGTATTTTACAAGACTAGTTAATATTACTACTGTTTATAGTTGTAAGTTATCTGGGAGAACATTTAATGGATGTGCTGTTGGGGTGACCTCATCACTCCCTGTCTATGGCGACTACACATTGTCCCTTTATTGATGATATTATAATGGGTGTGTTAGCAATTAAGTTGGTGAGTATTCAGCAGTCCAGACGCTCACGTAACTTGAATGAGTAATCTGGTGCTGGAATCAGGTGGCCCCACCTCTCCGTGCTTGGGGGCAATATCAGAAGTCTGGTGGCCCCACCTCTCCGTGCTTGGGGGCTATATCAGAAGTCTGGTGGCCCCACCTCTCCGTGCTTGGGGGCAATATCAGAAGTCTGGTGGCCCCACCTCTCCGTGCTTGGGGGCTATAACAGGCTGCTCTGACAAAATATAAACTGCACGGGTCCACTCTTGTAATATTCAACACCTCATTTGACACCACATTGGTGCCAAATAAAAACTCACAGTTCTGCAATCAAAGTATTAGTCATGTGTCAGAATTCCATCCTCTAACCATTTCTGGACACAACACTACACAACAACAACACCACATAGATGGGTCAGATCTCTTTGACCATACAACACATCTTCCCATGCTGGTTTCACATAGGATAAGTTCTCCCAGACTACATATTCTGAAATATGTTCATTAGCTTCCTGCCATAGAATAGGATAGGTGATATGTTCCACTGATCTCAACACTTGATCTGTCCTCCATAATCCTTGCTGGAGTTTATGTATTTTATTTGTCTCTAGACCCTGAACTGGGGCGGGGGGTCTAGAGCGAATCCTTACTTGTTGTAAGGGATAGATTTCGATATGGCAGTATCAAATCACTCGAAACATTAAACAAATATTAAAATGTACAAAGAAATAATTTCAGTCTTACCAGAATTATGAATATAGAACACAGTTAATTGCTAGCTAAACTCAGCTGAGCTGCTGGCTTTAGGATGGCGTCCCTCTAAATATTTCAATAGCTTCTGGGGATTACACCACTTAATAATTCACTGTGTCTACTAGGACAACTTATAACGAATGACACAAAATGCGCGTCTGAGCGCCGATAATATATTCATCTATGGCCAATCACCGCCTTTTCCTTTTCAAATTCAAATATCCTACCAAAAAGTCATTTCAGTCATACCTCAGTCAAGTATGCCTTATTGTCTGTTGGTCCGTCTGTCTCTACTTGCGTTTCACAAAAAAAACACACTTGTTTTTTGAACCAACTCCGCCTTCCCCTACACAATTTTGCCTTTAAAGTTATTTTTAGCCACAGTTCACCATCCTATCCCCTCTCTTTCATTCAAACTAGATTTTAGCACTTGCGTCTTCAAGGCCACAATTTTTTGAAAATTAGTGACATGTTTTATTTCAATGCAGACGCTCGCTGATATGAACAACACAGTCTTTTGTCAATATCTTTCTTATTATCTATCCGTCTGTATAAATGAAAGCATATTATTTCACTGCTCAAGATGGGCCATCCGGCCAGCTAGGTTTTATATTCCTAACATTATTATTAAGAAAAGTTACTTTTCAAATATTTTCTAGAATCTTCTGGAATGCGTTCATCACTGCATTCAAATAAACAGACTAAGTTATCGCAAAAGCGTCCAAGAAATGACTGTTGCATATAACAGCTAAGGTCCCTTTTGTCGATTTCTTTACCTTGTGTCAACTTGGGGGACGTGAATTTTTCCTCCTTTCCCCACCACTTGCGTCTTTTAGCCTTGCTAGTTTCAAGCACGCGTTCAGTCAGATTTTTCCTTTTGATCTCCGTTCTCATCCCGTTCCGTTTTGCCTTCACGTCTAACAATTTAATTTCCATGGCGGGTGATGACCCGCGGCGTGGGCGATCATGTATTCTAGCAGCTTACGCATTAGTTTTTATCCCTACGTTGTATCATTGGAGATATTTTAACGTTGTATCATGGTTAATTTTATGACACATCTCCCCACTTGAAAACATGCCTACGGCAAGTTCTAAAACCAGTGATACACATAGATAAAATCTCTCCTCACGCCTGCCATTACTCTAATTTTGATCACAGGGGTGCCGACTGAGGAAATCTGCACCGACATTCAATTTGCCTGGGATATATTGGATACTAAACTGATAAGGTTGAAGCAATAAAGACCACCTCAGCAATCTTGCGTTTTCATGCTTAGCCTGAGATAAGAATACGAGAGGCTGATGATCCGTCTCGACCACAAAAGTCCTACCATACAGATAGATTTGAAACTTCTTTATTGCCCAGATTAACGCTAAACATTCTTTTTCGCTTGTGGAGTATCCTTGTTCCGCCTTATTCAATTTGCGGCTTGCATAAGCGACTGGTTTCAGTTCCCCATCAGGTGAAGATGATCTTTGCAACAAAGCCGCTCCGAGTCCTACATTACTTGCATCGGTTCTTAAGACAAAGTCCTGTGTCAAATCAGGCAGTTTGAGAATAGGCTTGCTAGTGAGTTTTTCCTTTAAGTCTTGGAACGCTAATTCACTTTGCGCAGTCCAAATAATTTTATCTGGAAGTCCCTTGCGAGTCAGATCAGTCAGAGGAGCACAAATAGAGTTAAAATCTTTGATATATTTTTGATAAAATCCGCATAACGACACGAATGATCGCACGTCCTTTTTTGTTTGTGGTCTAGGTGCTCTCTGCAGTTTTTCCAAGTTCTTGGGATCAGGGGTCATGCTACCCTGATATACAGTGTGTCCCAAGAATTCCAACTCTTTGCATCCAATGCAACATTTTGTTGGCCTAGCAGTTAAGTTCGCCTCCCTAAGCCTATTAAATAACATTTCTAGAGCTTCAATGTGTTCTTCAAATGTCTCTGTGGCGACGAGAATATCATCCATGAAATTCGTGATACATGGGTTATTCAGGGGATCCAACAATTTGCGCATCATCCTTGAAAATACACTCGGAGCATTTTTCAGTCCGAATGGTAGCATGTTGAATTCATAATGTCCATCCGAAGTGCTAAAAGCCAAATAAGGTCTCACTTCAGGCTTCACTGGGATCTGGTAATAGCCTTTACTAAGATCCACCTTTGAAAAGTATTTTGCCTTGTTCAGTCTGGCAAATAACTGTTTTGTGTCTGGTAATGGATCCACTTGTCCTTCTGTGACAGCATTCAGTTTCCTGTAATCTATGCACAGTCTGTGTTCCCCAGACGGTTTTCTCAACAAAACGACACTAGAACTAAAAGATGATTCACTGTGTGAAATAATCCCCTCCTTCAACAAATAATCTATTTCTTCCTTCAATGCCTTCTCCTTCGCGAACGGAATAGAATAGGCTCTCATACAGATTGGGTTTGAGTCTACCAGTTTCATGTCATACTGTAGCAAATTTGTATGGCCTGGTTTATCTGTTAATACATCTGTATGTTCCTCCAGAACCTGTTGAACTCTCTCCCTCTGGTTTTTAGTCAGGTGCTTACTGACTTTTACCTGTGCTGCTGTTTCACAAGGATGTAATGGGTATTCATGTGAGGTGAGTGGTTCCTTTTGCATTTGAGTTGCGATAGCTAAGGTCAGTAAGGGGGTGCTTTCCTGGAGTGGTCTGTCCAGATACTTCTTTAACAGGTTTACATGATAAACTTTCTCCTTCCCCTTTTTGTCAATTTTATAGTTTGTTCTAGACACCTTCTCTAGAACCGTATATGGACCTTGCCATCCAATTTGTAATTTATTCTGGCTACCGGGTAGTAGAAGCAGCACCTTCTCTCCCACAGCTAGTTCTCTGTCCTTTGCCTTCCTATTAAAATATGCTGCATGTTTCTTCCTGGCTTGTTTCAAATTATCATTTGCCAGTTTCCATCCAGCTTTCAAACGAGTGGTCAGTTCGTTCACGTATTGATAAGATGAGGTAACAGTCTCTTCCGCCTTCTCATCTGTCCAGGTCCTTAATAGTGCTACATCTGGACCTTTAATTTATCATACGTATTTGTTATGGAACCCGTCGGGTCCCTTCCTCTAGAAGCACTATAGTGAGGACTTTTCTTCCTAGAATCATCACTCACAAATCGACCACTACCAATTTTTTTCTTGGGTTTGTCTCCCCACTTTAGATTGCTTATGAGAGATCTTCGCTCTCTTTTCTGTTCTTCCAGTTTATATAAGTCTGACCGAGGGATTGTCATCTTATCCTGGGTAAAATTTCTTCTTTGTACTCTTCGCATAGTGGCCATGTTAATCCATTCAAGTGAAGACTGGGTGTGAAAAGGGGGCTCCCATTGCACTTTGTCTACCTGAGTATAATTAGTTTTCCTTCCAGGCCTAATGTTGCCCCGTGGCGTTTCTAGGTCCTGCACATATTTTCCCTTTGTGGGTGTTCCCTCATGAAATATGCCACATGCTTCTACAAAGTTTTCAATATCGACATTTACGTCGGGCCAATAGTATTTGCGAGCAACTTTTTGGCAGATGGTACCGACTTTTTCATGGTCCCCATCTTTTCCAACATGTAAGCTCCTTATTAAATTTGCCCTATATATCTTGGGAAGAACCAACTGTCCGTGACCAGTGGATCTAGTTCCTGTCTTCCTATATAATAGTTTGTTCTTCATAAAATATTCCCCCTTGCTCGGAGGTGTGTGGCATTTGGGCAATTTTTTAAAACATGGCTTGAGTGTCCTATCCTCAGCCTGCGCCTTCCTCATCTCCTCTGGATGAGCATTTATAGGTTCACCTTCTTCCTCCTTCTTCTGTGACCTGGTCTGCACTGTCGCCATGATCACAGGTCTCTCGGGATTCCCCAAGAAGACGTATCTACACCCCAATATCAGAGGGTAGATTGGTTCATCTATCACTGCTGCTCTGATTTCTCCTTCCACATAGCGAGTTTTCACCGTTATCCTTGCGATGGGAAGTGTCATGAGTGGTATGTCCTTAGTTGCCCCTTGTATTTCCACTGTTTCTGTGGTATACTGACTTGGGTCCACTAGGCTAGACTTCACAACTGAATCATAATCCAAACCTGTATCATAAAGGCACCTTATGGTGACCCCATTACAAATAACATCCTCACAAACTGGGGGGTGATAAGGTTCCTGCTGTCCCTTAGGATTAACCTTTAATCTTTGAGTCCCCGACTTCATTGCAGCAATGTTTGAAGGTTTCCTTCTACAAAATTCGGTGTTATGGTTATCTTTCTTGCACCATTTACACCATCTTTTTCCTTGGTTAAACGGTTTTCTTTCATTGGATTTTTGGTCATTGAACTGTGAGTTTCTGTCTCGGTAGTCATTTCTTGGCCGTTCAAAGTTTGTCCTACCTTTATTTCCCTGCTCTCTATTATCAAATTTATTAAATTGCTGTGGAGCTTTAAAATTGTCTATGTGCTTCTTTTTAGCACCACTTACCTCTGCCTGGGCTGCCTGATACCTCTCAGCGACATTTAAAACCTCCCCCAACTTCTCTGCACCTTGTTCCATGAGAAATTTTCTCATGTCTGGAGCCATGGACTCTCTCAATTGCTCAATCATGATCATTTCTTTAAGATCTTGGGTCTTCCCCAGAGCAGTCCATTTCTCCAAATAGGTTTCCAGTCTGGCAGAGAATTGGTGGTATGTCTCCCCAGACAACAGTTTGGCATTTCTAAATTTCTTACGATAAAATTCCCCATTTTTTTCGTACCTCAATAACAAAGCCTGCTTTAACATGTCATAATTGTCCTGGTCTTCTCTGTTCATTTTTGCGAAGACTTCATAAGAAGTACCTCTCAGTCCCTGTGATAGCTTTAAACTCCACCTCTCTCTCTCTAACCCATATGTAGTAGCTAATAACTCAAAACGTCCTAGGTACCCCTCTATGTCATCGTCTTTCTCAACAAAATGGTCTAAATGAAACCCCATAGCTGATGTTGAGGCTCCCAGACTGGGCGTAGCATCTGAGGCAAAAGGGCTGGCACCATTTTCAGGAGCCTGGCCTTGTAATTCCAGCTCCCTTAGTCGTAATTCGTGCTCCCTTTGCAACCTTCTATCTTCTGCCTCCCTTTCGGCAGTCAACCTTTTATCTTCTGCTTCCCTTTCGGCCTTTTTATCTGCTGCCTCCCTTTCGGCAGTCAATCTTTTTTCTTCTGCTTCCCTTTGCTGTCGTTTTTCTTCTGCCTCCAATGCTTTAGCCTCTTTGTCAGCCTCAATCTGCAACCTCTGAATTTCTTTTTCAGCCTCTAATTTTCTTTCAGCCTCTTTTTCTAATCTTCTTTCTTCCCGTTCAATGTACTTATCACATTCAGCCGTTACATATTGAATTAAAACCTGACCATCCATTCCCATATCCTTTGCCGTCAGCACAGCAGCTGATCTGAATTTGGTTAGCTCCGCCATACTTTTTAAACAATTTAGCAATGAACAAGCTACAATTTCCAACCACTAAAGTACTTCTAATTACTATAGTCTAAAATACTTCTAATTAATTAATTAATCAATTAACTACCACTGGCTGTGAAGATTCACCAACTTTTATTTTCAGGGACACTTTTAATTTTTATAATGTGTTCCCCTAATTTATTTCTCCCCCCAGGAGATCCTAATATTATTGATAGGCTAATTATCCCGGGACAAGAGACCCCAATATATGTAGTGGTTTTGATGGTATTGTATGATGATAATATTACTTAGTGTGATGCATGAGGTCAGCTGTGAAGGCTCCTGAGATAAATGTAGCTGTGAATTGTCAGAAGGCCCTTCTTGCTACCACTACGACCTCACACATATCTTTTTTTACTAATGAATGTGGCTACGTTAAATGTCTAGGGTAATGATATGTAATGTGTTGTGGTAGTTTACATACACACACACAGATATTTAATAAGTTTAATAATATTAATAAAATGTTATAACACACTGAACTAACTCAAGTTGTGTAAAATTTTTGATAATAAATTTTCTTTAAGTTTATTTGTTCTGAATCAAGGTTTTATTTTGGTCAGAACATATGAAAGGTTTGGCAATTATGAAAGAAATGCATGAATATATGGCATAATAAATGAAAGGTGTGTACATGTGTATTTTATAAGACTAGTTAATATTACTACTGTCTACAGTTGTAAGTTATCTGGGAGAACATTTAATGGATGTGCTGTTGGGGTGACCTCATCACTCCCTGTCTATGGCGACTACACATTGTCCCTTTATTGATGATATTATAATGGGTGTGTTAGCAATTAAGTTGGTGAGTATTCAGCAGTCCAGACGCTCACGTAACTTGATTGAGTAATCTGGTGCTGGAATCAGGTGGCCCCACCTCTCCGTGCTTGGGGGCAATATCAGAAGTCTGGTGGCCCCACCTCTCCGTGCTTGGGGGCTATATCAGAAGTCTGGTGGCCCCACCTCTCCGTGCTTGGGGGCAATATCAGAAGTCTGGTGGCCCCACCTCTCCGTGCTTGGGGGCTATAACATGCTGCTCTGACAAAATATAAACTGCACGGGTCCACTCTTGTAATATTCAACACCTCATTTGACACCACATTGGTGCCAAATAAAAACTCACAGTTCTGCAATCAAAGTATTAGTCATGTGTCAGAATTCCATCCTCTAACCATTTCTGGACACAACACTACACAACAACAACACCACATAGACCATACAACACATCTTACCAAGTTGGTTTCACATAGGATAAGTTCTCCCAGACTACATATTCTGAAATATGTTCATTAGCTTCCTGCCATAGAATAGGATAGGTGATATGTTCCACTGATCTCAACACTTGATCTGTCCTCCATAATCCTTGCTGGAGTTTATGTATTTTATTTGTCTCTAGACCCTGAACTAAGGCGGGGGGTCTAGAGCGAATCCTTACTTGTTGTAAGGGATAGATTTCGATATGGCAGTATCAAATCACTCGAAACATTAAACAACTATTAAAATGTACAAAGAAATAATTTCAGTCTTACCAGAATTATGAATATAGAACACAGTTAATTGCTAGCAAAACTCGTCTGAGCTGCTGGCTTTAGGATGGCGTCCCTCTAAATATTTCAATAGCTTCTGGGGATTACACCACTTAATAATTCACTGTGTCTACTAGGACAACTTATAACGAATGGCACAAAATGCGCGTCTGAGCGCCGATAATATATTCATCTATGGCCAATCACTGCCTTTTCCTTTTCAAATTCAAATATCCTACCAAAAAGTCATTTCAGTCATACCTCAGTCAAGTATGCCTTATTGTCTGTTGGTCCGTCTGTCTCTACTTGCGTTTCACAAAAAAAAACACACTTGTTTTTTGAACCAACTCCGCCTTCCCCTACACAATTTTGCCTTTAAAGTTATTTTTAGCCACAATTCTCCATCCTATCCCCTCTCTTTCATTCAAACTAGATTTTAGCACTTGCGTCTTCAAGGCCACAATTTTTTGAAAATTAGTGACATGTTTTATTTCAATGCAGACGCTCGCTGATATGAACAACACAGTCTTTTGTCAATATCTTTCTTATTATCTATCCGTCTGTATAAATGAAAGCATATTATTTCACTGCTCAAGATGGGCCATCCGGCCAGCTAGGTTTTATATTCCTAACATTATTATTAAGAAAAGTTACTTTTCAAATATTTTCTAGAATCTTCTGGAATGCGTTCATCACTGCATTCAAATAAACGGACTAAGTTATCGCAAAAGCGTCCAAGAAATGACTGTTGCATATAACAGCTAAGGTCCCTTTTGTCGATTTCTTTACCTTGTGTCAACTTGGGGACGTGACTTTTTCCTCCTTTCCCCACCACTTGCGTCTTTTAGCCTTGCTAGTTTCAAGCACGCGTTCAGTCAGATTTTTCCTTTTGATCTCCGTTCTCATCCCGTTCCGTTTTGCCTTCACGTCTAACAATTTAATTTCCATGGCGGGTGATGACCCGCGGCGTGGGCGATCATGTATTCTAGCAGCTTACGCATTAGTTTTTATCCCTACGTTGTATCATTGGAGATATTTTAACGTTGTATCATGGTTAATTTTATGACACATCTCCCCACTTGAAAACATGCCTACGGCAAGTTCTAAAACCAGTGATACACATAGATAAAATCTCTCCTCACGCCTGCCATTACTCTAATTTTGATCACAGGGGTGCCGACTGAGGAAATCTGCACCGACATTCAATTTGCCTGGGATATATTGGATACTAAACTGATAAGGTTGAAGCAATAAAGACCACCTCAGCAATCTTGCGTTTTCATGCTTAGCCTGAGATAAGAATACGAGAGGCTGATGATCCGTCTCGACCACAAAAGTCCTACCATACAGATAGATTTGAAACTTCTTTATTGCCCAGATTAACGCTAAACATTCTTTTTCGCTTGTGGAGTATCCTTGTTCCGCCTTATTCAATTTGCGGCTTGCATAAGCGACTGGTTTCAGTTCCCCATCAGGTGAAGATGATCTTTGCAACAAAGCCGCTCCGAGTCCTACATTACTTGCATCGGTTCTTAAGACAAAGTCCTGTGTCAAATCAGGCAGTTTGAGAATAGGCTTGCTAGTGAGTTTTTCCTTTAAGTCTTGGAACGCTAATTCACTTTGCGCAGTCCAAATAATTTTATCTGGAAGTCCCTTGCGAGTCAGATCAGTCAGAGGAGCACAAATAGAGTTAAAATCTTTGATATATTTTTGATAAAATCCGCATAACGACACGAATGATCGCACGTCCTTTTTTGTTTGTGGTCTAGGTGCTCTCTGCAGTTTTTCCAAGTTCTTGGGATCAGGGGTCATGCTACCCTGATATACAGTGTGTCCCAAGAATTCCAACTCTTTGCATCCAATGCAACATTTTGTTGGCCTAGCAGTTAAGTTCGCCTCCCTAAGCCTATTAAATAACATTTCTAGAGCTTCAATGTGTTCTTCAAATGTCTCTGTGGCGACGAGAATATCATCCATGAAATTCGTGATACATGGGTTATTCAGGGGATCCAACAATTTGCGCATCATCCTTGAAAATACACTCGGAGCATTTTTCAGTCCGAATGGTAGCATGTTGAATTCATAATGTCCATCCGAAGTGCTAAAAGCCAAATAAGGTCTCACTTCAGGCTTCACTGGGATCTGGTAATAGCCTTTACTAAGATCCACCTTTGAAAAGTATTTTGCCTTGTTCAGTCTGGCAAATAACTGTTTTGTGTCTGGTAATGAATCCACTTGTCCTTCTGTGACAGCATTCAGTTTCCTGTAATCTATGCACAGTCTGTGTTCCCCAGACGGTTTTCTCAACAAAACGACACTAGAACTAAAAGATGATTCACTGTGTGAAATAATCCCCTCCTTCAACAAATAATCTATTTCTTCCTTCAATGCCTTCTCCTTCGCGAACGGAATAGAATAGGCTCTCATACAGATTGGGTTTGAGTCTACCAGTTTCATGTCATACTGTAGCAAATTTGTATGGCCTGGTTTATCTGTTAATACATCTGTATGTTCCTCCAGAACCTGTTGAACTCTCTCCCTCTGGTTTTTAGTCAGGTGCTTACTGACTTTTACCTGTGCTGCTGTTTCACAAGGATGTAATGGGTATTCATGTGAGGTGAGTGGTTCCTTTTGCATTTGAGTTGCGATAGCTAAGGTCAGTAAGGGGGTGCTTTCCTGGAGTGGTCTGTCCAGATACTTCTTTAACAGGTTTACATGATAAACTTTCTCCTTCCCCTTTTTGTCAATTTTATAGTTTGTTCTAGACACCTTCTCTAGAACCGTATATGGACCTTGCCATCCAATTTGTAATTTATTCTGGCTACCGGGTAGTAGAAGCAGCACCTTCTCTCCCACAGCTAGTTCTCTGTCCTTTGCCTTCCTATTAAAATATGCTGCATGTTTCTTCCTGGCTTGTTTCAAATTATCATTTGCCAGTTTCCATCCAGCTTTCAAACGAGTGGTCAGTTCGTTCACGTATTGATAAGATGAGGTAACAGTCTCTTCCGCCTTCTCATCTGTCCAGGTCCTTAATAGTGCTACATCTGGACCTTTAATTTATCATACGTATTTGTTATGGAACCCGTCGGGTCCCTTCCTCTAGAAGCACTATAGTGAGGACTTTTCTTCCTAGAATCATCACTCACAAATCGACCACTACCAATTTTTTTCTTGGGTTTGTCTCCCCACTTTAGATTGCTTATGAGAGATCTTCGCTCTCTTTTCTGTTCTTCCAGTTTATATAAGTCTGACCGAGGGATTGTCATCTTATCCTGGGTAAAATTTCTTCTTTGTACTCTTCGCATAGTGGCCATGTTAATCCATTCAAGTGAAGACTGGGTGTGAAAAGGGGGCTCCCATTGCACTTTGTCTACCTGAGTATAATTAGTTTTCCTTCCAGGCCTACTGTTGCCCCGTGGCGTTTCTAGGTCCTGCACATATTTTCCCTATGTGGGTGTTCTCTCATGAAATATGCCACATGCTTCTACAAAGTTTTCAATATCGACATTTACGTCGGGCCAATAGTATTTGCGAGCATCTTTTTGGCAGATGGTACCGACTTTTTCATGGTCCCCATCTTTTCCAACATGTAAGCTCCTTATTAAATTTGCCCTATATATCTTGGGAAGAACCAACTGTCCGTGACCAGTGGATCTAGTTCCTGTCTTCCTATATAATAGTTTGTTCTTCATAAAATATTCCCCCTTGCTCGGAGGTGTGTGGCATTTGGGCAATTTTTTAAAACATGGCTTGAGTGTCCTATCCTCAGCCTGCGCCTTCCTCATCTCCTCTGGATGAGCATTTATAGGTTCACCTTCTTCCTCCTTCTTCTGTGACCTGGTCTGCACTGTCGCCATGATCACAGGTCTCTCGGGATTCCCCAAGAAGACGTATCTACACCCCAATATCAGAGGGTAGATTGGTTCATCTATCACTGCTGCTCTGATTTCTCCTTCCACATAGCGAGTTTTCACCGTTATCCTTGCGATGGGAAGTGTCATGAGTGGTATGTCCTTAGTTGCCCCTTGTATTTCCACTGTTTCTGTGGTATACTGACTTGGGTCCACTAGGCTAGACTTCACAACTGAATCATAATCCAAACCTGTATCATAAAGGCACCTTATGGTGACCCCATTACAAATAACATCCTCACAAACTGGGGGGTGATAAGGTTCCTGCTGTCCCTTAGGATTAACCTTTAATCTTTGAGTCCCCGACTTCATTGCAGCAATGTTTGAAGGTTTCCTTCTACAAAATTCGGTGTTATGGTTATCTTTCTTGCACCATTTACACCATCTTTTTCCTTGGTTAAACGGTTTTCTTTCATTGGATTTTTGGTCATTGAACTGTGAGTTTCTGTCTCGGTAGTCATTTCTTGGCCGTTCAAAGTTTGTCCTACCTTTATTTCCCTGTTCTCTATTATCAAATTTATTAAATTGCTGTGGAGCTTTAAAATTGTCTATGTGCTTCTTTTTAGCACCACTTACCTCTGCCTGGGCTGCCTGATACCTCTCAGCGACATTTAAAACCTCCCCCAACTTCTCTGCACCTTGTTCCATGAGAAATTTTCTCATGTCTGGAGCCATGGACTCTCTCAATTGCTCAATCATGATCATTTCTTTAAGATCTTGGGTCTTCCCCAGAGCAGTCCATTTCTCCAAATAGGTTTCCAGTCTGGCAGAGAATTGGTGGTATGTCTCCCCAGACAACAGTTTGGCATTTCTAAATTTCTTACGATAAAATTCCCCATTTTTTTCGTACCTCAATAACAAAGCCTGCTTTAACATGTCATAATTGTCTTGGTCTTCTCTGTTCATTTTTGCGAAGACTTCATAAGAAGTACCTCTCAGTCCCTGTGATAGCTTTAAACTCCACCTCTCTCTCTCTCTAACCCATATGTAGTAGCTAATAACTCAAAACGTCCTAGGTACCCCTCTATGTCATCGTCTTTCTCAACAAAATGGTCTAAATGAAACCCCATAGCTGATGTTGAGGCTCCCAGACTGGGCGTAGCATCTGAGGCAAAAGGGCTGGCACCATTTTCAGGAGCCTGGCCTTGTAATTCCAGCTCCCTTAGTCGTAATTCGTGCTCCCTTTGCAACCTTCTATCTTCTGCCTCCCTTTCGGCAGTCAACCTTTTATCTTCTGCTTCCCTTTCGGCTTTTTTATCTGCTGCCTCCCTTTCGGCAGTCAATCTTTTTTCTTCTGCTTCCCTTTGCTGTCGTTTTTCTTCTGCCTCCAATGCTTTAGCCTCTTTGTCAGCCTCAATCTGCAACCTCTGAATTTCTTTTTCAGCCTCTAATTTTCTTTCAGCCTCTTTTTCTAATCTTCTTTCTTCCCGTTCAATGTACTTATCACATTCAGCCGTTACATATTGAATTAAAACCTGACCATCCATTCCCATATCCTTTGCCGTCAGCACAGCAGCTGATCTGAATTTGGCTAGCTCCGCCATACTTTTTAAACAATTTAGCAATGAACAAGCTAAAATTTCCAACCACTAAAGTACTTCTAATTACTATAGTCTAAAATACTTCTAATTAATTAATTAATCAATTAACTACCACTGGCTGTGAAGATTCACCAACTTTTATTTTCAGGGACACTTTTAATTTTTATAATGTGTTCGCCTCTAATGTACGTTTTGTCTTTTTCGTGAAACCTATGAAATATTATCGACGGACCCCCAAAAATATTTTGTCTCAGAGTGTTATGTAAATCTTGCTCCCGTTTCGAACATAAAGAAAAAGATGTATTTGACGGTAGGGTACTAAAGAGGTACTTTAAGGTTACCCCGGGAACCGAACTGATGTCTTTAAACATGTCTACGCCTAGGTTCGCGTAAAAACTAACTTGTTTTTCTAACGCAATTAAGAACGGAACTACGTCTTTATTATTATACCACTCCAGAAAATCGCGCAGGGTGGCCATGTGATTATCGTCCCAGACCTTTTGACATTCAGCGTACTCGGCAGTAGAAATATTACAATTTTTTAGGGAGGAAAAAAATACCTCGTGTGGTGGTAACCGGGTTTCATTTAATTTACACAAATAGGTTACATATTCGTAACAGAAAACACCTTTACTTTCTTTAACTTTATAGGCTGCGAGGTACTTGGTATAACTGAAACCTGGAGCTAGGTAATTGATTATATCTAAAAATGTTAACTGTGGGGTAGCGATACACATAAAGTTATTATTTCTTTTTACTAAATATTTATAGGGGTCATCTCGGTCTAGGAAATACTTTATTAGGTACGGTTTTATAACATTTATGTCATATTTCCACGAGTTGAACTTTATAACAGGGAGCTCTCGCAAATACTCATCGATCCTGGTGAAGTGTCCCTCCAAATCGCCGAGTTGGGTATACACCTCGTCAAATCGCTCACGTAAGATTGCATAAGCGGCATCGGCGATTCGGGTCGGATGATCAAGCATCCTATTGACCAAGTCTTGAGGATCGCCTGTTGTGATAAAACAGACAAGCGCTTCCAGCCCGGGGACATTGGAAGCTACCGAACAAGACAGAGGTACGTGTTTTGACAAAAAGGTAGTTACGCTCCCCCAGCGGGTAAATCGTCGTTAGCGAAAACCATTTGTAATCAGACGTCGCGCGATACGGCTACACGAAGTTCGTTTCGACATTTATACCGTTCGCGGCGATCGATTCCCAAATGGTTTTCGGTGGGTTATAAACCCCGCCCTTAAATATTTCTACTCTTTTATCACCGGTACAAGATTTCTCGTGCTGTTCCATATCCCTATAAACCTTCCTTAATTTCCACACATTGGACACGAAAAAGCGTGCGCCACCCTATCTATATCTACTATGTACATGAATGATTTTTATACGTTAATACCCGCAACGTCTCTTTATAAAGATTACTACCTCTGAGTTTTGGGGCCAGGGTTTGTTTGTCGTCAAATTCGAAGATGTCTATATTTACCCCGAAACATTGTTCTAACGCAGGTAATTGGGTTAAACTCACGCCCGGAAGATCGAGTAGGGAATCGATACTCTGCTGTATTTGCCATTGTTTTAGGAGCCGGCGCGTGGTTTTTCTAACGACCATAACGGGAGCGCCTCTAAACACCGCTAAGCATCTAAAAAAACAAAGGTTATCTGTAAAAGGTTTTGAGTTCGAGTCGTGTTGCAATGTATTAATAGCTTTATTGTCGGTAATGTATGTTGGAATATCCGCTAAACAACAGCCTATCGGGTATTCTTGTATGTGATAAATGTAGAATGATGTGGCTGGTATCTTTTCGACATAATATTTTGTATTGTGTCTGTTTAATTGCGCGTTATTAAGAGCGTCACTGTCGTGTAAGTTTGAGACTAACGTGTTGAAATCTATGATATTATTAACTAGATGAGGTGTGTCCAAGACACATGCGTTATTGTGAGATGCGTGGTAGAAGCGCATGGTGTTGGTTTCTCGGTGCCTAAGAATAGTGTAGTGACTGTAATTAATCTAGAAGCGTTTTGTTTGCGTGTTAAAGATGGGTCTAAGAAGGGAAAGCCAATCTATTGGGTGTGTGGTGTCTGGCCTATGGAAAAAGGTGAATGTGGACAAGTATTTGTTGATGTTGGTGTGTGTGTTTATTGCTGACCAGTTGTCTGTGTAGATCTGTCTAACGTCACACGGTATGCCTCGTAAACTATCATTCTCAGAGGTCAAACGAGATCTCTTATTAGACCCTTGGGGGCTGGTCCTTGTGCGTTGAACTGAGGTTGAAGACGAGGGGTTTCCTGGACTTCAGCCAGTCCCTTTGTTGAAGACAATGAAGAGGGAGCTCCTGATGCGGGTGTCTGCGGATAGTGTTGAGATGATGTGGAGGGAATAGTTGAGAGGGTCCCTTTGTGGGAAATGCTGTGAATGGCGCTCCTGATGATGATGGATTCCGCATAGTCACATAGGCGTCAAGTTGATGTATATGGACCCGTAGGCTATCAGCTCGAGTAAAGGTTTTATCACAGATCTCACATCGACATGGATTCAGGGAAATTGCAGCTTCAATGTGCCGTAACAGATTATCACGACGTTTGAAATTCTTCCCACAGAGAGCACATACCAGGTTAGTTAACGGTAACGTTGAGGCTTCAAGGCGAGTAATTGAGACGGGTCGGTGATCATTCTCTGTATGGCGTTTAAGATTAGCAACTAGTGTGAATACTTCACCACACAGAGAACACTTATGCCTTTGCTTCCCATGCACACTCTCATAATGTCGGGTGAGATCAACAGCTTGGGTGAAAACCCGCTCACATTCCGAATACGTCTGTTGGCATATCTCTGGTTGATTGTTGGTAGTCATCTGTGAAAGAAAATAAAAACCACCGTAAGAATTTAGACATCAAAACATAAAAATAACGCAAGAATTTAGAAGCATTCTACGAAGCTGTTTTCTTTGTGTTTTTTTTTTTAATTTATTTATTTTTGTTGTTACCACTTAGTCTTGTAGTAACCGTATAAGGAGAAGAGAGACATTAGAGAATATCGTCACGACGGGGAAGATCAACGGTAGAGGAAGACAAAGAGAGATGATGTTGGATTGACTGGGTTTGGCGGAAAGTCATCAATAGAAGTGCTCAGGCGCACTGGAGATCGAGGGACATGAACGCCTACACCAACCGGCACATGATAATGTTGATATAGATATATATATATATAGATATATATTGGTTTATACAATTAATTTATTTCTACCAATGTGTTTTTTTGAAAATAGAGACATAAGTATGACAGAGATATGTCGATAGTGCTATAGAAATAAAACTAGTTTCTGAGTAGGATTAAAAATAATTTAAGATAATTTTTTTTTAAAAGAGAGACTTACATTTTAACAAAACTTCTATAATATTCTTATCGAAGATAATATCTGTCTACAGACTTATAAAATGGAACCCGAGCAAAATGTTTCTCATGGAGAACGTTACATAACCCGTGAAATAAACATCCGACGAATACACGGCACAACTTGTCTCCAATGTCGTGTAACGGGCGTTTATTTAATCTACGTGTATATAAAACATAGTAGATGTATACACTTACCATATGCGCTGCAATAGTTTGGTTGTAAGAAAAGAACTTGTCGACATGTCTGTCTTCAACTGCTGGTCTGCGACAGAAGGCGGGAACAATATAACACACGCAATATTTAATACAGCGGTCTTTGCTTCTGGAAGTCTGTTTACGGAATGCTGGAGTCTTAGAATGTCTCAATATATACGGTATTTCAAACAGAAAGTAATTCTCCCTGTTTGTCAGCGGCGGATTGCGCGTGCGTGTGCAATTGATAATTTCACGGGCGTTGTCGTTACAAACTTTGTTAACTTCTTTTCGCTTGGATGAGCCGAGTGAGTAACGAATCAATTTTAGAATGCGTTGGTCGTTGCAGGGGTTCTCGCATTAGGTAGTTGAAAACAATATAATACCGGTTTATGAGTGTATCTAGCATTTTTAGCCATGGACCCCAGGTGGCAACACCATTTTGCAGCGCTTATAGCTGGGCCTACCGGAAGTGGAAAAACTGTCTTTGTACGTCGGTTTTTGCAACATCTAGGCGAGTTTGTGTTACGCACACCCGATGAGCTCATCTGGTGTTATGGGGAATGGCAGCCAATGTATAATTCGATGACCGAAGTCCAGTTTATGGAAGGACTATGTTACCAACAGATTACTGGTGACAATGTATATATTTATTATAATATTTATCTGTCGGAGGGAAGATATTTGTTTTTAGAATCGGGATGCTTTCCTGGCCAAAGATATATCATCCATGATTGATTGATACTTTTGTTATATGGGTTATCTCCCCTGGAGATCGAATTTGGCGTATGAATCTGGATTTCGTTAGTTTGTGCCTTGATGGGCCATAAAACAGATTGTTCTTGCTTAGGTTTATGCAGGAATGTTTATGGTCCGAGTCTATGTCTACTCTGTGTCTATTTCACACGATTCGGTCTTATATCGTGATATCTTGGTATGTCTAAGTGGAACTATTTTTCCTTGTACTGAACTTTGAGGTCAGGGAGTTTCTGCGCATGCCGAGAGAAAAGAGTGTCTTCCGGGATAATGGAATGCCGGGCGAAAGCCATGTTGAAGACGATTCCCCAGTCTGTGATCTCTATGATTTGTTATGGGGAAGAAGATGATTTCTGATATGTTTATTAAGTCTACTAGTCCCCAGTGTTTATTCTATAACGCCAGGAGAGGGGCGTATGTGTTCTGCTAGTGTTTTTCCCATGCCCAGGTAAAGAACATTTTACTGAACGTTTGTCGTCCTAGACTTAACTGGGCAGATGTCTACATTAGGATTATCCATATCCATATGTCGGGATGATATGTTACCTAGCAGCACTGTAGATGATTGTATGCAGTATTTAAGATGAAAGAATATGCTGATTCTTGTAGAAACATTTGGTGTTTATGAACAAAGCTTCTATTGAAGATTTGCTATACATCTGTATAGTGAGCGATGCTCAAAAAGGAACCAGAAGCCATTTTGGATCCTAACTTTGTCGATCATCAATCAGAGAACGGGGATGCCCCTTATTATCAGGTGATGATTAAGAGATCACAGTTATAAAGAAAACCCAATACTGGTGGGTTAACATTATCTTCAGATAGATTTGCTGAACTTTACCTAAGGAATCTTCGCTAGAAAAGAGGTTCTGTCTAGGAGTCAGGCTTGAACAGTATTTATTAACTGACACGCTCGGTCAGTAAGGCCTGATGATTATATTGATAAACAGTGGAAATCTAAGTGTTTGTCTACAGATGTTCCATTGTGATGTTATTCAACATGAATGCTAACTTAAGATGGTAGACCATTGATCAACAATATGCTATTTATGTCGACCTGTGTTCCTGTAACTATACACGTACTGTCTAAGTGTGTGCGTCCTATTAAACAGTATGAAACGACCACAGTAGTCCAGCCATCCTTGACTTCCACCTGTGATTGGAGTGAGTGTCCTGTGAATCTGTCGAACTGTCATCCATTCGCGTTTGTCATTATTGATGTTCACACTCACTCATTGCATCAGAATATACGCACTTAACAGTACACCTTGTCAGGGCCCCAACAGTCGGTAACCTGACCCATTTACAGAATATTGTGACTGGACGAGCTATATCACAAAAAAATAGTCCATGTCAATCTGGTGCAAGAAGCAAGCTTTATCAGATTACGCGACTTGGAACAGTGGTCAGGAGATAGGAGACGACTGCTCGTTATAGATGATCTGATGAGTGAGACAGATGATAGAATAACTAAACTATTCTCGAAAAGCAGCCAGTATTGCAATATTAGCGTGATCTACATCGTGCAAAATTTACTTGGCAAGAACAAAGAACACAGAACGATAAGTCTCAATAGTCATTATATAGTGTTTGTCAAAAACCCCCGAGACGGATCGCAGATTACGAAATTAGCCAAGCAGATGTACCCAGGTCGTACTTCGTACGTCCAGGAAAGTTTTAAAGACGCGACGCCGCCCCCACACGGTTATTTGCTAATCTATCTTTGCCAGCAACACCGGATGCTTTGAGATTGAGCAGCAATATATTTCCCGACGAAACCCAGGTTGTATACGTGCCCAAATAACAAGATGGGGGAAAAGGTGAAACGTCACGCCGAAATTTTGAAGTTCTTGGGCCGTGCCAAACCCCCAGCAATCAAGGCCGTTATAAAAACAGCGTCACCCGACCTCATAGGAACACTCTGCGAATGTTGTCACAACGTGTTAAAAGGCAACGTTCACCTTACGCCCCCTCAGAAGAAGCGTTTGCGTCGTTACAAAACCACTCTGAGAACGCTCACCCAAAAGAAATTGTCGCGCAGAGGGCGGAAATAAGTTTTACAAAAGGGTGATTTCATGGGCGCTTTGTTGAGCCCTATACTAAGCGTGTTTAAAGGTGTCTTAGGTATGTAAAATTTGTCCAAGAAAATGATTTTGATGAACCTTCGTTTGTTAGAGTCTCAAAAACCTTATAGAACCCCCGAAACTCTAAGAGATAACCTAGGAGATTTGGACAGTCAAATGCAAACAGTCTTGGCTCGAGAAGATTTATCGGTGGGCGACAAAGCTAGATTTTATCAGCGAACCCTACGGCGGTATCTGACATGACTAGAACAGTACGGTCACATTGTTACTGTGTTTCTTTTGGGTGTCACTTCTGTATGTGTATGTGTGGGGGTTGTAAGGAAGATAGTGCTACTGTCTGGCAAAGCTGACAATGTTCACATCAGCAAGGTCGGGCTTACTGTAGTTGCCGACAGTTGTATAATATATATGAGCGAATGTCATGAGTTCTTTAGGTTGGTTTATATTCTGTTATCACCCACACAACAGTAACGTAAGGCCAGGAAATCCACCAACGGGTAAGACGAATAAGGTTTTTCCAACGCATACACTATTTATTGATCACAGCAACATTGACATCACGGACAGTACATTGTCACAGGCTATAAAATAAATCAGATCGCATGAATAGCGAATCAAGGAACAGTCAATTGTTGAAAAAGTTGCAATGGCAAACAAGTGGTAATAATCCAGAATGAAATTGGTTGCATACACAGCAACACACTATACATTGCATTAGCAAATATCCTCCATAATGTAGAACAGTCCCAATTAAGATGGTTTGGCGATGTCTGCAGAATGGGAGAAGATCGGCTACCACGACAAGCATGGGAAACAAAGACCCAGAGATCCAGATCCACAGGATGACCCAGAGTCCGCTGGGAAGACAACATTAGACAATCTTTGAAGGACCGAGGACTAGAATGGAACCAGGCCAGGAGGAAGACAGCCGATAGGATAGTCTGGCACTCTCTCTTCCAAACCTCTACACCTCAAGGTAGAAGGGGAACGACTAAGTAAGTAAGTATGTAAGTAAGTAAGGAATATGATCGTTGAAAAAGTTACAATGTGAAACATGTGGTAATAATCCAGAATGAAATTGGTTGCATACACAGCAACTCACTATACATTGCATTAGCAAATATCCTCCATAGGAATATGATCGTTAAAAAAATTACAATGTCAAACATGAGCTAATAATCCATAGTGAATCTGTTCCCTTCAAAAACACACTCTGGACACACTAGCGAGACTATCAACCGTCTCGAAGCTCTGCCAGATACATACTGACCGAGATTATAGTTTCTCAGTACAACTCAGTACATCTTCGCTCAAGCGCGAACTAACAGCTTGAGATGTGAGCTCAGCTCACCCATATCTCCCCCCTTCCCCCCCAACTACTCAGAACATTTGAACACTTTCTTTATCTTTAAAAAACTAACACATACTCAGTTGAGCTATGTTCAAAAAATATAGCGTACAAAGCACCCAAGTAAAAAATCATCTCATAACTTTAAACGTGCTTACTAGCGTATCTATAAAAAATCAGGCCCGTACGTAAGAATCCCAAACACTTAACTCCTACTCGAAAACATGACTTAACAGATTACACCGACCCCCTCGAAAAAAAATGATATTATCATTTTTTTTTTTAAATTACATCGAACAAAAAATGTGAGGTTGATGAAATTCTAATATCTACAACAGAGAATCATAATATATGTTAAGTCGCGTAAATAAACCGACAATAGAGGGATGGAAGTATGTGTAGAGAATGAAGATGAAGTATGCAAAGAGGATCAAACATCAAATTCAAACAAAGATGAAATATATCAAGTATAAACTAACTATGAACCAATAAGTGGAGAGTGAAAAGCGGAGATGAAATGAAATGAAGAATGACCAGCAATGAAATGTGTGTAGTGAAAGAAAGCATTGATAAAACATGGTAACAATTTAAATTAATCAACGGATTATGTGTAAATACAAGGTAAATACAAGTATGGCAAAACAGCATGGAACAAAAAGGCAATACATATATAAAACAGAAAAGAAAGCTACCATCTAAATAGAGCATAATAGGCAAGAGAAACAAGTTAATTAACTTATTAAGTACTAATAATGAGCTTATTACTGAGATCAGAAACTAATAACGCGTATACACAGTTATTACTGGTGCACAACTAAGTGCTGGGTAATGCAAATAAATAACAATGTCAGAGAAAAAAAAACAGAAATAAAACACACACTTGGAAAATGTTCACTACCGAAATGTATCGTAATGATACGTGAAGTTTAAATACTATTGTCAATACTATTGTCCCTCATTCATAGCTCATCAACACACTGTCGTGTATGAATAATATTCTAATAACGTGTCACATGAAAGTCAAAGAACACAATGTCCTCAATTATATGTGCAATATCAAAGCTCCAGCGGTCTTGGAAAGTCTTGTGTGCGTGTGGAGACACAATCCTCCACTGCATAGTCAGAATTCGGAATGGCTTGATTGGTAAAGTCCAACGGGCACAAGGCGACAGGGTCTCTTGGAGATCTTGAATTGTCCAACATATTGATGTCCATTGCAAGGTATCGACGCTCAAATTCAGTCAATGATATGAAGACACGTACAACAGCTCCGATTCCCACCGAGAAGGCGTTCCTGCGAATAATCAAATGAAAATTCCTGTTTGGTAACGGTAGGATAATATTAGAGAAAAAAGTTAACTTTAACTTTAACCTACCAAATGTGGCAGTGCAAACTTCAGACCACTGTATGATGTTAGTCGAACCTTCCTCCGATAAACGAGAAACGGTAGCAGTGAAAGTAGCACAGACTGAATTGAAATTATCAATAATATAGGGCGATAAAAGTGTCCGAGAAAAATAGCAGCGAGCTATGACGTACAGGGAAGTCGTCAATATACACATGATACCAACGTCATGTTGAGTGTAATGATGACCAAGAGTATAATGATGGCTGACAATCTGAGATTTTGCGCAAGACAAAGGAAATGCAGTGGACAAAGGCGTATATCTCAATGGCTGAAGTGAAGTCATAGCCTGTGTACTGGGCAAAGAAAAAAGCAAGAAATATACCATTAAGATGTAAAACCAGACAGTGGTGAACTTAGACCTGCGTCAAAGTTCAAAAGAAAAGCAGTAAGTACGAAAAGAAGTCGTAAAACCAGAAGACACTTAGCTAATCGCCCCAATAAGAAAGGTAAAGAAACTCATAAGGTATAGATATGGGACCCAAAGATTGCTTGCATCAGGACCAGCGAACCAGAGCTTGTCAAGACCGTACTCCACCCCCACGTGGTGGTCCTGGAAACAGTCTGCAGCAGTGCAGTCTGGCTGGGAGAGTACGGATCGAAGAGGGAAGGCAAACCCGGTCGCAAAAAATGCCGTGCTGAAGTTGGATGTGTCGACCGAAAGGTGCAGATATCACAGCTACGGCGTAAACAGACACAACGCAACCACCGTCCTTTTCAGGGCGAACGAGGAAGAAGAGGGAGAAGAAGAATAAGGTATAGATATGTACTAACAATTAAGTCCGTACATGTGGCAAAGAAAACACTAGTCATAGTAGAAAAGAAGTTGCAATCAACGTGACTGGATGTAGATTCAGTCATAGCTATAAAGTTAGTGTGTGTGTCAGACAAAATTGAAGGATCTTCTTCTATAATAGTACTTAAAGAAGAATCAAAGTTAGAGTAACAACGTACTGAGGTATGTCGAACTGGGCTAAAAGAAACACCAAAATTGGTATGATGAACAATAGTATCATCAATACTGCAAGAATTAGCAGAATGTATAACGTTAGCAGAATGTACCTGGTGATAAGATTTTGGCATAGTCGTTAAGGTGGCGGCAGTAAGGTGATGCTGCCGTTGCCAAGTTGCAATTTGTACCGCGTACACACCTTTATATCATGTATCTGTCCGACAGTAAGGTCCGCGATTGGTTCTCTGAGCATACATGCGTGTATATAACCAGTGAAAATCGGTGTGGCAATGGGGACTATGGCAGTGGGAAAAGTCTCAACTGTCCCACCGAATGTCACACATTTCACCACATTACATGTTGCGCAAGATGGATGTACTAGAGACTGTCTAATCCCAACAGTCGTGCATCCCGAATCAAAGAGTACTGAGACGGGATTACTATTCACAAATCCCTCGTGTAGTGTTAAAGAGCCTGATCCATCATGTGTAGACAAGGCTGAAATAGTCTGTAGACTAGGTAGAGGATGACCACATCTCAAGGTAGTCACCGCTGTAGGTTGGAATAAAGTTGTGCACTCAGGGCACTGAGATGCTCGATTGAAATCGAAAGCAGAACAAGCAGTAGCATTAGAGACATTACTATTATTATTACCCTGATTAACAATAACCTAAGGCTCATGTTGAGCAGAGTTAGCATGGCGATGCGATCTATCATTTGGAGATCTACCACTATATTGAGATCGATCATAACTATTATCTCTATTGGAACCATTGTTATTTCCTCTATTGGGACCATTATTATTGTCTCTATTGGGACCATTGTTCTGATTTGAACCCCAGTTAGCATTGTTGAGATTACTATTTCCTCTTGGATCAAAATATTTATGTAGATGAATTTTGTTGCCTTCGAGAAAAATTACTGTAAGGTTGATGATCCCCAGTGTAGTTACCCCTTCCATAATTTCCAGCATTGTTGGAACCAAAATGTTGAGGTCCATTAAATTGTCTCCAGTTTCTTGGAGAAGGAGAACTACTACGTGATGGATTCCCTTGGTACTGTCTAAAATCACGATAATCTCCCTTACCAAAATTGCGATCAACACTTTGTGATCTACGGCGAAAATTAGAATCATATGGTAATGCCGAAGCCACAGGTAAACCTTCTCTGACTTGAGAGTGGCCAACAATTACAATTGGGTGTGCCGTTACGTATTGGCGACAATATTGTTCCATATCGTTCAAGTTTGTAGGCTTTCGCTCATGTAGAAAGGAAATAAAAGAAGTGTTAACTGACGACATGACTTTATCACGAAGCAATAAGTCCATAAGGGCTTCATATGTGTGCTCAATCTTTGAGAGCTCAACCCAACGTGAGAACGTAAGACGAATATTTGCTATAAATTCAGAAAATCTTTTCCAGCCTCCGGCAACAGAGATTTAAAGCGGAGACGATAACAGTCTTCATCAAGTTTGTATTTTTTAATAACACAGCTCTGACAGTATCGTAGTTATTCTTGTCAGGACCTTCCAACATACTTAAAGCTGTCATAGCTTTGCCTGAAAGTAGTTCCATAAGTCGTGTACAGTATTCCGACTTATCTATTTTGTGAGACTCACATGTGAGTTTAAACCTATTCAAATAGAATAAGACGTCATTGGAGATAGGTCTAAAAGGAGGCAATCTGATCTTATAAAAATTAGAATTGGTCCTATGTGAAGTTGTCTGAGTGTCCGTAGCTTTGTGTGTATTATTTTCATTCGTTACCTTCATTTTATCAAGTTCCATAGCGAACAACTTTTGATCGTGAAGTCTTTGGTTTTCGTTCTCAACAGCTTGCATTTTTTATCTTCAGCTTCAATTTGAAGTTTACATTTTTCAGTTTCCATTTGAAGTTTATATTTTTCTGCTTCCTGTACTTTTGCATACTCGACAAGTGCAAATTGTTTCAACTCTTCAGGCTCCATACCAAGAGCCTTCCCTTGCTTGATGAAATAGACCAAACTAGACATTATGCCTAATTTTATAAGTAGTTAAATTATCTAAGATATTATCTAAGAAGTTAATCCTATCCATAATTAGTGGATGGCAAGTCCATGTTAATAAAACTTGTATACAAATCTAGCATATAATTATAAATCAATCATTAAGTGTATAACATTAGGGCAAGAAATACATGATGAAGGTACGAAAATGACAAAACCAAGACGAAATACCAAAGACAAATGATAACACTCGCAAAATCAAATAAACAAGAAAGCAGAACTAAAGAAAAAATATTGCAAAGAATGCAATGACTCTGCGAGAGGAGTGACAAGACAAGCAACAGCACAGTGTATAAACAAAAAATGTGTATAGAAATAAATGATAGTAAGATTGAGAATGACAATCACAAACAAATTAATCAAGAAACTAAGGCACAAAGAAGAAATACCACAATAACGACAGTAAAACAGTTCGTCACACATAAACAATGGTGTCACAGATCACCAAACACAGTTGACTGAAAATCCTTCAGCAAAAATGCTGGAATTTCCACTGCGGGAAATCTGCAAAAATGTCCCTAAAGAACGCTTACGTAGGCCCTGGAATGAAAAACTGGGATGTTTCCTACCGTAAGTCACCTCCCAACAAAACCCGCATAAACATGGAACATAGAACACTAAATTGAACAAACAGTATTCGCTATCAAAAAAAGGCTCGTTAACATATAACAGTGGCACAGTGCACATACAAAAACCACTTATCTGCAAACGAATTCCCGGCCTTCGCGACAACGACAACGATGGGCATCGAGTGTCGTATGGTGTAGCAGTCCAACGTCGACAGGTACTGGAATTCCTCGTTTCTCAAGTCTTGAAACGTAACAGTTGACGTCTAGTTGAAACTTGTTAACGAAAACTCGCACTGGCACCACTGTATATGTTGACTTGTACACCACAAAAAATTATGTTAGTGGATGTTCTGAGGAATGCTGTTGAACTTCCGTATGATTATATCCTTCTGTTAAATCCTACGTCTGTACTTGGTATCACACCCCAAATCACTGGAGACACCACTTCTGTTAATGTGTTTCTTTTGGCTGTCACTTCTGTATGTGTGTGTGTGGGGGTTGTACGGAAGATAGTGCTACTGTCTGGCACAGCTGACAATGTTCACGTCAGCAAGGTCGGGCTTACTGTAGTTGCCGACAGTTGTATAATATATATGAGCGAATGTCATGAGTTCTTTAGGTTGGTTTATATTCTGTTATCACCCACACAACAGTAACGTAAGGCTAGGAAATCCACCAACGGGTAAGACGAATAAGGTTTTTCCAACGCATACACCATTTATTGATCACAGCAACATTGACATCACGGACAGTACATTGTCACAGGCTATAAAATGAATCAGATCGCATAAATAACGAATCAAGGAACGAACTGTCAATTGTTGACAAAGTTAGAATTGCAAACATGTGGTAATAATCCAGAATGAAATTGGTTGCATACACAGCAACTCACTATACATTGCATTAGCAAATATTCTCCATAGGAATATGATCATTGAAAAAGTTACAATGTCAAACATGTGCTAATAATCCATAATGAATCTGTTCCCTTCAAAAACACACTCTGGACACACTAGCGAGACTATCAACCGTCTCGAAGCTCTGCCAGATACATACTGACCGAGATTATAGTTTCTCAGTACAACTCAGTAAATCTTCGCTCAAGCGCGAACTAACAGCTTGAGATGTGAGCTCAGCTCACCCGTATCTTCCCCCCCCCTTCCCCCCAACTACTCAGAACATTTGAACACTTTCTTTATCTTTAAAAAACTAACACATACTCAGTTGAGCTATGTTCAAAAAATATAGCGTACAAAGCTCCCAAGTAAAAAATCATCTCATAACTTTAAACGTGCTTAATAGCGTGTCTATAAAAAATCAGACCCGTACGTAAAAATCCCAAACATTTAACTCCCACTCAAAAACATGACTTAACACACATCCCTCTAGGCGTAGTGCACGTCAAACAACCAACACAACTACCCTCCATCGACCAGCAAGGTTCACCAATTGTACTTAAAGACGAGGTCATGGACAAAATTCTTCAGTCGCCGACCGAACTAGGCACACCCGCTACGAGTAAGCGAAAGATGGTGGCTGGCAACGAATTGCGAGCTGCATCATCGTCGTATTCGCTCAGAAGAAAGAAAAAGAATAAGACTAAAAATCCAAAGTGGGAAGCATGGCCAAAGGAGTAAATAAGATTTTAAAACACCATTACTACGAGCCGAAGCTACCAGGGTCCTATGGAAGCGCTGGTGCCGTGCAGTGTAGTTCTAAACTTACTCGTAAAAAAATCGAAGATTGGTTAAGCCATCAGGATACGTACACCTTACACAAACCGGTGCGTAGAAAATTTAAAAGACGCGCGACCGTTGCGGTTGGTAGCGATCAACAGTTCCAGGCTGACCTAATAGATTTGCGAAGTTTAAGAAAATTCAACGATGGATTTTCCTATTTAGTGACGTGTATCGATGTGTTTAGTAAATTTCCGTGGGCGGTTCCTCTAAAAACAAAAACTAGGAAAGCCTTAGTAGAAGCGGTGAAGAGAATTTTTAACAGTCGCAAACGGATAAATTTTCAAACAGACAAAGGCAGTGAATTCATCAACAAACATTTTTAAAGTTCCTTATAGAAGAGGGTTGAACATTTCTTCACTACGGAGAATGAGGATATCAAGGCAGCTATAGTGGAAAGATTTAATTGGACCCTCAAAGAAAAAATGTGGCGTTACTTTACCAAAACCAACAGTCTAAGATACGTCGACGTGATAAAGCAACTGATCTGCAACTACAATTATTCGTTTCATCGGAGTATTCGGATGACGCCCTCGCAAGTTAACCCGATCAATCAAGAAGAGGTGTGGCATACGTTGTATTCGACTGCTGACGTCACCGGAAGAAAAGTCTATTTTGAAGAAGGTGATCGCTTGCGGATCGCTCAAGCCAGACAAACTTTTAAAAAGGGTTATACGCCTTCGTGGACAGAAGAACTGTTTACGGTCAGCCGACTAATCAACACAAGGCCGGTAACGTACGTGCTTATCCACGATGGTGGGGAAGAATTGAAACGGTCTTTTTACAAAGAAGAGCTGCAGCGGGTCGGTGACAAAATAGTTTATCGAATCGAGTCCATTTTGCAATAACGACGAGGTGTAAGCGGTGTAAAAGAGAATTTAGCCAAATGGTTCGGTTATAACTCGTCATTCAACAGCTGGATTTCCTCCAAACAGCTAGCGAGATATCGAGAGTGATGGACATATAAGACGTGGCCACCCAAATTTTGCGGTCACCCGCTCAAAAACTCATGCGAACCTCGTTCTGGCCTTTTTTGGGAACGTAGTCCCGCGTCTAGAGATCGTTTTCATCTATCAGATGATCGTTATATATGTCGTCATCGGGGTCTCGTTATTCAATTTGAATCGGAGCAACGCCGAAGGTCCTGACGGCAAATTTTGGATCGCCTTAATGAGCAGTTGTCTGGGTTACATGTTACCTAACCCTAAGATAGGATGAGTTTTTACGTGACTTTACCGAGCAACGCCTCGATGAAAATATACCCGAACAATAATGCCAGTCACTTTTTCGTCAAGTTGGCACAGACTATAGAATTGACTTTACGGTACGATGTTGGCTTGGTTGAGATTCAATTCCCCAAATGTTATTTTAACGTACTAGAGGACGAAGTATGGACACATTACTTCCCAAACAACGACGGGGGGGGGGGGGGGGGGGAACGGGGGGACACACACGCCTATAATACTTACGTTGCCCGCAGGTCAATACAATTCTCCCGACACGCTTATCGATGAATTGAATCGGTTGTTTTTAGCAACTGATGTGAATGAAAAAGCGCAAATTAGAATCCATTTTAACAATAATAAGGCCACATTGACGCTGTATGAAACGAGGGCGGAAGTTAGAATTAGCGAGACGTTGAAAAACATGTTAGGGTTGATCGCATCGAGCGTAACAGACGTCGACCCAATACTACGAGGAGAGACTGAAGTACAAATAGATAGCGACATGAAAAATGTGTATGTGTATTGTAACCTCGTAGCGGCGAGATCGGTTTGGGATCCGTGGGTCCCATTGTTACGAATTGTTCCTATTTTGGACAGGACTACCGCTTCGGTTTTTAGGATTTATGTTGAAGGTAGATACTGTTGAAGGTAGAACCGTTTACATCTGTTGAAGCATGTAAGAAGGGGTCTTACCTTGATGATCAATGTTCCATGTAATTATTAATAAAGAAGCTATAGAATTTTGGCCATTGAATTGCTTTGGTCTGTTCATTGTTTCGTTCAATTATTCCTTGTTGTGCCTTTGATGGTATATTACGCGAATGTGGGTTTATAATCTTGTGAACATAATAATTCTTGAATTGTGAACTTCAATTGACGTGATAAGTCCTTTGTCGAGTCCACACATTTTTAATGTACATTTTTTTACACGTAAAAACAATCCACATATGTTTGATCATGAAATATTATATATTAAATTTGAATCCTCTATCGAATAAGCTATCTATGCCTGTCAGTCCTTGTCCAGTAATATGAATTACTATAGGCAGAACGTCATAACTATATGTACGCGCAGTTGGTGATCCCAACGGCCGACAGTGAGATTATGCGTCTGGCAACTATAAACTAATAAGGACTGTTAATTCATCCCGTCCTAGGTTTAGTCAATTACTAACCTGTAACATTTCATCTCCTTTCATAATAACAGTGGACTGACCCATGTCCATACTTAAATACAACATAACTATGCGGCACTCCATGCCCGACACTAGAAGGACGTAGGGACACGTCTTTTCAGCTCGACGGTCATACAAGAAAGGGTACCGTCTCTTGGTCACGGTGCGTGACCTACCAACGCTAACACGTCATAGCGTTCAATAGTCTAATAATATTTTACATTACATTAAATGCTGTAACCCCTAAAATTGCATGCTGCCAACCTCTAGCAGACGATGCCAATTAAAATACCGTAACAATTCCCTGTCCACCGGGGGAAAAAAAATCTATTCGATAGATTTTTTTTTGAAAACCTATCTAAGTGAGTAATCTCAAAAATTTAACCAAAAATGCGACATATGGCCTACGATGTTCTGACTAGAACAGTGTCGTGGTCATGTCGACTAACTAACAGTCATATAATATACTAACGATCATGTTATACATAAATGTTATATTAACTAAAAGAAAATGTGTAATGCTGATATCTAATTACTTAATTAACTTAAAGTTTGTCGTAATGAAATGTCATGTCAAGACTAAACTAACTAATTAAAATTAAACTAATTAATTATATTAAGTTTGTATTAAGAATCAAGTTATTGAAAATCCAATGCAAGAAAATGAAAGACGATGTCATGAGACAAGAAAAGAAAAAGAAAAAACCAAATAAGAAATAAAGTAGGGAAAGAAAATAACGTATAAATTTAACTTAGTTATGTGTGTTTGACAATAATCATATGTGTTAAGTGTTTAATACCTATCTAACTTAACTAACTAAATAATAGACTAGTATGTAATGTGTCAACATAATAATCAAGTATACAATATAATTATGTAATTAATAATTACATCTAAGAATATTGTGTAAGAATCGTGTGAGCTTTCTTTTCTTTCTTTCATTTTTTTCATATTTCATTTTTTTATCTTTTTCTCACATTTCATTTTAATTTCCATTACTTCAACGACTAAATTAAAATTAATTAACATTGAATATGACTATCCATCCGTAGTATTGATCCTTGTGAATTCCCATTAGAAAAATTGTTCAAAGGTTCTGATTCAGAATAAATATCGACCTTCTTAACGTCCAATAGTTCATGACACATACTGAATTAGTTCGACTGGATTTCACTTATTATTTCCGAAATTGTTTCAAATAGTTTCATCCTGAATGGACACTAACCAAAGTCCCGGCGTAAATACGAACACATTATCATTTGATTTCGTACATTTCGTATAACGTATGTCTCTAGTAAGCAGATACTTGTCTTGTAGTCAATGGTTCATTTCTATGTCGAAAATGCAACGATAGTACTATGTCTCTTGGGTAAGTTTCTGCGAAGAGTATTATTGTTTATGAATCGACATCAGAAGGGTTTCTAGAGAGAGTATCTGCCAAGATGTTCTCTGATCCTGTAATATATTCGATGGAGAAATCAAAAGGCTGAAGGAGAATAGCGAATCTGGTGAGCTTAGGGCTTTTATGATTCGCCCGTCATAGTGATGCCACAGCCTTCTGATCCGTCTGGACCACGAATGGGGCACCCAGTAAAAATTTCTCTAGCTTGGTAATCGCCCATACAACTGCCAACAATTCCCTGTCGACAGTGGAGTATTTGATTTCTGGCGGCTTCAGTTTCCGTGAGACATATAATGATGGATGAAGGATGTCGTCATGATATTGGAGCAAACAAGCGCCAATTCCGTAATTACTCGCATCTGTACGGAGTATAAATATTTTGGAAGCATCAAGTTGTCTCAAAATAGGTGGATTTGAGAAGATATCAATTATTATACGAAATATTTTATTACATTCACCAGTCCATGTCACCTTCACTGGCATGTCTTGTTTTAACAGTGATGATAAAACAGCCGTGATAGATGACAAGTTAGGTACGAATCTGCTATAATATTTGACTAGTCCTAACAAGCTTCTAACCTGTTTCTTCGTTTGAGGAACGGATACGTTTAAAATTTTAGAAACCGTACCAGGAAGTGTTTGGATATATCCCGCTCCAATGATATGTCCCAAAAAAGTTATTTCATGAAACGCTACTTGTACTTTTGTAGGTTTAGCAGTTAAATTATTCTTTCTTAATGTGTCCAAAACATATTTAAGTCCCGAAAAATGTTCCTCAAATGACGAACTAAATAAGCATATGTCGTCAATGTATGTAATGATGTCTGGTCTACCTGACAAAATTATTCGCATTGGACAGACGAGAAAGTAAGTCGTCAATATTGTGATGTGCGACCCGGTACGTCGGTCAACACATCTGGATAAGATTGTAAAAGTTCAGCAATCTGATGATGCTGTTGCGGTGTAACCGAAGAAGAGATGGTTACATCCTGCCAAGATTCCATAGGTTGTAATACAGGTACAGTTAAAGACATCTGTACCTTAGTAGAAGAAGATTCTTCTTCCTGTATTAGTGATAGTGTAGAATAATTAACAACGTTATTTTCTATATTAAGTATAGGGAAACAAATGAAGACAGAAATACAAAGTGTTATCGTAGATAAGACAACACAAGTGTCACCTAATAGACAAGCCTACAAGATTTAAGTCATATAAGAATAAATGACCAATAAAGAAAAGAAATGATGACTGACTAGTGCTGAGTCATCAAAGATGTGACGAACAGTGTTAATGTAACCTGTTATCTGCGTGACGCAGAATCAGGTACTAGTAGTAAATTTAGTGAATGGTGATGAAAATAAACACCATTGTCAAGCTCGATAATCCTTCGAGCATCTCTATTGATACGAAATGTAACCAGAGCTTCACCATACCTGTTGTTGGTAGGTGGCAACAGATGCACGAACCTAACGTCTGCAGTATAATTGAAGAAATTGCTAAGTTCCTGCCATGTAGTATCTCGTTGCAGATTGCGCACTAACACGGTGCGAGAATATGCATTTTTACCAATGTAAGTAATATCATTGTCACGAAACTGTGAACAATGACGATATGTATCTCTAGTCATATAACTAGAATTAAATCTCTCCTTAACCATAGAAGTTGTATTTTTTTGGGATGATGTATCATCCTGACTAAAGTTAGGATGGTACCTATCAGTACCGAAGGTAGTAGGTTTCATGCATGTCGAACATGACTGTTTGTTAGGCAGAAGTAATACCTTGCTGACAGATTTATGTGTCTTAATTTTATTATGTAGGTTAATCTTAACCCTAACATTATTATTTTCATTAGGAAAATCCTTTCCCATTTTCTCAACTTCAAAAGGTTTCTTAGGATTAGTTTCAATCTGATCCTTCCGCCAAGATTTATTCCCAGAATTGGCAGTATTCTGTTGTCGAGGGAAGGTGTACTTGCCTCGAAAAGATTTCCTAATCTTCGCTGGGTGTGTTGATACCTTAGTATCACCCATACTATTGACGGCATGTCGTGTAATAGGTTTATTATCACTTCTATTGAACACTATTTTCTTACTCAACACGACATCCAATAAACCATCAACTCTTTTTCTCAATCTAACAGATTCCGAATTCAGCAATGTAATCTGCTGCCTCTGCCTTTTATTTATTTTATACAAGTTAGTGTTTATATTCTTCTCATTGTTCCATGAAGAATCGAGTGTGATCAATGCTGTTGACAGTTCATAGATCTGTTGTGTTTCTTTTTTTTATGTCAGCATATCTCTGTTTCTCCTCTAGAAGTAACGCTTCTAATGCAGTCACTTTGTCATCAATGAGACAATCATCACTCATGGTGGAAACAGAAACACTAATACCCGATTCTGTATTCCCTTCTTCGTTTTCTGATTGCACTTCATCCATTAATTCCTTACAAGTCTCATTACTTCCATGGGAATTAACCATAAGTGTCTTATTATCTTCACGCAATAATGCCAAGTCCTGCGTGACAGATTTCCCGTTACCTATCTGGTCATTCAGTATCAGTTTCACTGAAGTTACATCGTCATCACACTTTTGTTCCTGTCTAAAACAAAAGTCATAAATTTTATCATTATATGAATGACATACATCCAAAATATTATTGTCATCAAATGATATACTCCTATTTTCCCTTTTTTCACTCTCTAATTTCAATGTAACATACTTCGAAAGCAAAGAGTCATAATCTGACCTTAGTTTTTCACATCTTGCTTTCACTTCATCAGTTAATTTCTTACATGTTTCATTATCTCTATGATAACACTGACTAACAAAAAAAAAACTTTTTTTTTCTTTCTCTAACATTTCTATGTTTTTCTGGTCAATTTTAATGCGCTGTTTTTAAATCTGCAAACCGTTTTTCTCTATCAGGTCGGGATTTCTAGAAATACGCAATTGAAGTTTTTTAACAACGCATACAGTATTACAACATCATTCGTACAAGAAGTATAACAGTTATGTAGGCTTGAATTTCTTTGCAGTCGACTTTCGTCGGTGAATGGCATGTGGTACATCGCGATGAAGCATCCAACAATAATCGGCAAGCATGGTCACACTCCACCGTCCTTGATAACGTGACTCCATTACGGCGATATCTTGATGGAATCATTCTCCATGTTCATCGCTGACTTCGCCAAGGTTGTCAGGGAAAAAGTTAAGATGCGAATCGAGCAAATGGATTTTGAGGGACATGTTACAGCCCATAATTATGTATGCATCTATGCACTGCTTAACAATATGCAACATAGTCGACAAATTTGTGATTTTCCAGAAAGTTATCGACGATCGATTTGAATGCCATCCATGCGCGAAGTTCACTACCATGTAACAAGTTCTCGAATTGTTTGTCTGCAATAACTTTCCTAATCTGAGGTCCTACAAAGATACCTTCCTTTATCTTTGCATCGCTAACTTGCGGAAACTTTTCTCGAAGATAAGTGAAAGCTTTGCTCGTTTTATCTAACGCTCTTACAAAATTCTTCATGAGCCCCAACTTTATATGTAACAGTAGTAAAATGAAGGTGTCTTTGTTAACTAATGGCTCGCGTATTACATTTTTATGCCCGAGCTGCATACGATCCCGGATAGGCCACTCCTTTCTTGCATAATGTTCCTGTCTGTTGCGGCTGTCCCATTCACATCGGAAGCAACAAAATTTAGTATACCCAGTCTGCATGCCCGTGAGAATTGCAATGACCTTTAGGTCTCCACTAGTCTTGGAAGAATCAATGAAAAATCGCCATTCGATGACTATGTGCTCATGACCATTTACATCTTTGCAATAGCAAATGTCATCATCCATCTCAAAGTATTGAACAAGTTCTCTGTGTCTATGACGAAATTTAGATATCGGAGTATTGGGCGCTAAAAGATTCCATTCTTTGAGTCGCGAACCGAGTAATTCTGCTTGTCCTTTGGTAAGAGCAAGATCACGTATTAGATCTGAAAGTTCTGAATGGTTAATTAAGTAAACACCATCATTCACCGGTATGTAATCTGAGTCAGAATTAGTTTCTAAAGCAGGTAAACTATCACTTTCTGATGGGTCATTTACGTCCAACGGATATTGTTCTAGTGGTACTTGGATCGGACACGTGATTGGATCATGAGGCACTAGTTTCAAAACCGATTCAATATTTGGATAAACCACAGACTTTCTAGTTTTAAAAGTGAAACCATGGATATTTATCAAGCAGAAGTAACAATCAGTAGTGTGATTTGTATGTTCACGCCATATTACTGGCACGCCAAAAGGCATCGACTTATGCTTCAGCGATTTTCGTAACCAACCTGCCAATGTATCGAACAAACCGCATTTGGCTTCCAAGATTTATTTGCATCATCAACTTTCGAATCGAAATAAAGTTCATATGCTATCTTTAGTAATGGTGTAAAGTTTTTCTTGTCAACACGATCGGTAAAATATCCGCACACGTAACAGAACAGATCAGCCGAATTTCTACAACTTCTAGAAGCCATATTTTGCTCAGAATTATTTCAAAATACAGTAACTATTTGAAAAATCGCGTCACACATGTCATGCATCTTTTAGCAGTATAAAAAGTAGAATTATGTTGCTTTTTATTAATTTTTAATAAGTTATATAGTAAAAATGAAACGGAGCAAATAACGGTTTCCCAAAAATATATTTATTCACAAATATCTTAAGAACCCGACGTGATAGAGATAAACGGATTTCAGATTTGAAATCAGCACAAGAAATTGACCTAAGAACACTTATTCGTATATAAGAAAGAAAAATGTTGTTTGTCAGTGTAATCAATCAGAAATTTATCAAAGGCAATTAATTTTTCATCAGCAACACTCTTTGATTGATCAAATAATTTTCTTAATGAACTAACTTCAGACCTTAGTTCACTATTTTCCTCATTGAGTTTATCTAGTTTCATTTTATTATCAGTTAATTCTACCTGATATCTTTTCACTTCTGTCATATCACCCTGTGTGTGAGTTTTCCGCCTTAAGGCTGCGGCATTGTCTTGCAAAATTTTCAATTTAAGTTTCTCAACCCCAGACTCCAACGTTTTATTGTTTTCCATCGTTGATTCTAACGAGGTCCTAGAATTTGCAAGCTCCACTTCCAGTATCCTCAATCTCGAATTATCAGTATTGGTCTGACATTTTAGTAAACTCGCCTCATTTCGCAAGTCATTTATAGTCCTTTCTTGACTGGCAATAATCTCCAATTCTTTCTTCTGCCGAAGAGAAACTTCATCCAATTTCTTATTATCCTCCATTAACACGGTTACTTTATTTTTCAATACAGCATTATCAAAATCTAATGCAAACAACCTCTTCTCATATTCATCTTTTTGCTGTACTAGCTCATTAGTAAGGGTAATCTCCCTACCCTTATACTTCGTTATGATTTTCTTTAACTTAAATTCTCCGCGATCACACCCAATCCATTACAGGTCATCGTCTACGCCGAGCAAGAATTCCCATTAGAAAAATTGTTCAAAGGTTCTGATTCAGAATAAATATCGACCTTCTTAACGTCCAATAGTTCATGTCACATACTGAATTAGTTCGACTGGATTTCACTTATTATTTCCGAAATTGTTTCAAATAGTTTCATCCTGAATGGACACTAACCAAAGTCCCGGCGTAAATACGAACACATTATCATTTGATTTCGTACATTTCGTATAACGTATGTCTCTAGTAAGCAGATACTTGTCTTGTAGTCAATGGTTCATTTCTATGTCGAAAATGCAACGATAGTACTATGTCTCTTGGGTAAGTTTCTGCGAAGAGTATTATTGTTTATGAATCGACATCAGAAGGGTTTCTAGAGAGAGTATCTGCCAAGATGTTCTCTGATCCTGTAATATATTCGATTGAGAAATCAAAAGGCTGAAGGAGAATAGCGAATCTGGTGAGCTTAGGGCTTTTATGATTCGCCCGTCATAGTGATGCCACAGCCTTCTGATCCGTCTGGACCACGAATGGGGCACCCAGTAAAAATTTCTCTAGCTTGGTAATCGCCCATACAACTGCCAACAATTCCCTGTCGACAGTGGAGTATTTGACTTCTGGCGGCTTCAGTTTCCGTGAGACATATAATGATGGATGAAGGATGTCGTCATGATATTGGAGCAAACAAGCGCCAATTCCGTAATTACTCGCATCTGTACGGAGTATAAACATTTTGGAAGCATCAAGTTGTCTCAAAATAGGTGGATTTGAGAAGATATCAATTATTTTACGAAATATTTTATTACATTCACCAGTCCATGTCACCTTCACTGGCATGTCTTTTTTTAACAGTGATGATAAAACAGCCGTGATAGATGACAAGTTAGGTACGAATCTGCTGTAATATTGGACTAGTCCTAACAAGCTTCTAACCTGTTTCTTCGTTTGAGGAACGGATACGTTAAAAATTTTAGAAATCGTACCAGGAAGTGTTTGGATATATCCCGCTCCAATGATATGTCCCAAAAAAGTTATTTCATGAAACGCTACTTGTACTTTTGTAGGTTTAGCAGTTAAATTATTCTTTCTTAATGTGTCCAAAACATATTTAAGTCCCGAAAAATGTTCCTCAAATGACGAACTAAATAAGCATATGTCGTCAATGTATGTAATGATGTCTGGTCTACCTGACAAAATTATTCGCATTGGACAGACGAGAAAGTAAGTCGTCAATATTGTGATGTGCGACCCGGTACGTTGGTCAACACATCTGGATAAGATTGTAAAAGTTCAGCAATCTGATGATGCTGTTGCGGTGTAACCGAAGAAGAGATGGTTACATCCTGCCAAGATTCCATAGGTTGTAATACAGGTACAGGTAAAGACATCTGTACCTTAGTAGAAGAAGATTCTTCTTCCTGTATTAGTGATAGTGTAGAATAATTAACAACGTTATTTTCTATATTAAGTATAGGGAAACAAATGAAGACAGAAATACAAAGTGTTATCGTAGATAAGACAACACAAGTGTCACCTAATAGACAAGCCTACAAGATTTAAGTCATATAAGAATAAATGACCAATAAAGAAAAGAAATGATGACTGACTAGTGCTGAGTCATCAAAGATGTGACGAACAGTGTTAATGTAACCTGTTATCTGCGTGACGCAGAATCAGGTACTAGTAGTAAATTTAGTGAATGGTGATGAAAATAAACACCATTGTCAAGCTCGATAATCCTTCGAGCATCTCTATTGTTACGAAATGTAACCAGAGCTTCACCATACCTGTTGTTGGTAGGTGGCAACAGATGCACGAACCTAACGTCTGCAGTATAATTGAAGAAATTGCTAAGTTCCTGCCATGTAGTATCTCGTGGCAGATTGCGCACTAACACGGTGCGAGAATATGCATTTTTACCAATGTAAGTAATATCATTGTCACGAAACTGTGAACAATGACGATATGTATCTCTAGTCATATAACTAGAATTAAATCTCTCCTTAACCATAGAAGTTGTATTTTTATTGGATGATGTATCATCCTGACTAAAGTTAGGATGGTACCTATCAGTACCGAAGGTAGTAGGTTTCATGCATGTCGAACATGACTGTTTGTTAGGCAGAAGTAATAACTTGCTGACAGATTTATGTGTCTTAATTTTATTATGTAGGTTCATCTTAACCCTAACATTATTATTTTCATTAGGAAAATCCTTTCCCATTTTCTCAACTTCAAAAGGTTTCTTAGGATCAGTTTCAATATGATCCTTCCGCCAAGATTTATTCCCAGAATTGGCAGTATTCTGTTGTCGAGGGAAGGTGTACTTGCCTCGAAATGATTTCCTAATCTTCGCTGGGTGTGTTGATACCTTAGTATCACCCATACTATTGACGGCATGTCGTGTAATAGGTTTATTATCACTTCTGTTGAACACTATTTTCTTACTCAACACGACATCCAATAAACCATCAACTCTTTTTCTCAATCTAACAGATTCCGAATTCAGCAATGTAATCTGCTGCCTCTGCCTTTTATTTATTTTATACAAGTTAGTGTTTATATTCTTCTCATTGTTCCATGAAGAATCGAGTGTGATCAATGCTGTTGACAGTTCATAGATCTGTTGTTGTGTTTCTTTTTTCTTGTCAGCATATCTCTGTTTCTCCTCTAGAAGTAACGCTTCTAATGCAGTCACTTTGTCATCAATGAGACAATCATTACTCATGGTGGAAACAGAAACACTAATACCCGATTCTGTATTCCCTTCTTCGTTTTCTGATTGCACTTCATCCATTAATTCCTTACAAGTCTCATTACTTCCATGGGAATTAACCATAAGTGTCTTATTATCTTCACGCAATAATGCCAAGTCCTGCGTGACAGATTTCCCGTTACCTGTCTGGTCATTCAGTATCAGTTTCACTGAAGTTACATCGTCATCACACTTTTGTTCCTGTCTAAGACAAAAGTCATAAATTTTATCATTATATGAATGACATACATCCAAAATATTATTGTCATCAAATGATATACTCCTATTTTCCCTTTTTTCACTCTCTAATTTCAACGTAACATACTTCGAAAGCAAAGAGTCATAATCTGACCTTAGTTTTTCACATCTTGCTTTCACTTCATCAGTTAATTTCTTACATGTTTCATTATCTCCATGATAATCAATCAGAAATTTATCAAAGGCAATTAATTTTTCATCAGCAACACTCTTTGATTGATCAAATAATTTTCTTAATGAACTAACTTCAGACCTTAGTTCACTATTTTCCTCATTGAGTTTATCTAGTTTCATTTTATTATCAGTTAATTCTACCTGATATCTTTTCACTTCTGTCATATCACCCTGTGTGTGAGTTGTCCGCCTTAAGGCTGCGGCATTGTCTTGCAAAATTTTCAATTTAAGTTTCTCAACCTCAGACTCCAACGTTTTATTGTTTTCCATCGTTGATTCTAACGAGGTCTTAGAATTTGCAAGCTCCACTTCCAGTATCCTCAATCTCGAATTATCAGTATTGGTCTGACATTTTAGTAAACTCGCCTCATTTCGCAAGTCATTTATAGTCCTTTCTTGACTGGCAGTAATCTCCAATTCTTTCTTCTGCCGAAGAGAAACTTCATCCAATTTCTTATTATCCTCCATTAACACGGTTACTTTATTTTTCAATACAGCATTATCAAAATCTAATGCTAACAACCTCTTCTCATATTCCTCTTTTTGCTGTATTAGCTCATTAGTAAGGGTAATCTCCCTACCCTTATGCTTCGTTATGGTTTTCTTTAACTCATCCAACTCCATGCTACTACCGTCCTGAGTAGTCATTTTACCTTCATTATAAAAAATAGTGGATAGTAATTTATAAAGTCTCACTGCTTTCTCTTGTGAAGGGCTATATCCACACCTATGCCAAGAAAACTCCTTAAGATCCTCGCTCATTTGAATTAAAAAAATGTTCTATGGCATAGTCCTCACAGCTACATCCACCCAAACGTGATCTATCTCCCTCCCGGAGAAAATGATTTAAAATATCCATAGTAATTATATGTATGTGTAGAAATAGATTAATAATCAATATAATCAACTACAATATTCTAGTACTATTAGTTGTAAGTAATCAGTGATCTATAGTAATCAACAATAGAATCTATGTACTTATTTGTACTTACTCAACTTAGGAATACTCACTCTAAATAATTATAATATTATTAAACTTTTATTTGTAAGTTCCACCAATAAATATAATATTTTGTAAAAATATTATATGTACCCACTAATATATATCATAAATGGTTAAGATATTTATTTATTTAAGATGCTGAAATTATATCATGCACTTAATATTAGTATTTAATAATTATGGGTATTGTCCCAATATAATTATTTTATTTAATTAATTATATGTGTTAAGTCAGAATGTAGTACTGGAAAGTGTACTAATTAACATATAATATGTCTGTCATACTCAAGGCAGACTATAAAGTTATAATAATTAAGCAGTATATATTCTGCTATTTTGCCTTAGTCATGATATATAAAATGCATCAATAGGGTCTTGGACCACTACTGTAAATTGATGCAATGTCCCTGAGTCATCACCAAATTTTCATAAAAATTCATTAATTCAATTACAAGATTATTGTTGAACAAATTATAGTATTAGTATGATATGAATAATGTATGAGATGAAGAACAACAAAACAATTCATCAAACAAGGATTACAAAACAGTAGTACGATACGATAATGACATTTCACAACTAAAAAAATTTCTTTTATAAACTAAGCAGAACAAAACGGAAGTAATGAGAGGTCAAGGAGAAAACCAAATGGAGAATTAATCTGCGTACACAAGAAATAATGACGTATACATGGACTCATCAACGGTTATACAAAATGTAAGAAATAAGTGATAGTAAGGTCAGAATAACACTATAGATTACGAACATTGTTTTACAAAACTGAATAAAATAACAACTGAATACAATTTAGAATACACCAGTTATTTACAGAACTGCACGGCTAAACACTAAAGTATCGAAACCCTGCAATGTCGAGCAGAACGGTCCCCCTGGTCAGTTTGTTAGGAGGGCTCTCGTACCAATGCAAAATTTCGATAAGTCCCTAACAGACGACTGAAATCTCTGTGGTCAGCTGATCACGACATTCCAGAAATTTCAGTTCCCTCGCCATCCACCCGCTAATTAATAACAAAAACATATAGTGGACAAACAAATTTAAATATACATGAACATATTTAGACATGCCTGTAAATACGAAATGGACTCAGTACTGTTTTTTTTTTTCTGAATGACAACAGTCACGCCTAGACTTATCTTTTTAATGCTCAGGTCGATGCTAAGTTCACCAACGGACTAGACCAATGTCTTAAACTGCTTGCTCCTCATTGGTAGGTAAATGTTCTTTGGTAGGTAAATGTTCTCCATCCTTATGTCTTCTTTGATAATGTATATTCATTCGAATAGATTACGCTGGCGGTTGTTATCTTGGTAGTTAGGCAAGTACGCACGATTTTGTGACGTCAGGTTGACCTTTATTAGTAACTATGTGTATAGGTCACGCTTCAGTATATTCACGTGATCGTTTATCGAAAGTAAATAGTTCCTTCGTATTTCATGAAAAAAAAAAAATTTTTTATTTTGTTTTCGTCCCCAAACAATGGCCACCACTGTTGAAGGTAGATACTGTTGAAGGTAGAACCGTTTACATCTGTTGAAGCATGTAAGAAGGGGTCATACCTTGATGATCAATGTTCCATGTAATTATTAATAAAGAAGCTATAGAATTCTGGCCATTGAATTGCTTCGGTCTGTTCATTGTTTCGTTCAATTATTCCTTGTTGTGCCTTTGATGGTATATTACGCGAATGTGGGTTTAGAATCTTGTGAACATAATAATTCTTGAATTGTGAACTTCAATTGACGTGATAAGTCCTTTGTCGAATCCACACATTTTTAATGTACATTTTTTTACACGTAAAAACAATCCACATATGTTTGATCATGAAATATTATATATTAAATTTGAATCCTATATCGAATAAGCTATCTATGCCTGTCAGTCCTTGTCCAGTAACATGAATTACTATAGGCAGAACGTCATAACTATATGTACGCGCAGTTGGTGATCCCAACGGCCGACAGTGAGATTATGCGTCTGGCAACTATAAACTAATAAGGACTGTTAATTCATCCCGTCCTAGGTTTAGTCAATTACTAACCTGTAACATTTCATCTCCTTTCATAATAACAGTGGACTGACCCATGTCCATACTTAAATACAACATAACTATGCGGCACTCCATGCCCGACACTAGAAGAACGTAGGGACACGTCTTTTCAGCTCGACGGTCATACAAGAAAGGGTACCGTCTCTTGGTAACGGTGCGTGACCTACCAACGCTAATACGTCATAGCGTTCAATAGTCTAATAATATTTTACATTACATTAAATGCTGTAACCCCTAAAATTGCATGCTGCCAACCTCTAGCAGACGATGCCAATTAAAATACCGTAACAATTCACGACAAACCGCACTACGTACCCCTGAGTCGTTTTTCGTTTGACATCGTGGAAATACTTTTAACTAATGACCATGGTAAGACTATTCCATTCACTAGCTGAGCTTCGGTGTTGACGCTACATTTCCGAACTCACAGACGAATTGATTTCGAATAGAAAAAATGGTTAGACACGTACCAATACGATGAAACCCCAAAATGTACGAGGAGTTTTACTGCAATCAAGCCGGACACGGGATGCCCATGTTTATCGGAGGCAGAAGTCAAAGAGGGCATAGCTTAGGAAGTTTTTTCAGCGGGTTCGGTCGCATGGTTCTCCCGTGGTTAAAAACTGGAGGTAAAGCTTTACTCTGAGAAGGGGTTGGCACTGATCTACAGGTCGCTAGCGATGCGTTAGCCAGAAGAAACGTTAGAGAATAATTTCGTGAACGAGTCAGAGAATCGGGTCAGCGTTTATTACAGGGAGCTGTTGACCACCTCGCAACTAACCAATCGAGTAGCGGCATTAGAAGAAAAAGAACAAGAAAGGCGAGGGCTGCCCCACCTGGCGAACCGAAAAAAGAAAAAAACGAACTACCCGATATCGCCCTTCTCATTCCCAGAAGAACAAGCAACGGTACTCTGATATATTTTAATGATGTCGCTTATTCACCCCAACTCCTGCGAGTGTCTTCACATCGGTCTAGATTTGTTTAGGGTGCCAACACAAACAGCCGTAGAAGATGCTCAATTTGTGGAGACACATCCTTTGGCAGCCTTAGCGCCCGGAGCCCCTGTGAAATTTGTAATATCGGGGAACGGTGAAGAATATCTAGATTTGTTCAATACTTGTCTGCACGTGAGCTCCAAAATCACGTTAGCCAATGGCGACAAATAACCCCCTAATGAGGAGGTAGCACCGTTCAACTATTACATGCACAGTTTATTCTCCCAAGTCGACGCTTCCCTGAACGACACGCTGATTACACCCAGCGAGAACACCTAACTTTATAGAGCTTACATGGAAGCCACGTTGAATTATGGGCAGGAAGCCAAGCGAGGTCATATGACAGCTGCTCTGTTTAACAAAGACAAGACAAAAGCTATTGAGGAAACACAGGGCGATAATAACAACGGACTAAGGCTACGTCGAAATATAGCTGCTGGTTCTCAGGACCTCGATATGATGGGTCGGTTACATGCAGATATTTTTGCGCAAGATCGCTATACGTAAAACGGTGTGACCGTTAAAGTGAAACTCACTCCGTCTAAAGATGCGTTCAACGTGCTAGGACACGACCACGCTGGTGGTTATAAATCGATTATAATTTATGCGTCCCTGATTGTACGGAAAGTCAAATTAAACCCCGCCGTCTATTTAGCTCACGAGAAAGCCTTGTTGCGAGGTAATGCCAAGTACCCTTTGAAACGAGTTCTGCTAAAAACTTTCTCTATTCCTCAAGGGATGTTATCACACATGCGGGATAATTTATTTCTCAGTCAAACCTCGACACGGATAGTGATTGGCCTAATCAGTTCGACCGCTTTTAACGGTTCGTACACGTCTAATCCGTTCAATTTTGCTAATTTTCGTCTGATATATTTAAATGTCAGCGCGGATGGAAGAACAGTTAGTGGCAAGCCTTTGTCAATGGATTATGATCACAACCAGTACGTGAGAGCCTTCTTTGGCACTAATCTAGCCATGGGGTTGATTGGCAAAGACGCCAACAACGATCTTGAATATAGACATTTTAAGAATGGTTACGCCTTATACGCATTTGACCTCACCCCCAGTCTACTGGGCGGTGACCAGTTCGAGATGGCTAAGTCGGACCTCTCTCAATAGAACTTAAATTCTCCGCGATCACACCCAATCCATTACAGGTCATCGTCTACGCCGAGCAAGACTAGATATTGGAAATATCGAAATCGCGTCAAGTTTTGAAGGACTACACCACTTAAACGATGAATACAAACGAGATCCGTGCCATACTCCGGTCGGACATATTTGTTAAACGGACTGGGGTCGTTAAAGTTTTAGCTCGCGACCAATTACCTCGGCGTATCGATCCGACCAAGTCGGCTGCTTTCGTCATCAACACTGACCCTAGCTATCGTCCCGGTGACCAATGGGTCGCTCTATATTATAATGGATGTGGAACTTTTGAATATTTTGATTCTTTCGGACTACCACCTAGACACCAGGATCTTGTTAATTTTATACCGAGAAACTCTAACAGGCCTTTTAACTACAATTCTAGACATTTACAAGATGTAGTTACCACCGTTTGTGGACTCTACACAATTTATTTCGTATTGATCAAAGCTCGTGGTGGTTGTATGCGGCGGGTCCTGCTGCCCTTTTCGTCTAGACAACACGTCAATGATCGATTAGTTTTTCGGCTAGTCAGTCCCTGGCTAGCGCGCACCAAGTCTGGACACGTTTCAAAACCCAGATTAAACCAGTTCTCCTCATATAAATACACGTTGGCGTGACAACGGCAGACACTCACGATCACACCTTACTGAAGATGAGTACCCCCGGCACCGTTCCCACAAATTGGGCGTATATGCGTAGAAGCGATGAAATGCTTAAACCGTTGGAGAGTGGGCTGCAGGTTGCGTCTGTAAGTTTTTACAGAGGTCAGCCTTTACTACGTGTGCGAAAATACTTTGGTGAATCATAACTAAAGTTTCCTACCAAAATCTGTATTACGTTGACTCGCCCTGAATTTGAACATCTGGTGGCTTTACAGGGCAAAATCCTCGCCGAATTTGATCGACTACAGTTACCACCCACAGGTACCTGTCCTACTACTTGCCCCAGTAACACGTTTCACCACTACATCAACTCCAGTTGTTATCAACCAATATTCACAGAATCGAGTCGGCGTCCTCTTAACAACACCAGTCCCGCTTGTACCCCTACATCAACCATAGACAATTACCCAGACGATGTCTTTAATCTACAACCACCATCGCTGAAGCAGAAGAAAAGAACTAAAAAGCGTCTGAAACTAGAGATTTAGATTGACATTTCGTATTCTTTTAAAAGAGATCATTAAATATATAAATTTAAAAATCCTTGGCATTTGTATAAATGGTGTCTACATGTTGTAAAATACATATATATATATATATATATATATATATATATATATATATATATATATATATATATATATATATATATATATATATATAAAAGGTAAAGGTAAAGGAGCCCGTTACACGCCCATTGAGGCATATTGGGAATATGGTGTTAGGCCCATATTATCTTGACCGTCGGCACACTAGGGGTGATGTGGTCGGCATCACGCCGGCCGCCTTAACCTTCCCAGAATTTGCTCTGGTACCCATTTGGGGCTGGGTCGACCCAGGAGCCGTTTGTGGCCTAAAAAATTCCCGCCTCATCTGGGGATCGAACCATAGACCACTGCGCTAGGAAGCCAGTGCACTAACCACTATGCTACCGTAACACCTGAATAAAGAAACCTAACAACACACTGCTGAGTCATACACAACACTTAAAATACCCTCATAATACAACCTACCTATTTCCCCTTAGTAGCCTACTAACAAACGCCGCCATTATTGATCTAATAGTTTTCCTTATATAAAAGTCATGGGCAGCCTCCGTTATCGATCGGAGTATTTCCCTATATAAAAGTCACGCACATCCTCCGGAATACTAACCGTTTTGGGCATGCTATACTACTAACGTTTTCTACAAAATATAGTACACAGAGTGATATATGTACATCAGAATCTGTTGTGTGTGTGGGATTTTTCTCGAGAATTTGACAATATAATAATTTGTGTGATAAGGTTGTTTGATTTTTCGTTGGTACTATTATTTTATATTGATCTTTGTTGTTAATGTTGGTATGAATTGTTTCTTTCGATGATGATTAACCTCTAATTTTTGTTGATGACGTTTGAGATATTTTTAGAGGTTTTCCGTGTAATCAATATATTTGTTACTTTTATTTTCTTTCATAATATTAATGCTGATGTTATATTATATTCTTCAGTATGTTTATTTCTCCTTTGTCCGCAAAGAGGACCTTTGGATATCTCTCAACCTGTGTGCATGGACTATTACATAGTCACTTCGAAATACGAGGACTTCACCGTAGATCGAATCATGTGTATCGGAGATGGAAACTTCCTGACTCTGGGATTTTAGGTCCCCTGACGTCTGGTGTGTGGCCAGGTTATAGTCAAACGTAAGAATGAACAAGATTTGTAACACATTCAAATAGACACAATGATAGTAAAATACTACGGTTTACTCAGTGGTAATATCTTTACACAGTAATATGTTAATTAAAAACAAGCACAAAATTGAAAACCATATAAAGGTGTTAATGACCAGCTGCAGTGAACATTTACAGTGGTTGTAACTTCACAAATATTAACTGTCTGGAGTAGTTTCTCCTCAAAACTGAAGTCAGACAGAGTTTCTGTAGCATTTTTATATCTTTAGTCCCGGTTAGAGATTCGCTGATGGATACACTTTCCAAGAGGGAAAGGTCAATGATCAATTAGCATTATTTGTTAAACTGAAATGTCACGTTCCGTAAAAAATTATGCCAATTAAATTGGAAACTTGAAAATATGATAATAAAAGAATATATGTGGAATTTAAAGCAGCTGTGGTTCTGACTGTACGAACTAGCATCATAGACAAAATCAGTGGTTGTAATTAAGTGTGTGTAAATCTAGTAGCAGTAGTAGTTGTAATATTACGTGTATCGATAACAATAATAAATCCTCCTAAAACCTGCAATATTAGCTATGGTGTAGTATATTTTGTTATAAAAAATGCTGTTGGTAAAGCAGAAGTTGTAATATTAGTGTAAACAATATACGCCTTACTGTAATATGGGATATTATTTGCACTCTCAGGAGTTGGTGTAGTTGTTGCTGCTGCTGCTGTTATTGCTGTTGCTGTAAAATTAGCAGTTTAAATAAAGATATAAACTTTGCGTAAAGAACCAGCAGCGACTACAGTCACAGTTATTGATATGTTGGCGCATGTGTTTCATGGTTTTTTTTAGAGCTCTAACCATGTGGAAAAAGCTTTGATATTGATGGTCGTGGTCATAGTTTAGATAAGAGTAATAGTTCTGATGATGTTCATTATCTTGATAATGATGACGGCGATTTTGAAAACAAAAACATACCATGCTGACCTTAATATGTAAACACTCCTGGTTTGAAAGGTACTCATCCTAAAACATAAAAGCTGAAAAAGTTAAAGGCCTCACAAATATTATACAATCTGTCTCGCATCTAAAAAACTAGTGCTGTAAAATTAACGCTTCAAATGTCAGCGTAATTTATTGTGATCCTTGGCGTCACAAGGATGGAAGGGGATAGTGTTAACAGCTTTCCATCTTACATCAGAACATTATACTGGATTTTTTTTAAAAATAGAACCGGTTTCCAGCTGGCGGTCGTCGCTAACATGGGGCAGAAATTATTCAGTAATCATAAACAGATCACCTGATGTTACATGCTCACTGTTAAAAGCGCGATTTGTCAACACTTATTTTCTTTGCTTTACTGTAGATAATATTTTAGTACTTTTCTGCGCAGTATTAATAAGTGTATCATCAAAGTACAAAACTTTAGTTGAATTTTTAGGAACAAACAAAGAAGGAAACATGAGGCCTGCGAACAATAAGCCTTCATCATCATTCTCCTTTTTCTTTTTTATGAAGCATGGAAGCACCATTCTGTCACGTGCCCTTGCAAGAAGCCAGCACCATGCATTCACGTGCACTTGCTACAGTGGTTATGAACAATAAGTAATCAATATAAATGGGTATGTTGCACGCACTGAAGTGACGGATGAAAATTAAGCTGTTCCTGAATTATCGGATGATAATAGTAGTACCATTGAATAGCATCGGGGCCCTGAATTTACGTTGAACTAAATCGCCAACGTGGTTCCCACGTGGAATCCCCACGCGTGCTAATTAGTATGCATCATTCCCACGTGGAATTTCCACGCGTGCTAATTTGTATGCAACACAGTTATCATTCGGACATCCAGCAGATTTGCTTTTTCTTAGGTTTAGTTTAGCACGCCTACTGTCCTATCTCTCGAGCGATTTAAATCAGCTAATTCTATACCTCTTTCTGTCATCCCGTCAAGAAGGCGTTACAAAGAGGAAACGGCAAGCGGTCAGTTATCAAAGACTGTGTAGTCTCTAAGAACGAAGCAGAGTTTTAACACCTATGGTAGACATGTAAATGCGAACTGGTCCAAGAGGATTAGACACCTCTGCAGACCGAAGACGAACGGGGAAAATCAGAGGAAGATAGATGGTGTATCGAGATCAGTGATACAATCGCCAAATATAGTAATATGAAACCCTTACGCTAAGTAAAGTTGTCACACCGTCCGGGTGTGTTTGCCTACTGTCATCGCCCACGCCACGAGACGCGCTGGATTTTAAAAAGCATTAACGCCAAAGTGAACGATACCAAAACTACTAGCTTTGTCGTCACTCCGTAATACAAATTACCACTAACAATAAACGCCGTTTGGCAGACAACAATACATAGTTCGTTTCAAAATGAGTGATAGAAAAACGGAGGCGTGAAGGAGAGAGATAAGAATAAAACCTTGACTAAAGCGTTGTTTTTGAATCTAGTAATAGAACGACATGAGACAGCTGACGTCACGGACTTGCTTTGGTAACACTAAACGCAAATGAGAGGCTGGAAGTGTGAAAAAAAGCTACTAGGCCTTGGAAACCGGTTCCTAGGGCATATTATTTCCCTAAAAGTTAAAGTTTGAATAAAGCATTGGACTTTGCTATTGCATGCGATGAAACCCCATCGCCTTGTCTCCTCTCTGTAGTGACAATTTAAATCTAACGAAACCGCGATTTGCGTTAGGCAAAAAAGGCAAAACGCGTGTTTCATTTCTTAGAACAAGCGAGAGAGAGAAAAATTTAATTAAAAAGGGGGGATAAACATGGAGGGAAATCCTACACTAGAGTATGCATTGTGATACTGAAAATAAGTAACCTAACGAAGGGTAGAGAAACGGGGGCAAAAGAAACATCGAAAAAATTTGTAATTGAATAATAAAGGGAAAGGAAGAAAGGACAGTTGACAATTAAAATGATAATACTTGTTTATTAGAATATCATATTACACATTATGAAAACGACTTCGATTCCTAGCAGCACTATATTCTGTAGAATGCAGTCAATTGTTCATGATCAAATCTACAGAGCAATGCAATGTTTTATGAATGACTAACTTTAGGACAGATTCATTATCTGCATCCAAACGTGAGTGACAGTTCACGAGTGAAGCCATCTTGGAACCAAAACATGTAGCGACTTTCAAGAAGAGAAAGGGGATGCCCGTATTATCGTTTGTTTAGTCCAGAGATCACTGCTACACATGAGAACCCGTTATTAGCGGTTCAATATTATTATATGAAAAAAATATGTGCTGAACATTATGTGGGAGAATCGTCGCTAAACGAGATTAGGTTTAGAAGCCATCTGAAATATTGTTTATAAGCTGACGTGCTCAGTCAGTGAAGTCAGATGATTATATGTATGGGCGATGCTGAGGGCTTGGCTACTGACAGTCCATTATAATATTAATCTACATGAGTGCCCATGTAACATAACATTGCAGGACCATTTATCCACTGTACTATGATGTATTATGCCAACCTGTGATTTGTCACTATCTGTGCTGTCGAGTGTGTACGTCCAATTAAACTTTAGAAAAGGTACACAGTCGTTGGTGTCGATGACTTCCAGTCATACATGAGTGTGAGAAAAGAACATTTGTCAACAACACGAACCCTTATCATCATTCGCACATTGTACACTCAATCCATGTCTACACACCACTGCGTAGGTCAAGTTGACATTCCATACACTACAGTGGAGCAAACAACACCATAGAGATCTTATCAACTGATGATGATGATGATGTCTGCTTCCATCCACTTATATCTATCTTTTGGTGGATATCATTAACGGGAATAAAAATCCAACATTATCAACCTTATCACTTACCGTAGAGGAAAAGTATGAAGAGGAAAAATGCAAAGATGAAAATTATGATAAGTGTTACGGTTTTTTATTGAAGTCGTCTGCTATGGTTGGCAGTGTGCTATTTCTAGGGTCACAGCGTTTAATATAATTTGATGTTAAGAATTCACGGACTACTGAACACGATCGATTTATGACGTGTTAGCGTTGGTAGGTCACGCACCGTGACTTAGATACGAGACCCTTTTTACGTTGACCGTCAAGCTCTGAAGACGCGTCCTATATCCGTCCAGTGTTGGGCATTGTATTGCCGCAGATATGTATATTTACTTCGAAGTAGGGACTCAGGGTCAGTCCAAAGTTATGCGAATCAAATAATATAATAAGGTTAGTATATAACCGAATTCAAGGAAAGTTTATTAACCAGTCCATAATATTATATTCATCAGACTCATACGCTCATTGTCGGCTGTTGGAATCCCCAACCGCGCGTGCATATATCTATGCTGTTCTGGCTATACTAATTCATTTACTGGACACGGACTGAGAATATTATATGGATTCAAATGTACTCAATTGTAGATGTATGCTTATAATGAATAATACTTGTGATGTGTTACCGTCAATAAATGTCGGACTTGTGGACTCGAATACTTTGACTTACCCACGTTACTGAAATTGCGGTTGGTTGCTTCAACTTCCATTGTTGATTGTTTTTATACCTGATGAACTCTCTTGCATAAGAAATAATATTACTGGTAACGAGGTTCATACGGAACCAATGTTTTCTTAGACATTCATTAATCAATGAAACCTTTATGTTTGACCTCAACTGGGATAATGATAAACAAGCAAAGCATACCTACTCACCTAAAAACAAAAGAGAATGAAATACCCACAACAACCGACCCGCAACAATGGTGGCCTGATTTGGCTGTGGACTTTTAAGTCACACTAGATTGAAAAAAAGAATTTCCTTCAAGCAGAATCGAAATGGACATTTTTTCTATTTGTACACCGGTGACGTCATCTCATAGCAACAGAATGAACTCGGCGCAATAGCAGCGCAAGTCATCGACCTTCAAATAATTCTAAACGAACACGTCTTTTGACGATGGAAACTAACGCTCAACTTTCATGAACTGGTCATATGAGTTCCTTATCCTGTTGGTAAGCAGGCACTGTGCAAACCTATCGCTTCTAACAGCTAAGTACTTGTTTGTACATTAAACAATGTTCAGTCCATGTTAATCACCGGCACGTCCTTTCAAAAGCATCTGTTAACCGTTGTATGTTTTATTTTCCTATATGTATCTATATCGTGAAGTTAACTTTCGTGGGTGGTAGGTGGGGATCAAAACTGGTTTTATGTCTTTCCGAATGACCGAATCAGTTTTGATTGTTCCGTAGGGCCGTTAAATAATTGCATTTGGCGAAAAACCCCACTGAAGATTGTACCGATGGTTTGTTTGCTCGTATTTGCCATTATTCGACATTGCATGTTAGATGTCCAGTTCTGTGAATAACTGGTGTATTTTACTGTATTCAGTTTCATTTTATTCAGTTCTGTACTAGTGTTCGTAATCTATCTTGTTAATCCTGACCTTGCTGTCTTTGTGTTCATTTATATATATTGTAATATCGTTAAATGAGTCCTGTGACGTCATTATTCTTAGTGTCCATATTTTATCTTGCCTTAGTTATCCAACTGTGAATAGCAGGCCCTGTTTTCGTTAAAGTTTAGTATTTAAAATGTTAAAACTTTTACCTGATAAGAGCTCAGTATCCCCCAGGAAGATACGGCTGATCCTCTCTTTGTGTTGCTCTTCATCCAGGACAAGCCTCCTACGTCTCTTGGCATTTCTTGCTTCAAGAGAAGCAGCTTATCAGGTAAGTGTTTTAAAATTTTAAATACTAAAATTTAACGAAAACAGGGCTTGCGATTCACAGTTCCGGTGATATTTTCTACAATTTTAAAGCTATAGCCTTCACATTTTGCACACTTATAGCCCATATTATCCTTTATGGCATGAATCTCCACTTTTTTCTTACATGGTATAGAAACAGAGATATTGCTATACAAAGTTCTAAATTTGTGCTATTTAAAAGGGTCATATTAATAGAGCTATATCTACAAAGCTCATTATAGTAGACATTTTTGGGTGGTTCACGCCACAGGTAGGGATGTTATGCACATCATCTGCTGGTTTGGCATTCTTTGAACTTTTTATGTGAGTGAAATTCATTCCCAGGAGCACCAGGGGTTTTCCTTTCATTTTTTTTTCAAGACTTCATGTTAATTAATTATTTTCACATAAAACTTTAAAATTTATAAAGTAAACTTTATTCATCATAAAATATAATATCTCTTGTAACATGTGGCCAAACTTTATGTCAACAAGTTGGTTAGTTTTTTTTCTGTTAATTTTTTAAAAAGATAACCCATTTTTGGCTGGGTGTGCCCCCTTAAATGAGTCCTGTGACGTCATTATTCTTAGTGTCCATATTTTATCTTGCCTTAGTTATCCTTGACCTTTCTGCATTTCCGGTTGGTATAATAATAATAATAAATTCTTTAAGCGCCAAACACGGCGCATAAGGCAGAAACCAGTGCTCTCCAGGTTGTTCGTTGTGACGCCACTCCTCTTAGCTCTTGCACATTATTTAGGCCCAACGTTCTTCCTTCTCTTATTATTGTTCTTCTGAGTGTTTCTTTTGGTCTTCCTTTTTTCCGCTTACCCTCAGGAACCCAAGTGAGCGCCTGTAGTGGTATTCTGTTGTTTTGCATTCGTAGGACATGACCGATATATGACCATCGTCTTTTCCTTATATAGTCGGAGACATATTTCTGCCTAGAGTCTTCTCTTATTTGTCGATTAGTCTTGAATTCTTTCCAACTGATGTTCATGAGTTTTCTAAGACATTTGTTCTCGAATGTATTCAGCTTGTTCTCCAATGATTTTGTTATTTTCCAACTCTCACAGCCGTATGTTAACACTGAGATAACATTTGAATTAAACAGACGAAGCTTGGTATGTATATTCAATGATCGTAATTTCCAAATGTTAGATAATCTATTGAAGGCGCTAGCTGCCAAAGCAATTCTAGTATGGATTTCTCTTGTTGTGTCACCATCCTGAGTCATTTTACTGCCTAAATAATTGAAACTTTCAACTTTCTGTAGTTTTTCCCCGTTCAAGATGATATCAAAGGTCTCGTTAGAAAAGTTCATAGCTTTAGTTTTAGAGGCATTTATTTGGAGACCAATTTTAACCGAGAGATGACACAAATTATTTATTGCTTCTTGGGATTGTCTTGGTGTTGAACTTAAGAATGCTACATCATCTGCGAAATCCAGGTCCCCCAGGAATTTTCCATTTGTCCATTTTATACCCAATTGTTCATTGTGGGTATAGTTTCTCATAACCCAGTCAATAGCTATTCCAAAAAGTAGTGGTGACATAATACAGCCTTGTTTCACCCCTGTTTCTACTGTAAACCATTCTGTATTCCCTTTATTTGTTCTAACACAACATCTTGCATTGTCATATAGCGCTTTGATTATATTCACATATTTTGTTGGAAAACCATAGATTGTAAGTATCTTCCACAATGATGGGCGGTGTAGACTATCAAAGGCTTTTTGAAAATCGACGAAGGTGATAATAAGTGGCGATTGCCTTTCCACTGATTCTTCTATAATTGTTCTTAGTGTGAATATTTGATCAATACATGATCGTTTCGGCCTGAAACCCGCTTGTTCTTCTCTGATCTTTTCGTCAGCATGCAATTTAAGTCTTTCTAACATCATGCAACATAATAATTTTCCAGGTACTGATAATAGAGATATACCACGCCAGTTATTACAGTCTGATAGATCACCTTTCTTCGGTAACTTTACAATAATACTGTCTTTCCATTGTTGTGGTGGTTGTTCTTCTCTCCATACTTCATTTATAATATCTAAAATTCTCAAGAGGTTGTTGTCATTAACTGCTTTAATCATTTCCCCTGAAATTTCGTCAACTCCAGCAGCTTTAAAATTTTTTAATCTTTTAACGGCTTGTTTGATCTCGTCCAGCGTGAATTCATCGCAAGTTATTGGCAAGGTGGTTGTGGATGTTTCATTATTAAAATCAGGTTGGTATACTTAGTTCATAAAATCACTTATTTTTGTGAAATTGTCAATTGTATCTCGTACTTCGGTGTTGTAAATTTTTGGTTAATAAATTGTATTGTTTGTATTTATCTCATATATTAATAACATAATGATATTAACATAAATTGATTTTAATGATATGTTAAATTAATTTGATTAATTTTTATTAAACTAGATGATGACTATGGTGACGTCATCACTTTGCAGTAGTAGTCCTAAACAATATTGAGGCATTTTATATATTATGACTAGGGCATACTAGCATAATATATATTTATTAATAACTATAAAATTTTTGGTCTGCCTTGGGTAGGACATACATATCAGATATTAATTAGTACACTGTCCTAGTACTACAGTGTTTACTTGGCACATATAATTAATTAAATAGGGATTATATCCATAATTATTTGAGGAGAATATTAGATGCATGATATAATTCATCATCATAAATTTATAAGGGTATAATACATTGGTATAAAGTAATGAGTGAACATTATTGATATAAATTATTTTATTATAAAATATTTGTGGAATTTACAACTAATAATATAATAATATTATAGTTGTTGATATTGAATTTTCATACATTGAGTAAGTATAAATAACTACATAGATTATATTGGTGATTACTATACATTAGTGATTGAATACTTAAAAATATTTAACGGCAAGATGCTTAACTTAGACGTGTTTTAGAAATACTACGGAATAATCATTTAACCGCTAAACCTTCGAAAATACAAATTGCGTTTCATGAGATAACCTTCCTGGGACATATTATTGGAGCAGGGCGTATTCAAACGGTTCCCAGTACGGTATCCAAAATCTTAAACTTATCAGTTCCTCAAACGAAGAAGCAAGTTAGGAGCTTATTAGGGTTAGTCCAATACTACAGCAGATTTGTACCTAACTTATCATCCATCACGGCTGTCTTGTCATCATTGTTAAAAACAGACATGACGTTGAAAGTGACATGGACTGACAAATGTGACAAAACATTCCAAAAAATCTTAACCATTTTTTCACACCCACCTATTTTGAGACTACCTGATGCTTCTAAAAAGTTTATCCTTCGTACAGATGCTAGTAATTACGGGATTGGCGCTTGTCTGCTCCAATGTCACGAAGACATACTACATCCGACTCTTTATATCTCACGCAAACTCAAGATGCCAGAAACGAAATATTCGACTGTGGATAAAGAGTTGTTGGCTGTCGTATGGGCCATCAACAAGTTAGAAAAATTTCTACTGGGTGCTCCCTTCGTGATTCAAACAGATCAGAAGGCGGTGGCATCGTTACGTCGCTCTAATCACAAAAGCCCGAAACTTACGAGGTTTGCTATCCTCCTTCAACCCTTCGAATTCACCATTGAATACATATCGGGTACAGAAAACATCGTGGCCGACGTACTATCAAGAAATCCTTCGGAGGACGATTCATGAATGCGGATAGTCTTCAACTAAATTGACAAAAGTAATCATACCAAGAGACAGAATCCGATCAACGAATTATCGACCTATGAATGAAACATCAACAATTATTCAGAGAAACAACCAGTAGATACGTTCGTCAAACGACATTAATGAAAGCAAAAGACATAGTGTTCGTATTTACACGTAGACTTTGGCTTGTGTCCATTCCTAATACAACTGGTACCAAGATAGTCGGAAAGAATATCTGAATTCAAATTGGACAACTTTCGTTATGTGACATGACTAATTGAACGTTATGAAACTTAAATTCAGTCAGGATCGGAACATTTGAACAGTTTTCGAAAGGAACCTTCCGTAAATTCTTAAGGAAAATAACGACGTCTGGATCTTCATATCCAAGATTACTTAGTTTTTACTTATTGATTGAATTAATAAAGAAATAAAATTAAATTGAAATGTGAGAAAAAAAAAGAAAAAGGAAATATGAAAAAACTATAAGAAAGAAAAGAAATGAATCTCACACAATTCTTAGATAATATTCTTAGATGTAATTATGATAATGACATGATATATTATAATTTAGTTAAGTAAGTTAATTAGTTAGTAATTACTCTACACACATAGTTAAGGTTAAAAAAATAAAAACACCACAACTGATCTTATACCTTATTTTTTCTCTTTCTGCATTTTACTTGTCTTTACTCCTCATTTTGTCTTTTTCTTATGACATTTTTTTTTCACTTTCGTTAATTAGATTTTCAATAACATGATTACTTACACATACACTATGAGTAATTAGTTTATTTTTAATTGGTTATAATAATTTCATGACATCTCACTTTCGTACTTAGTTAACACTTACGTTAATTAATTACTTAATTAGTTAACGACTGTTGACAATCCTCTGGGTAATTTAATTTACATGTATAGCATGACTGTTAATATATTACATGACTTATATATTATCGACATGACCACGACACTGTTCTAGAGAGAACATCGTAGGCCATAGGTCGAGTTTTTGTTAAATTTGTCATATGTTAGAGTAAGATAGTTTAAAAAATCTATCTAATAGATTTTTTTTTCCCGGCGGGCAGGGAATTGTTACGGTATTTTATTGAAGTCGTCTGCTATGGTTGGCAGTGTGCTATTTCTAGGGTCACAGCGTTTAATATAATTTGATGTTAAGAATTCACGGACTACTGAACGCTATGTACACGATCGATTTATGACGTGTTAGCGTTGGTAGGTCACGCACCGTGACTTAGATACGAGACCCTTTTTACGTTGACCGTCAAGCTCTGAAGACGCGTCCTATATCCGTCCAGTGTTGGGCATTGTATTGCCGCAGATATGTATATTTACTTCGAAGTAGGGACTCAGGGTCAGTCCAAAGTTATGCGAATCAAATAATATAATAAGGTTAGTATATAACCGAATTCAAGGAAAGTTTATTAACCAGTCCATAATATTATATTCATCAGACTCATACGCTCATTGTCGGCTGTTGGAATCCCCAACCGCGCGTGCATATATCTATGCTGTTCTGGCTATACTAATTCATTTACTGGACACGGACTGAGAATATTATATGGATTCAAATGTACTCAATTGTAGATGTATGCTTATAATGAATAATACTTGTGATGTGTTACCGTCAATAAATGTCGGACTTGTGGACTCGAATACTTTGACTTACCCACGTTACTGAAATTGCGGTTGGTTGCTTCAACTTCCATTGTTGATTGTTTTTATACCTGATGAACTCTCTTGCATAAGAAATAATATTACTGGTAACGAGGTTCATACGGAACCAATGTTTTCTTAGACATTCATTAATCAATGAAACCTTTATGTTTGACCTCAACTGGGATAATGATAAACAAGCAAAGCATACCTACTCAACTAAAAACAAAAGACAATGAAATACCCACAACAACCGACCCGCAACAATAAGGAGAGAAATAAAAATAGAGAGACAGAACAGAGATATCCTCACTCAACTTTGCCAGTCTTGGGAAGAGGGGGGGGGGGGGCGTGTGAGGGGGGGTTTACAAAATTTTGAAAATGTATTTTTGAAAAGAGGCAAATCGGCGTACCCAGATCTGATTGGTTTAGATGCGCATAACTAAAGAGGGGGATATACCGAACGTTTGCTAACGCTTAGTTGCCACTTGATATTAAAAATTCTAGCAGGAGGGTTAAGAGCAGATTCAAAGCAGTATGACCCAATGCCTTTGCAGTTCTGGAACAGTGGCGATCTCAGCTTGACTATTGATCGCGGGTTAACCTTCTAGTTGTGTAATTATTCATTGATGCGGTAAGATAAACATTTATATAAACCTTATTATTAATATGTATATGTCTTATTGATATGTATATGCATTTTTGATGTTTAGAGGCAAACCTAGATAGACGCCAAACTAAAAATGTGTGTGGTACCAAGTGCTATTATGGAAGATTATCACTTCTTATTAAAAGCCAGGCAGGCTTTAGTAGAATTTGGGAGAAAATGAAACTACATAGTTGGAAATTGATATATTAGTATAATTGTACGACCAGCAAACCACTGGCCGTCTTCAGCAAGTCACTGTGTTGAGACCCTTGTTTTCTTCTGTTAACACTGGGTCATATATTATAGAATACTGTTCCATGTATTACTAATAAATCAGTGATTAATATCTGGCCATTTGCATTGTTCTTTCATTCAATTATTTTTCCTCGTGCTCTTGTTTGTAAATCACGCGAAGGTGGGATAACACATTGTGAACATAATAATAGTTGAATTCCAAAAGTTAATTGACTTGATAAGTCCTTTATCGAGTCCACACATTTTAATATACCGTTTTACACATAAACAATCCACACATGTTGGTTATGAAGATAATACATATTCAATTTAGATCCTACGTCGTATATGATCTATCTGCAAATCAGTCCTTGTCAAATACCATGAATTACTGTAGGCAGAACGTCATAACTATATGTACGCGCGGTTGGTGATCCCAACGGCCGACAGCGAGATTATGCGTCTGGCAAATATAAACTAATATGGACTGTTAATTCATCCCGTCCTAGGTTTAGTCAATTACTAACCTGTAACATTTCATCTCTTTTCATAATAACAGTGGATTGACCCATGTCCATACTTAAATACAACATAACTGTGCGGCACTCCATGCCCGACACTAGAAGAACATAAGGACACGTCTTTACAGCTCGACGGTCATACAAAAAGGGGTCCCGTCTCTTGGTCACGGTGCGTGACCTACCAACGCTAACACGTCACAATTCGACCGTGTGTATAGCGTTCAGTAGTCTAATAATATTTTACATTATATTAAATGCTGTAACCCCTAAATTTGCACGCTGCCAACCTCTAGCAGACGACGTCAATAAAAATACTGTAACACACTGTGTTTTCACATGACTTTGGAAAATAACTATAAGTTCCTATGAAGGGAAAGTATCAAACTGATGACTGAAATTTACCTGAGTATGAAGCCGTCACACAATAAGATAGGGGCGAAAGCTATTTGTTTAGCCATAGAATCTGATCTTGAAACTGTTTGATGATGTTTAGTTGTTAGAGATGGAGAGAGATGTATAAAGTACTGAGGAGGCTTTAATCCTCTTATTTCAGGGTTCGATCCTGAAACACTCAGTGTGCCATAAAAGTAAATATTGAAGCTGCAGAGTTCGAGGCAAAAGTATTTATTTGCCTAATTCCTGAAGTGTACTGAAGCAGCATCCACTCTTCACTGTCGTGAGGAATATTCTGTAGTGAGAAAGACATCACAGTGCTCAAGGAATTCATGTTAAGACAAACCATCCATGGGCTTATGAAAGTTCACTTAACTTAAACTCTCAATTATTGAATTAAAACAGTTTTATCTAGATATGATGAAACAGTTCGTTCCTCAGAAGCGTGACCAGTCATAAGATTTAGTGCTTCACCAGGACATTCCAAGTTATAAACATTTTCAGAATATTATTAACAGACAAGTTGTCTTTAAATTTAATTACTGTAAATACATTGCCATTCTATTCGAGTTTTAAACATTCCTGTGCCCACGCAATTGAGGTACAGGAAATTAAAATTGTAAAAATTATTATCCTAAACTTAACCACTGACTTATTTGATCAATTTTCTTTCAATTATAGTTGTGGTTGTTGTCATTAACTTAACATTACATTTTACATTACCCTAGACACCTAGCCAGATAACAATCAGACACCAGCACTTACAATTAGACTCAAAATATATCGCAGATTGAGGTCGTAGGGTGGTAGAAGTCAGGTACCCTGAGAACATCATTATCAACTATTAGACACAGGGTACATTTTCAAAATTTTGTAACAACCCCCCCCCCCCCCCCCCCGGTAAGATAATATATCATAATGTGTAATATGATATTCTAATAAACAAGTATTATCATTTTAATTGTCAACTGTCCTTTCTTTCCCTTTATTATTCAATTACAAAATTTCTTCGATGTTTCTTTTGCCCCCGTTTCTCTACCCTTCGTTAGGTTACTTAGTTTCAGTATCACAATGCATACTCTAGTGTAGAATTTCCCTCCATGTTTATCCCCCCTTTTTAATTAAATTTTTCTCTCTCTCGCTTGTTCTAAGAAATGAAACACGCGTTTTGCCTAACGCAAATCGCGGTTTCGTTAGATTTAAATTGTCACTACAGAGAGGAGACAAGGCGGTGGGGTTTCATCGCATGCAATAGCAAAGTCCAATGCTTTATTCAAACTTTAACTTTTAGGGAAAAAATATGCACTAGCAACCGGTTTCCAAGGCCTAGTAGCTTTTTTTCAAACTTCCAGCCTCTCATTCGCGTTTAGTGTTACCTAAGCAAGTCCGTGACGTCAGCTGTCTCATGTCGTTCTATTACTAGATTCAAAAACAACGCTTTAGTCAAGGTTTTATTCTTCTCTCTCTCCTTCACGCCTCCGTTTTTCTATCACTCATTTTGAAACGAACTGTGTATTGTTGTTTGCCAAACGGCGTTTATTGTTAGTGGTAATTTGTATTACGGAGTGACGACAAAGCTAGTAGTTTTGGTATCGTTCACTTTGGCGTTAATGCTTTTTAAAATCCAGCGCGTCTCGTGGCGTGGGCGATGACAGTAGGCAAACACACCTGGACGGTGTGACAACTTTACTTAGCGTAAGGGTTTCATATTACTGTATTTGGCGATTGTATCACTGATCTCGCTACACATCTCCCCTGTTAAAAACTTGCATACGAATGCAGGTTTATAATCTGTGATACAAATTGGACCAACTTGAACCCAACTTGGGTTTATGAGTCTCCTGGGTTTTCTGCAAGTGGGTCATTTCAGAGTAGGCACGACTCAAGAAATCTGCCTCAGACCACCGCAATCCAAGAATCTATTTCAGCCGCAGGTGCTACTGCCTGTCTCATGCTGATTATCAATCACTATTCACCATTACTCTTCTCTGAGTTTGTCCAATGACATGTCCAGAGGTTTTAGATGTCCCTCAAGGTTGCAATAGTTATGAGGAGACAATCTATAAAATGGTGATAGCAGATTATGAAGGGGATCCAATAATATCTTGATCAGCCTGGATAAAACACTCTGAATATCCTCAATACAAAAAGGCAACACAGGGATTCAATATGCTCCTCCGAAATGTTCACAGCCAACAAGTGGTCTGAGCTCAGGCTTGATTTGAATTAGGAAACACCCTTTACTGATATTCATATATGATTCTATAATGTGCCACTCAAATGGAGGCCATATTCACCAACTGTATTCTCCGCCTAACGACAATTTGGTGATATATTATATAATGTGGGGAAATGACCCCAGCATCCAGAATCAATTCACCCTTAGCATTGCTATGTAAAATGTGTGATCTAAATCCAATGTCCGTACAATACTTCCAATGGAATGTATGACCTTTTAATGGTCTGTATAGGGTCGGTCAACTACCACTGTCACCGGTGCCCTTATAATGCTAAGTTAATAGCCATTTTGTGAAGTGAGCGTGACCTTAGGCCAACTGACCAACCGTCCGCTCCCCACTTTCCTCGTGTGATCACTTCTTCTTCTTCTTCCATCCTTAGCCACCAACCGGCAAAGCAGTATGTGGCCAGTACGCCTAGTGGCGTCTTAGGGCAACAACAAATTGATCAATCTATCGCTGTTTCCACCACGCCTAGTGGCGTCTTTGTGGAACAGAAACAGACCAAACAATCTATCGTTGTTTCCGTAATCAGATTGGTTGGCAAGCAGGTGATCAGCCCACTGTGCGAAGTTTTTACGGGATGGGGTAAACAGCCCCATGCCCAACCCTCCTTAGTCGCTTTTTACGACATGCGTGGTAGGGTGCAGTGTTACTATTCTTTGCTCTCCTTTCGGGCCCCGGCAACACACGTGTGATCACTTAGTTTCGGTTTAAATGTTGTACGATTTTCCTGATTGCTATTCTCAATGCTAATTTTCGCCAGTTCCCGGAATGCGGCTTCAAATTGAGCCGAGGATGACTGGTCTTTGTTTATTTTTTCTCTGGGTGTCATAAGCAGAATTGCCATTCTAGCGATTTTAGGGGAAGACTGTTTGTGAGAAGGTGCATACCTATCCACTGTGTCTACCTTATTATTTTTGTTTTTCTTTTATTTTTAGGCCCATGTTTTACAGAATGCTTGGCTGGCATCTGATTGTTGTTTTTCCACCCTGTGGAATGTACCTTGCTGCACTGGTCACATATTTGTACATACTGGGCAATGTCACCAGCTACATTTGGCCAGAAATATGTCACAGATGTCCTTTGACGGGTGGTACCCATCTTCTGGTGTCCACCGTCTGGTACAATATGTGCGTGTGCCATCACTTGTTCCCTATACTCCCATGGCAGTACTAACTGTCCATATCCTGTGGATCCTGCTCCAGCCTTCCTGTAGAGCAGTCCCTCCTTCATATAGAATTGTCCTTTTATAAGGTGTGTATGGCTGTTTGGCAATTTGCCAAAGCAAGGTTTTAATGATTTGTCCTTTGCCTGGGCCTTTCTCATCTGTTTATGAGAATAAATTAGTGGTGGTTGCTGCTGACTAGGGGTCGACCTGACTTTAAGCGTGGCCATTATGACAGGTTTTACAGGGCTCCCTAGAAAAACATACCTTTTTCCTAACACCAGCGGGTAATTAGGGTCTTTGCACACTGCTGCTCTAATCACTCCTTCCACATACCTAGTCTTGACATTGATCTTGGCTACGGGAAGTGTCATGGTGGCTGTTTCCTTTAGGGCCCCTTGTATTTCCACTTTCTCTGTGGTATACTGGTCAGGGTGCACCAAGATTGCACTCACAACTGAGTCATATTCCAAACCGGAATCGTAAAGGCACTTAACTCTTGCACCATTACATGTCCCTTCTTCACAGATGGCGGGATGATGAGGTTCATGCTGTTCTGTAGGCAAGTCCTTCTTTCTTCCCTTGTCCACTGTTATCATGCATGCAGCGTGATATGGAGGAACTTTCCTACCACATTCAATTGTGTTATGATTTTGCATCCTACAGATTTTGCACCATTTTCCTTCCGATCTGTAGTGTTTCTTTTCATTGAATTGCGGGTTTCTATCTCTAGGGTCATATCTTGGCCTATCATGGTTGGGTTTACCTCTGTTATATTGGTCCTTACTATCAAATTTGTTTTGGTTTTGGTTTTGGGGAGCTTTATTATGTTCTAATTGCTTCTTCTTCGTTCCTGCTATCTCAGACTGGGCTGCCTGATATCGTTCAGCCACATTAAGAATCTCCCCCAGTCTCTCAGCACCCTGTTCCGTGAGAAATTTTCTCAGGTCTGGAGCCATGGACTCTCTTATTTGCTCCATCATAATCATTTCCTTTAAATCTTGGGTTTTCCCCAGAGCAGTCCATTTCTATAAGTATGTATCTAGGCGTGCAGAGAACTGGTGGTAAGTCTCCCCAGTAAGTAGTCTAGCATTTCTAAATTTTTTTCGGTAAAATTCACTATTCTTTTCATACCTAATCTGGAGAGCCTGCTTTAGAATGTCATAGTCTTCCTGATTTTCCTTACTCAACTTTGAAAATACCTCATACGAGGTTCCGCTAAGCCCTTGGGATACTTTCAGACTCCATTTTTCTTTTTCCAACCCATACATTGTAGCTAATCTCTCAGATCTACTTAAAAAGGACTCTATGTTATCATCTTTTTCGACAAAAGGGTCTAAATAAAACCCATGGCTGAGTTGGAGGCACTTGGCTTGCAGCAGAGTCGGAGGTGGATGGGCTGTTACCATTTTCTGGAGCATGGCCTTGCAACTCAAACTCCCTTAGTCGTAGCTCATGTTCCCGTAGTAATCTTTTGTCTTCTCGTTCAGCCTCTAATCTCTTCTCCTCCAACTGCAACCTTTTTATTTCAGCCTCCCTATCAGCCTCTAATTTTCTAGCCTCTCTAGCATCTTCCAATTGAATTCTTTTCTGCTCTGCCAATCTATCAGCCTCTAATTTCCTTTCTTCGGCTAACCTCCTATCTTCCCGTTCAATAAATGTATCACATTCTGCTGATACGTATGCACTCAGACATTGCCCCTCCATTCCCATTTACTTTGCATCCTGCATAGCAGCAGATCTGAACTTGGCCAAGTCTGCCATTTCTTGCTGGTACTAACTGTCTTTAACTAACTAAATTAGCCAACAAATATCTCTAATTAACAAAATAATAATGGGCAATGACAGTTCACTTAACTCTCCAAACTTTTTAATATTACCGATTTTTAAATCCCGGACCGAGCGTCCCAATATATGTGGTAAGTTTGGATGTTACAAAAGATAAGTATTACTTGTCTACAGAGTGAGGTCAGCAATGCAAGCCGCTGAGTCTAATAGTTGATAATGATGTTCTTAGGGTACCTGACTGCTACCACACTACGACCTTAATCTGCGATATATTTTGAGTCTAATTTTAAGTACTGGTGTCTGATTGTTATCTGGCTAGGTGTCTAGGGTAATGTGAATTGTTGAGAGAAAGTGGTGCCAGAGTTTTCATAGCGATGAATAAGCAAATTGAAATAAAACAGCGGATGTTTGAGAGAGAGAGAGAGAGAGAGAGAGAGAGAGAGAGAAACAGATAATGAATAAAGGAGGCATTGGGAATACATGGAAAAAGTGCAATGAGAAGTAGAAGGGTTAAAGGTACCATGATCCATTAATGCTGTCCTTTATAATTCTTACAGAGCATTGAGCCCCAACTGCAACTGGTCCTAGTGCAGGATGAAAGCTTGCACTAAGCAGTTGTGACCGGGTTTTCACAAAAGGGTTTTAAACGTTGGAAGGAGTGTGGTAAAGGGAAATAATCAGAACTAGAATTATAATAGGGAAAAGAGTTGTTCCTCTTCTTGTTTTTTTTTGGACAGGTAGAGAGGGCACTGGGTATATCTTGTGTCCGTGAGACTAGGTGAGGTCTATACCCAGATTTGAGCTACACACTGGGACCTAAGACGCGTCAAAAGTGAGGAATGCAGTCACCGACCCATAGCTGACTGCTTGCGTCAGGGTCAGCGAACCAGAGCTGACCAATACCCTACTTCACCTCCAAGTGGTGGTCTAGGAAAGAGGCTGCATCATTGCAGTCTGGATGAGTGAGTAGGGATCAAAGTGAGAAGGCACACCAGGTCCTTAAAAATGCCGTGCCGAAGTCGGATGTGTCGGGCCGAAAAGCGCAGATATCGCAGCTTTGCTGTAAACGGTGACACATCGCAACCAACGTCCTTTTCAGGACGAACGCAGAAGAAGAAGAACTCCACACAACCGGCACCGAAAAAAATTAACAACATTTCATCTCCACGCATGAGTGTGCCCAGCGTTAAAAGAAAGTACGACAGGTATACAAGGCGCTTGGAAAGAACTGTTCTAATTATACCGCACGCTATGAAATCAAGCATAGACAATAAGACACATCATAGTTAGATAAATTCACTTATTTACCAATAAATCGTTCAAATAATAAAAAAATGTAGTGATGAATGATTAACATTATTTGTATTTGTTCTACAGGTGACCAAGGCAGAAACGAAATTTAACACACTTTGTTACAGGTATTTCTGAAACTAACACCTTCTCCACAGGTTTTCAAGGATGGCACAGAGCACAGCCCTACAGATGGATCCAGCTATGATCGCAGTGCATGAAATTCCTTAGACATTAAGCGCTGTCGATAATAGGGCTAAGTATAGTAATATTAAGCAACGTATATCAAAATTTACAGGGGATCCCAAGCAGTGCAGGAGATGTTTGATTGAAAAAAGATTGATTTGCACTCTCTATTGACGCAGTAGAGAACGACAAGAAAAAACAGGCATACTTTTTCTCAGATGCACTAGTGTCCAACTTCACAAGAAGAGGACAAGGCATGTGCCCTATGGAAACTTAGGAAAATCTGAAAAAAAAGATATCATACTGAGGTACAGCCTAGTCACAGATAGTTCCGTAGCCTGAAAACTGCTGAGGAAAATAAAACAAGCTAAGGAAGAAACAACACAAATGTTTAGCGACAGACTGCTTAATTTGGCTGAAGAGGCATTCATGGGACAGGATATTAACTAAGAAGAGATAGAGAAACAGTTAGTAGGAATCTTTGTCGATGGCCTACAGAGTACACCACCGAAGTTAATGCTATTGCGAAAGAATCCACCCACGCTTAAAGAGTCAGTGATTATGGGTATCGCGGAAGACAATGTAAGAAAAAGGTTAGATATCAGATTAAGGAGGACCACCATAGATGAAGAGGCTGAAGGTGAAAAGCCCATGGAGATAGACAATTGCCATCACAGAAGGAATGGTCGTCAACGACAACATCAACCACAGTACCAAGTACACATAAACAGAGTGGCAAGACAGATAACCTCTTTTGTATGTGGTAAATTCGGGCACAAAGCAATTCAGTGCCACCATAAATATCTATGACCACAAAACAGAAGTAGTCAACAACAAGGAATGAGCAAAGAAAACACTCACAATATACACCATACAATCATCCAGTTGGGAGACAGTGGACAATGCACCCGTACACAAAGACAAAATACGATGTGACCACATCACCCCTAGTGTGCCGATGGTCAAGAAAATATGGGCCTGTTGCGTGGCTATTTCTAGTTCAATTTCCACTAGTAATGTTACTGCCAGGAATGTTAGCTGGTTTGTTTCTGCGTGTTGCAGATGTTGATGTGTAGTTGACAATCTGGGTCACTCACGCTGACAGCATACATGGTTCTTGTACGATGATGAGGATGAAGAGACATGGGTGTGCAGAGACGCGAATGTGTTTAGGCTCATATGTAGTTGTACAAACACCCAGTCACACTCGTACTACAGTCAATGATGGTTGGAACTACTTGTGATGGTTCATACATTTATTGACAGGACTAACATGTAGAATCACACAGGAACAGTCAATGTAAACAAGTTCATGTACATCATGTCAATGGAAATCGCTTGGTACATATCAAGCAGTCTAATACTTGTGAACATTCAAATATGCGGGCATGTCACTAGTGATATGTTCGTTTAATGTGCAGTTCATGATGCCGCTCTGGTATCCCTGACTGAACGCATCAGATACCTTAATAACTCCGTCATCCAATGGACGAGCCCTTAACTCACGTAATCCTATTACCAGGGCCGTCGTACACCTTGGCATAACACGCCAATCATATCTGTACATGCGGTAGAATAGTTGCCATTACACAGACCTGACGATGACGTCAGCTGTGCATTCTTCATTAAGCAGGTTGCATGAATCATGCTTTAATGTTTGTGTAGATATACCGCCAACCTGCGGTTTCCACCATATATAACTTCGTCACTGGACTTCTGGTCATATAAGACAAATAGTCTTGAATAGCTACCTTGAGCACAAATATAAGTTCTGCTTTACAGGAATCGTGAACTGTTCTCACAGCTAGGTAAGCCTTTACCAAATTCTGTCACCGAATACATAATAATGGCAAAGTCGGTGTTACCTTGAAACGAATCCTCAGAACACAATAATAACACTGTCGTCCTTCCTGGCGCACAGAAAATCACTGGGAGGAAACCATTAAATTGACATTTGAAACTCCATCAAAAAGGCCGCAACATATTACCCCCCCCCCCCCCCCCCCCGTAAAAAAATGACACACATTTTTTTTTAAATAACCATGAGCAAGATAGCACAAGCATAATTTATGTGCTAATGAAAGAATGAACCTAATATCAGGTACAATAGACGCATAAATAAAGCGTCTGGAGAGAGTAAAAATCATCCCCCCATCACAAGAGAAAATATTTCCTCTAAGCAAAACAAACTCGGGAAGGTACCATCAAAGAAATCTAAGTTGCTGGCAATACCAATCATAGATATCAAAAATTGTCAAATACCATAATTATAGCAATATACAAATATCATTAACTACAATACTATACCATCAACATATTTAATGGATATATATCATTGATGGACATAACCAAATTTGTTAAAGTCATATACAACATTATGATATTAAGAACAGACATAAGTCTGGAAGTGTATCAGGAGATCTAGGACATAAGATTTAAAAGGAATCATGTGGGCATCTAGACAATACGTCTGCCATCACATTATCCGAACCACGGATAGCTCGCACCGTGAAATGGAAAGGTTGAAGAGCAATAGCATAACGAGTAGATCTCGGGCTCTTCAAATCCTTACTTTGCATAGCTGTAAGAGCTTTTTGGTCGGTTTCCATAATGAAATGCGCGCCCAGAAGGAACCTTTGTAGCTTAAGAATGGACAAAACCATGGCCAACAATTCACGGTCTAAAACCGAGTAGTTCCTTTCTGCCGCATTTAGCTTCCTAAAAATGTACATTACATGATGCAAAGTTCCTGAATACTCCTGCATTAGTTCCGCTAATCCCAGTGGAAGAGGCATCACTACGGAGGACAAAAGTCTTATCAATCGTTGGAAGTCTTAAGATAGGATGAGATGAGAATAAATTCTTAACCTGATCCAATGACGATTGGCATTCTTGGGACCAACGCACCATATTAGTAGAACCTTTTTTTAAAAACGTTGAAAGTGGTGGCATAATGGAGGATAGATTACCAATGAATCTTCCATAGAATTGTATTAATCCCAAGATACTACGCACTTGCTTTTTTTCTTTGGGACTGAGATATTTAATATCTTAGAAATGTTTTGGTCCTCTGTCTTCAACAGACCATGACCAACCCGATGACCTAGGAAAGAAATTTCACTAAACCCGACAAAAGCTTTAGAGGGTTTTGCAGTCCACATATGCTCACGTAGAATAGATAGTAATTAATTTAAACCCAAATAGTGTTCTTCCCAAGTATCACTGAACAGACAGATGTCGTCCAAATAGGCGATGACATCTGTACGATACGATAGAATTCGTCGCATCATGCGCACGAAAGTTGCTGGGGCGTTCATAAGGCCGAAAGGCATAAAATTCCACTGAAACAAACCCCTAGGTGTTGAAAAAGCAGTGAGAGGTTTGGCGTGTTCCGTCAACGGGACTTGCCAATAACCTTTCGACAAGTCTAGCTTAGTAAAGAGTTTAGCTTTAGAGAGTCTAATAAGTAGATCATCTAATAAAGGCATAGGTTCAGCATCGAACTTCGTAACTTGATTTAATTTGCGATAATCAACGCAAAGACGTATGTTATTGTCTTTCTTTCGAACAATAACCAACGACGAAGAATAAGCTGAAGTGGATGGTTCAATTATTTTCAATTGAATCATTTCATCCAATTCTTTCTCGACTTGTGCTTGAAAATGAACAGGTATAGGGTATGGTCTTACTCTGATCGGATTACGATCAGTAAGTATGATGTCATGTTCTATGACATGTGTGTGTCCAGGAATGTCGGTAAGGACATCCTGAAATGATTCTAGCGTAGAAGATACTTGACGTTGCTCCTCAAAAGACAAGTTCGAAGAGACGGTAACGTTTTTCCATGATTCCGTAGAATTAAGTGGAATCACGGGAAGAGGTAAATTAACGTCAGAAAAAGTTGTTTCCTCATCCTGTATAACGGACAGGGATGAGATATGACCATGTTGGACTGGAGAATCGTCCGTCGCCTGGAAAATAGGCTGTAAATAGTCTGGTCGTTCAATAAATTCAGTAAGCATATTTATATGGAAGGTTTTATGCCTTCCATCCACATCGACAATATAGTCGACATCCGAAATTTTAGAGACTATAGTGTATGGACCTTTCCAAGAAATGAGAAGTCTGTTTTCCCTCGTGGGAAGTAAGACAAACGCTTTGTCTCCAGGACAAAGTTGACGTAGGCGTCTTTTCTTATTAGCGAATTGCCTAGCCTTTTCCTTAGCGAATTCTGATGATGAAGTAGCTAACCTGCATGATTCGATAATTTTCTCCCTAAGAGCAATGACATCTTCATATGATGATTGTGTATCATCGTCAATATTATTGGCAGTGATCAGATCGTGTAACAAGGACATAGGACCGCGCGGTTGCGCGCCAAAGACAAGTTCAAAAGGAGAAAATCCTGTATGCTCGTTGGGAACCTCTCTATAAGCAAAGAGAGCTGCAGGTAGGACCCTGTCCCAATCATCAGGATGATCCTCCGTTATCTTGCCTAGTAAGTTCTTTAGTGTCCTATTAAGACGTTCAACCAATCCATTGGACATTGGATGATAAATACTACTGAGAGACCTTTTAATGTCCAGAGTAGCCATCACCTGAGACATAGTGTCCGATATTAATTGAGTGCCGTGGTCTGATAATATTTCTCCGGGAAATCCCAGACGAGAAAATATGAGCCAAAGAGCATCTGCGATATCGACAGTTGATATGCTTTTAAGAGGAATAGCCTCTGGCCAACGAGTGCACATGTCAACGCAAGTAAAGATAAATTGATGTCCTCTGGCCGACTTAATCTTAAACGGGCCAATAATGTCTATTGTCATTTTCTGAAACGGCCGAATAGGAGTATCAGCGGCCTGAATAGGTGCAGCATGTCTTGGACCTCTAGACTTGACCTCTTGGCAAATTTTGCAAGACCGGCAATAAATTCATATGTCTTTGTCCACGAATGGCCAAAAGAAGGACGCAAGGACTCTAGTCTTAGTTCTGGAAAAACCCATATGTCCAGCACACTGAGAATCGTGTGCATGTTGAAGAATTAAGGGTCTCATACACTTAAACACAAGAATTTGCGAATGCATAGACTTGTCCGAGTGTTGTACCATTCGTACCATTATACCATTCTTCATAGTGATATACGATCTGTGATTCGTATTCTGATTATGATCTCCTTTCTTTGCGAGAAGAAAGAATTTCTTTAAAGAAGGATCCTCTTCTTGTCGTTTAACAAACGTGTCATGCGAAATCACCAAGTTATCGTCTTGGCTATCAACTCCATTACTATCATCAGATGAAGTTGGAGGGATAAGAGCTTGGGCTCTTGTTACCACTACATTGACCGTTTGGATATTTTGTTCCTCCCAACTAGAAATTTGTTGCGGGGTGCATTCCTTAACCCCATGAATACGACCGATTATAAGATCTGAAATAGGATTAGGAAGAAGACATGCGTGGACATCTCTGTAAAGAAAGGAGTGTCAATGCTAATGATAGAAGTAGGATATTTTTCTATGGTACCACCAAATGTAACACATTTGACCACCTTTCCCGTATAACAGCGAGGATCTATGAGAGACTGTCTAACCCCGACAGTAGTACATCCAGAATCAAAAAGCACTGAGGCTATACTATCACTCACTAGACCTCTATGCAAGATGAGAGATCCCCTCCCATCATGCGCAACTGTAGCAGGAAGAGCGGGAAGAGGGTGACCACAGATTAAGGTAGATACAGACGATGGCTCGAACAATGTTGAGCATTGGGGGCATTCAGTTGCTCTCCCAAAATCGAAAGCACAACCAGTGATAGCATTAGAGTTCCCACTATCATTTACTTGATTACAGGCTCCATTAAACTCTTGTGAAGAGTTTGTCTGTTGATAAGCTTTTCTTTTGTTATATCTAGGTCTACCGCGATTATCATTAACCCTGTAATTGTTATCATATTGCCTATTGTAATTATCATTCCTGTTTGACTCCCGGTTTGTATATTCACCATCGTTATATTCTTGACGTCGAGAATGGTTATCTCGAGCAGAAAAGCTAGGATAGTTTTTATTGTGATAACCTTTGCGAAAGTGTCTAAAATTATTACCACCAAAATTACGAGAACTACCATCTCGTCTCCAGTTCTTTGAAGAAGAACCTTCATATGTAGGATTACTATACTTATGAGTGTAATTCTGATTACTTTTTCTATTCCAGTTTTGTTGAGCACCCTGAAATTTCTTATTGAAATTAGGGCCATATGGCGCTGCCGAAGCACCTGGCAACCCTTCTTTCACTTTAGAATTGCTAACTGTAGCATGGGGATGCGCGGTGGCATACTGGCAACAGTATTCCTCCATGTCTTTTAAGTTTTTGGGCTTACGCTCATGAAGAAATGCAAGGAAAGAATCATTAACAGATGACAAAACTTTGTCTCTAAGTAGTAAGTCCATTAGCCCTTCATATGTTTTCTCAGTTTGAGACAACTCAATCCATCGTGTAAATGTACGACGTATCTTTGTAACAAAATCAGAGAAATCTACTCCATTCTCTGGCAACATTGTCCTAAAACGAAGACGATAATCTTCTTCTTTTAGTTGATATTTTTTTAGCAATGCTGCTCTGACAACATCATAATCAGTTCTGTTATGTTCTTCTATTGTCATAAGAGTAGTCACTGTTTCACCTGTAAAAAATTCCATCAGTTGTTCGACATATTTTTCCTTTTTTATCTTATGCGTATCGCATAAAAATTGAAATCTATCTAGATAATCCGCTATGTCGTCCTTTACAGGATTGAAATGAGGTAGTTTGATCTTACTAGCAAACTCCTTTGTCGTACCCAAAGTTGCTTGATGAGCACCCATATTTATCACTTTCAATTTCTCTAATTCCAAAGTTGCGAGTTTTTCCTCATGTTCCATTTTATGTTTCTCTTTCCTTTCCTCGGCTTCCCTATCCAATCTTCTATTCTCCGCCTCTGCTTGAAGTTTTCTTTCCTCTGCAGCAGCTTGAAGTTTTCTTTCTTCTGCAGCAGCTTGAAGTTTTCTTTCCTCTGCAGCAGCCTGAAGTTTTTGTTTTTCCATTTCCATCTGGAATTTTCTTTCATCAGCTTGCATTTGCAACCTTAAATTCTCAGCATATATCTACTTTTGTTCAGCTTGCATCTGCAATCTTAAATTCTCAGCATCTATCTTCTTTTGCTCAGCTTCCGCTTTCAATTTACTTTCCTCTTTTTGTCTCTTTTCTTCTGACTTCAATGCTATGGCGTATTGAGCAGTTGCAAATTATTCTAACTTGTCACCTGTCTTCCCAAGGACTTTCCCTTGTTCAATGAAGAAGTCTAGTGTAGACATTGTCTATTGAGATCAGTAATCTGAAAAAATTAAATAAATTACCTTATCCCACTTCAATGGGAGACAAGTCTTCAATGTTAGACTTGTATACTCAGTTCAGTTTATTTCACTCTCTTTGAGAGTCAAGTCTTAATCAAAGACCTTGTATAGTTACCTTGTTTCATAATAATAATACATGACCAAGTATATGTATGTAGACTGTGTATGACAATAATAAATACAAAGACAAAGATACAGAACAACAACCGAAAACGTTCGCAGAAGTCAAATAAGCAGTACAGCGAAACTAAGGAAAATGTTACAAAAATGTGTAATGATGACTGCGAAAAGTAACCAAGACAAATGGCAACACTGTTATAAACTGTTTTGTGTAAAGAAATAAGTGAAAGGAAGGAGAGACGAACAGATACAAACAAAACAAATCGTAAATTAAAGAACGGAAAAAATAACGAAAACAACACTAACTAATCTCGTCACAGCTAAACGTAAAAAGCAACAATTGTCGCTAGCAAATCCCAATTAAGGAAATTTGCAGTCCCTACAGAAAACGCTCTCAATAGATAACCTCTATTACGTAGTATTATCTAAAGGAGTCACCTTACCCTACCAGCCCGCTGAAAACAACAGAAAAATATACCACAATATTACAAATAACATATAACATTGCATATAATGGAATGTGTTGCAAACAAATTTTAGTTACAAATTACAATATAGTAACTCTCTTGTTCTTTGTCAACACCGGATTACAATGACAAGCGCGCAATGATTGTCAGATCCACAATAACATGTAGTGGTCTCCAGGAACATAAATTCACTATGACCTTCTCGATAAATAGTTGATACTTGAGGCCCAATGTTGAAAAAGTTCGTAGACGTTATTGTTTACCAAAATACTTGATCTCGAAATATGTGACTTGATCGCTCAGACGTTGGAAAGTCTGTTGCCTGTAACGGTAAACAACCAGCGGTACTGTTTACTAAAGGACTTGACTTGTGTAGCTGTAACGTGTAAACAACCAGCGGTACTGTTTACAATAAGGAATCGACTTGTGTGCAGCTGTGGCCCACGTAGCAATATTGAATAGATGCTAACTCCAGTACTTGTACCAACTGTGGTTCATTTAGCATTATCACACAGATGCTAACACTGTTTATGTGGGTATAATAGTCGATGACCTAATTCTACTGTCCTGTGTAGCCAAAACTTGAAAATGTAGAGTACTACGGATGTGTGTTATCATCAGATGTAAACCTCGATCGTTCCCATCTGTAGCATCAACCAAAATTGAAGCAGTAAAGCCCGCGGAACTGGCCTACCAGTTATGTTGCGTGGCTATTTCTAGTTCAATTTCCACTAGTAAGGTTACTGCCAGGAATGTTAGCTGGATTGTTTCTGCGTGTTGCAGATGTTGATGTGTAGTTGACAGTCTGGGTCACTCACGATGACAGCATACATGGTTCTTGTACGATGATGAGGATGAAGAGACATGGGTGTGCAGAGACGCGAATGTGTTTAGGCTCATATGTAGTTGTACCCAGTCACACTCGTACTACAGTCAATGATGGTTGGAACTACTTGTGATGGTTCATACATTTATTGACAGGACTAACATGTAGAATCACACAGGAACAGTCAATGTAAACAAGTTCATGTACATCATGTCAATGGAAATCGCTTGGTACATATCAAGCAGTCTAATACTTGTGAACATTCAAATATGCGGGCATGTCACTAGTGATATGTTCGTTTAATGTGCAGTTCATGATGCCGCTCTGGTATCCCTGACTGAACGCGTCAGATACCTTAATAACTCCGTCATCCAATGGACGAGCCCTTAACTCACGTAATCCTATTACCAGGGCCGTCGTACACCTTGGCATAACACGCCAATCATATCTGTACATGCGGTAGAATAGTTGCCATTACACAGACCTGACGATGACGTCAGCTGTGCATTCTTCATTAAGCAGGTTGCATGAATCATGCTTTAATGTTTGTGTAGATATACCGTCAACCTGCGGTTTTCACCATATATAACTTCGTCACTGGACTTCTGATCATATAAGACAAATAGTCTTGAATAGCTACCTTGAGCACAAATATAAGTTCTGCTTTACAGGAATCGTGAACTGTTCTCACAGCTAGGTAAGCCTTTACCAAATTCTGTCACCGAATACATAATAATGGCAAAGTCGGTGTTACCTTGAAACGAATCCTCAGAACACAATAATAACACTGTCGTCCTTCCTGACGCACAGAAAATCACTGGGAGGAAAACTACCAACGCAGTCACTTCGAAGATTTTCCTTCCCCAGAATACAATGGACATACATCGTCCTACAGAAGCCAGATAGCAACCCTACCCTCACGGAAGTCTCATTTTGCGCGTAACCACTGCGCATGGCATATAGCCCAGAACTGTTTTACCTTTGACCCAAAAGGTCAAACACAATAAATGAACAAACAAGGGAGATAACCCCTAATCAACCTGACACAGCAAAGTTAAGACATAGTCACCTTAACATTGACCAGAGTGAAAAACATACAACCATTAAATTGACATTTGAAACTCCATCAAAAAGGCCGCAACAGGGCCTAACACCATATTCCCAATGGGCGTGTAACGGGATCATTTACCTTTTTACAGCCCGGGCGCTTGCGAGGCGTCCCGACACACAATAAAACACACGCAGGGAAAAGACCGGATTGCCTACGGAAAGAGACCAATGTAGATAGGAATAGTGATAGGTCTCAGATTGAGAGGAAGAACAACGAACGGCGGAAAAGCAAAGAAGTGCGACAGCAAACAGCAGAATAAATGTACGAAAAAGTGGAACCACATGCGCTCTAAAACAAAAACGTCGGCAAGACAAAGTTGCGAATATTCCGAGAACGCATCTACCATTAGTAGACAAAACCAAGGGTATCCAACCAATCGTGCAAGACACCTGATGCAAAAAAAATAGCAGAAGAAATCTATAGGAATGTAAGAATAATAACAGAAACAACCATCCCTACAGGCCAATAATGGAAGTTACGTGCCTCGAGAGAATAGAAGGATTATTGAACACCACGATGCTTACACAAAGACAAAGACCCACTGTAGCGAAATCAGTGAGATAATCGCTAAATTCTGTAAGATTTTAATCCTATGATAATAAATAAACCCGTCCGTGGGTGCTTGCCTATTGTCGTCTTCTACTCCAGTAGAGCGCTGCCTTTTGTGCAGTGGAAATGCTTATAAAATGATCCCGCCGTAAAAGCCTACACGCTTTCCTAGTTTAGTCTTTGAGACTTTAAATTAACATTTTGCCCGATCTCCTGCACGAAACTGCGGCCAGACTTACAATTAACATTTTAACATTTCCCCTATCTGCTGCACGAAACTGCGGCAAGACTTATAATTAACATTTTAACTTTTACCTGATCTGCGGCACGAAACTGCGGCAAGTATTAACACAAAATTAACGCCGCCTTGCAAACACCCCTCTTCGCTTGACACGCCGTTCCATGCATATAGACACGCTGTGGGACACGCCAGCAGATATAAACCCACAGACAGTTTAAATTCTCGCCGAGTAGCGTATTTCTGACGTCACCCAAACTAGTTGGTTCAATTGCAGGAAAATGATAGAAAAGGGGGGGGGGGGGGGGGAAAGATGGCCGACTTATGGAAAAGTTAAATATTGATGATTAACAGTGACAAAACTGAAAATCTAAACGGCAAATAATATAACAATAAAAATCATATATAAAGATAGCTTAGGGTCCCCTATGCAATAATATGCTTTAATATACATGGTAGCCCAATTATTAGCCAAGATATTGAAATAATACTATATGTCTCCGAACGCTAAGATGGACAGACTGTTGTGCTTGCTCATTTATCCATAACGTTAGTGGGGACGCAAGTTTAAAAAAGAGGCAGTAGAATGATTCAAATCCGATTGGTTGGTAGAAGAGTATAGGAAGGAGGATATTGGTTAGGCAAAAGATAAATATATTTTGAAGACTCACTAATAGAAGTTTAGAGTTTTGTTTTTTTAAATTTGAATTGAAAAGCTACGCCCTCGCTCTGATTGGGCCAGTCTAGTAATATTGGCAAAAAGCTTTCAAAGGCTTGTCGCCAGTTGAAAAAATGTGTTTGTAAGCAAGCTGCGTTGAGAACAGCAGTGCTAAGAGTGAAATAAAAACCTTGGCAGTCTGGACCGGGGCAAAGCTGAACTTATGCTAATGCCAGTCAACGTATGTTTGTGATATTTCTTTGAATTGTGGTAAGAACGAATTTATTAATCTTGATATTACAATAAAATTTGGTGTATGAGATACTGCTTATTGGGAAGGTTACGACTAAGTACAGAGGTCCCCAGCAGACTTATGCAGGGCCTGTGGTGTTGCACACAAGCAGTAAAATTGATATGTGTTGTTTAACTTAAAATGATTTCCACAGTTGCCAGTGGGAAGGCTACCCCACATTATTCTATGGGAGAGAATCATTGTTGCAGTGTCAGAGGCGTTGTAACCAATAGGGAAAAGAATAGGAGCACTGGTATGAGTTGTTATCTCAGATGAAAAGGGGTGAAATGGGTTGGTCAGAAAGATCTGACCCTTTTCTTTTATTGAATTATGCCATGTATTGATTGTGGAGTAATATTGTAGATGAGTTATTAAGAATCATAACCTTGTTTCAGGGTTTTTTGTTCTGGTACTACGTTAGTGCCAGAACCCTGGTGTCTTTACGATTGAGAGAGAAAGTGAAATTTCGTTGGACTAAGAGGTCTACTATACTACACTACACCAGGAACTGTGTCAGCTTGGTCGTTCGAGTGAACTATGAGAATTTCAGCATCATAACTTCTATCAACATAAAAATAAGTGCCTATGTGTTGGCACTAAAGAGTTCATCCACTTTTTGACTTTATTAAAAAGAAACATAAAATTATTTGATTGTTCAATAAAGATTCCACAAGATACTACTAAAAGAAAAGAGGAATGATGACAACCCCCCAACCATACCATTAGTTACCAGTGTTACTTAGTAATAGATAAATAAATAAATAAATAAATAAATAAATAAATAAATAAATATATATATATATATATATAATTAGATTGAAATAGCTATTTGTATGGTCAGAAGATCCATTGTGGTATTTGATTTGATGTAAATAAATCCATAAATTTCATTTTGTTGTTGGTCCTGACTCAGAAATTTCTGAATCAGGCCAAATAAAATTGTAATATAGCCATTACTAAAAATTCAGCCACAGACTTCTATAAGATATATACTAAAGTGTTATTCTGTTTGTGATTGTTGTATTTGACCCAGTCATATATATGTGTTAGAATTTAAATTTGTTTGTATTAATTTTACTTACACTACATCATACATTCATAACCCTAGACATTAGACGTAGCTATCATACATACTTGTCAAGAATAAGTCTGATGGAGGTCATAAGGTATTAGTAGAAAGGTTCTCTGATAACTCAACCCAAAATTTGTTATAATCAGGGACCTTCACAGCTGACCTCATTCAGTACAATAGAAATAACACCTAATCCACCACATATATTGGGTAGCTCGCTTCCGGGATTTTAAACTTCTCCTAATACATGTACAGGAATTTCATATAATAAAATTAAAAGTATTATTTTGTGGAATTTAAATAGTGGATGAACTGTTGGTGCTTGTAGTTGTTGTTTGGTCAGAGTTAATAAGTTACCTTAGTATATTGTTAATGTTGCTTCATATAATATGGCTGACTTGGTAAAGTTCAGATCTGCTGCTGTGCAGACTGCCAGAGACATGAACATAGAAGGTCAAGTCTTGATTGACTATGTCACATCAGAATGTGATAAGCTCATTGCTAGGGAAGAACAAAAGTTAGCTGAAGAGAGGAGAATGCAGTTAGAAGATGCTAGGGAGATGAAGAAATTAGAGTTAGACAGAGTAGCTGAAGTAAGAAAATTAGAGGCAGATAAAGAAATTAAACGTTTACAAATTGAGGCTGACAAGGAGGCTAGGGCCTTAGAGGCTGATAGAGAGGCTAAGATCAAGAGGTTCCAATTTGAGGAGAGAAAAATTGAGGCTGAAGAAAAACGACTGCGAAGGGAAGCAGAAGAAAAAAGATAGGAAAGGGAAGCAGAAGAAAAAAGATTGGAGAGGGAAGCAGAAGATAGAAGATTACAAAGGGAACATGAGTTGCGACTAAGGAGTTAGAGTTGCAAGGCCATGCTCCTGAAAATGGTCACAGCCCCTCTACCTCTGATACTACTGCTAGTCAGGGGGCCTCCAACTCAGCTATGGGGTTCCACTTAGATTATTTTATTGAGAGAGATGATGATATTGAATCATATTTAAGTAGATATGAGGTATTAGCTACAACTTATGGGCTGAAAAATGAAAGATGGAGCTTGAAGTTATCGCAAGGTCTTAGGGGAACAGCTTATGAAGTTTTCTCAAAAATGAGCAGGGATGACCAAGACAAGTATGACATTTTAAAGCAGGCTCTTTTGTTAAGATACGAAAAGAATGGTGAATTTTACAGGAAAAAAGTTTAGAAATGCCAAGCTACTGTCGGGTGAGACCTATCACCAGTTCTCTGCACGTTTAGAGACTTACTTGGAAAATTGACTGCTCTGGGGAAAACCCAAGATCTTAAAGAAATGATCCTTATTGAGCAATTGAGAGAGTTCATGGCTCCAGACTTGAGAAAGTTTCTCATGGAACAGGGTGCAGAGAGGCTGGGTGAGTTAATTAATATTGCTGAGAGGTATCAGGCGGCCCAGGCAGAGGTAGCTGGCGCCAAAACGAAACATGTAGACAATTATAAGGCTCCACAAAACTCTAATAGATTTGACAACAAAGATCAGGGTAACAAGGGTAAGCACAATTTTGATAGGCCACACGATGATTATAAAAATAAAAACCCACAGTTCAATGACAGGAAATATGAGGAAAGAAAATCCTTTCATCGAGGAAAATTATATTGTAGATGGTGTAAGAGGGAAGGACATGACACCAAAGTTTGTACTAGGAAACCTTCTGGATTTGCTGCTATGAAGTTGGGGGAAAAGGAAGTAAAGGTAAAACCTACTGGACAGCAGGAACCTTATCACCCCCCAGTGTGTGAGGATGTTGTATGTAATGGGGTCACCATTAGGTGCCTTTATGATACCGGTTTGGATTTTGATTCTGTTGTGAGTGCGCACTTGGTGAACCCAGATCAGTATACCACAGAAACAGTGGAGATACAAGGGGCGACCAAGGACATACCACTTATGACACTTCCCATTGCGAGGATAACGGTGAAAACTCGCTATGTGGAAGGAGTAATCAGAGCAGCAGTGATCGACGCACCCATCTACCCTCTGATATTGGGGTGTCGTTATGTCTTCTTGGGGGATCCCAAGAGACCTGTGGTCTTGGCAACAGTCCAGACTCGTTCACAATCCAGAAAGGAAGAAGATGAGCCAATAAATACTCATCCAGAAGAGATGAGGAAGGCACAGGCTGAAGATAGGACACTCAAGCCTTGCTTTTAAAAATTGCGTAACTGCCTCACACCTCCAAGCAAGGGGACTATTATATGAAGAACAAATTGTTGTATAGGAAGGCCGGATCTGGTTCAAATGGTCACGGACAACTGGTACTTCCCAAGATGTTTAAGGCAGACGTGATAAGGAGTTTACATGTTGGAAAAGATGGGGACCACGAGAAAGTAGGTACCATCTGCCAAAAGGTTTCTCAAAAATATTACTGGCCAGATGTAAAGATAGTTATTGAGAATTTTGTAGAAGCCTGCGGCATATTTCATGAGGGAACACCCACAAGTGGGGACAATAATAACCAGGACCTAGAAACGCCACGGGGCAAACTTAGGCCTGAAAATAATGAGAAAAATAAATATAATAATGTAGACCAAGTGGAATGGGAACCCCCCTTTCACACACAGTCTTCACTTGAATGTGTTAGAATGGCAACTCTGCGTCGAGTACAAAAAGTGATTTTTCCCCAGAATAAGCCGACAATCCCTCGGTCGGAATTATGTGAACTAGAGGAATATAAAAGAGAGCGAAGTTCTCTCACTGTGAATTTGAACCTGAGGGGAGACAACCCCAGGAAACAAATCGGTAGTGGACGATTTGTGAGTGAGGACAAAAGGAAGAAACGTCCTCACTACAAGGCTTCCAATGTAAGGGACATTACCGGTGCCATGAAAAATAAGTTCAGCAAAATATTAGTCCATTAGTACCTTGTTGAGGACGTGGACCGATGAAAAGGCAGAAAAGACTGTTACCTCATCATATCAATATGTGAACGAACTGACCACTCGTTTAAAAACTAGTTGGAAACTGACAAATGATAATTTGAGACAAGCCAGGAAAAAGCATGCTGCTTATTATAATAAAAAAGCGAAGGATAGGGAGCTTGCTGTAGGGGAAAAGGTGCTTCTTCTATTACCAGGCAGCAGCAATAAACTTCAAATCGGATGGCAAGGTCCATATACGGTTTTGGAAAAGGTATCCAGAACAAATTATAAGATAGACAAGAAGGGAAAAGAAAAAGTCTATCATGTGAACCTTCTGAAGAAATATCTGGACAGGCAAATCCAGGAAGGAACACACTTAATTGCCTTGTCTATCGCAACCGAAATGAAAAATGACCCTCTCACCTCATTTGAATATCCACTGAGGCCCAGTGAAACGTTTGCACAGGTGAAGATCAGTAATCACCGGACAAAAGGACATAGGGAGAGGATTCAAAAGGTCCTAGAGAAACATACAGACGTGTTAACGGATAAGCCGGGGCACACAAATTTGTTGGAATATGATATGAAACTACTAGACCCAACACCCATCTGTATGAGGCCCTATTCTATTCCGTTCGCTAAGGAAAAAGCTTTGAAAGAGGAGATAGATTATTTGTTACAAGAAGGGATTATTTCTCACAGTGAATCTCCTTATAGCTCTTGTGTGGTTTTGTTGCGAAAACCGTCTGGGGAACATAGACTGTGCATAGATTACAGGAAACTGAATGCTGTCACAGAAGGTCAGGTGGATTCATTACCTGATACTACTCAACTATTTGCCAGGCTGAACAGGGCAAAATAATTTTCTAAAGTGGATCTTAGCAAAGGCTTTTATCAAATTCCAGTAAAGCCTGAGGTTCGACCTTACTTAGCCTTTAGCACCTCAGAAGGCCATTATGAGTTCAACATGCTGCCGTTTGGGTTGAAAAATGCCCCGAGTGTGTTTTCTAGGATGATGCGAAAATTGTTGGATCCCCTGAAAAATCCATGCATCTCGAATTTCATGGATGATATTCTCATCGCTACTGAAACATTTAAGGAACGCGTTAACTCTTTGAATATGCTGTTTGATAGACTCAGAGGGGCTAACTTGACTGCTAGACCAACAGAATGTTGTATTGGATGTAAATAGTTGGAATTCTTGGGACATACCGTACATCAGGGTAGCATGACCCCTGACCCCAAGAATCTGGAGAAATTGAAAGAGCACCGAGGCCACAAACAAAGAAAGATTTGCGATCTTTTGTGTCTTTGTGTGGTTTCTACCAAAAGTACATTAAACATTTGAACTCTATATGTGCTCCTTTGACGGATTTAACGTGTAAGGGACAACCTGATACAATTAATTGGACAGCACAGTGTGAATTTGCATACCAGGAGTTAAAAGAAAAACTCACAAGCAGGCCAGTATTGAAATTGCCTGACTTAAATCAAGAATTTGTCGTGAGAAGTGACGCAAGCAATGTGGGCTTAGGGGCTACATTGTTGCAAAGGTCCTCCTCACAAGATGGGGAATTGAACCCAGTCGCTTATGCAAGCCGCAAGTTGAACAAAGCGGAAAAAAATTATTCAACAAGTGAAAAGGAATGTTTAGCGTTAATCTGGGCTATAAAAAAATTCCAGATCTATCTGTATGATAGGAAATTTGTGGTACAAACAGATCATCAGCCGCTCGTATTTTTGTCACAGGCAAAGCATGAAAATTCCATGTTATTAAGATGGTCCTTATTATTACAGCCATATTCATTTATGATTGAATATATTCCCGGCTCTCAGAACGTGGGTGCCGATTTTTTGAGTAGACATCCTTGTGATGAAAATCAGAAAAACGCGTAGGACATCATTTGCGCTAAGTTATCTCACAGATTATAACCTGCAATTAATGCATGTTTTAGGAAGAGAGGTGTGTAGCGAAATCTGTGAGATAATCGCTAAATTCTGTAAGATTTTAATCCTATGATAATAAATAAACCCGTCCGTGGGTGCTTGCGTATCGGCGTCTTCTACTCCAGTAGAGCACTGCCTTTTGTGCAGTGGAAATGCTTATAAAATGATCCCGCCGTAAAAGCCTACACGCTTTCCTAGTTTAGTCTTTGAGACTTTAAATTAACATTTTGCCCGATCTGCTGCACGAAACTGTGGCCAGACTTACAATTAACATTTTAACATTTTCCCTATCTGCTGCACGAAACTGCGGCAAGACTTATAATTAACATTTTAACTTTTACCTGATCTGCGGCACGAAACTGCGGCAAGTATTAACACAAAATTAACGCCGCCTTGCAAACACCCCTCTTCGCTTGACACGCCGTTCCATGCATATAGACACGCTGTGGGACACGCCAGCAGATATAAACCCACAGACAGTTTAAATTCTCGCCGAGTAGTGTATTTCTGACGTCACCCAAACTAGTTGGTTCAATTGCAGGAAAAATGATAGAGAAGGGGGGAAAGATGGTCGACTTATGGAAAAGTTAAATATTGACGATTAACAGTGACAAAACTGAAAATCTAAACGGCAAATAATATAACCATAAAAATCATATATAAAGATAGCTTCGGGTCCCCTATTCAATAATATGCTTTAATATACATGGTAGCCCAATTATTAGCCAAGATATTGAAATAATACTATATGTCTCCGAACGCTAAGATGGACAGACTGTTGTGCTTGCTCATTTATCCATAACGTTAGTGGGGACGCAAGTTTAAAAAAGAGGCAGTAGATTGATTCAAATCCGATTGGTTGGTAGAAGAGTATAGGAAGGAGGATATTGGTTAGGCAAAAGCTAAATATATTTTGAAGACTCACTAATAGAAGTTTAGAGTTTTGTTTTTTTAAATTTGAATTGAAAAGCTACGCCCTCGCTCTGATTGGGCCAGTCTAGTAATATTGGCAAAAAGCTTTCAAAGGCTTGTCGCCAGTTGAAAAAATGTGTTTGTAAGCAGGCTGCGTTGAGAACAGCAGTGCTAAGAGTGAAATAAAAACCTTGGCAGTCTGGACCGGGGCAAAGCTGAACTTATGCTAATGCCAGTCAACGTATGTTTGTGATATTTCTTTGAATTGTGGTAAGAACGAATTTATTAATCTTGATATTACAATAAAATTTGGTGTATGAGATACTTCTTATTGGGAAGGTTACGACTAAGTACAGAGGTCCCCAGCAGACTTATGCAGGGCCTGTGGTGTTGCACACAAGCAGTAAAATTGATATGTGTTGTATAACTTAAAATGATTTCCACAGTTGCCAGTGAGAAGGCTAACCCACATTATTCTATGCGAGAGAATCATTGTTGCAGTGTCAGAGGCGTTGTAACCATTACGGAAAAGAATAGGAGCACTGGTATGAGTTGTTATCTCAGATGAAAATGGTTGAAATGGGTTGATCAGAAAGATCTGACCATTTTCTTTTATTGAAGTATGCCATGTATTGATTGTGGAATAATATTGTAGATGAGTTATTAAGAATCATAACCTTGTTTCAGGGTTTTTTTGTTCTGGTACTACGTTAGTGCCAGAACCCTGGTGTCTTTACGATTGAGAGAGAAAGAAAGTGAAATTTTGTTGGACTAAGTGGTCTACTATACTACACTACACCAGGAACTGTGTCAGCTTGGTCGTTCGAGTGAACTATGAGAATTTCAGCATCATAACTTCTATCAACATAAAGATAAGTGCCTATGTGTTGGCACTAAAGAGTTCATCCACTTACTGACTTTATTAAAAAGAAACATAAAATTATTTGATTGTTCAATAAAGATTCCACAAGATACTACTAAAAGAAAAGAGGGATGATGACAACCCCCAACCATACCATTAGTTACCAGTGTTACTTAGTAATATATATATATATATATATATATATATATATATATATATATATATATATAAAATTAGATTGAAATAGCTATTTGTATGGACAGAAGATCCATTGTGGCATTTGATTTGATGTAAATAAATCCATAAATTTCATTTTGTTGTTGGTCCTGACTCAGAAATTTCTGAATCAGGCCAAATAAAATTTTAATATAGCCATTACTAAAAATTCAGCCACAGACTTCTATAAGATATATACTAAAGTGTTAGTCTGTTTGTGATTGTTGTATTTGACTCAGTCCTATATATGTGTTAGAATTTAAATGTGTTTGTATTAATTTTACTTACACTACATCATACATTCATAACCCTAGACATTAGACGTAGCTATCATACATACTAGTCAAGAATAAGTCTGATTGAGGTCATAAGGTGATAGCAGAAAGGTTCTCTGATAACTCAACATAAAATTTGTTATAATCAGGGACCTTCACAGCTGACCTCATTCAGTACAATAGAAATAACACCTAATCCACCACACCTACAAGCCTCCAAGCACTAGACAATGGCATAGAGGACACGACAGAGAAAGATACACCATCAACAGAATAGCTAGCGTTCCAAAACACTGGGATAGTCAACAACAGAAGAAGCCGTATAGCAGTGAGAAATTTGATAAGCGAAATAAGAAAAGGAACAGCATGGGAAAAAAACAATGTGACAACAAAGAATGAAAAAATGTGCAAAATTACAACGGAAGACGGACAGAAAGTATACATATGTCTAATAAATTTAATAAAAAGAAACTTCTTCTTCTTCTTCGTACACTCTCAGACGTCCACTTGAATGTTCTCAAAGAAAGCAGTAGTCAGTTTGAGGCTATTTGAATCCCCGTAAAGCTTTTCCACGAAAGGAGCTGGCGTCGGCCATATGCACTTTCTCTGTACCACATATAGGGGGCAACTTTGAAGCAGATGTTCAGCAGTCATTTTATCAGTGTCACGTTACACTGATTGGTAGTTCCTATCTTTAGCTTGTTGAATAGATGGTATCTCAATCCGTTGTGGCCAGTGCGGAGTCTGAAGATTACCACTTGTTCTCTTCTGTGCAGCTGGTAATAAGCATTATTCTGTGTGTGCCCTGGGTGTTCTACATTCCACTTGTTTCTGTATCTGATTCTGACAAAAATTCTTTGCCTCCTCAAAAGTTATGCTTGCATTAGGAGGAGGTAGATGTGAACCTTCTTTTGCCATTCTGTCAGCCTATTCATTGCCGGTGATGTTACAATGAGATGGGATCCATTGGATCACAACACTTTTGAATCGTTGACAAAGTTTGTGGAGCACTACTCTGAGATCATCCAGGTCTGTATTATTTTGGCTTTTCAACGTTGCAATTACTGACTGTGCATCAGTAAAGAAAGCAACTTGTCTCTCTGCGCTTTCGTCTGTCAATATAACCTCTGCTGCAGTTTTCAAGGCCTCTGCCTCTGCTCTGAAGTTGCTGGAGAATCGTCCTGTCGCCACATACAACCTTTTTTCTGCACCAGTGCTTAAGGTCAGAAAGACACCCCCACCTCCATTTTCTGTTGCATTTGTTGCTGATCCATCTGTGTATGCATGGGTCCAGGTGTTGCGTGGATAATGTTTCTCTATGTATTCTGTCGCTATGGATTTTCTATCTGTTGCAGTTTGGCTCTTTTTACTTTCAATTCCAGGAATGTTTTCTATCATTTTAGGGAAACGATTTTGTTTCCAAACTGGAAGCTTGTGTGCAGTATAGATGGGTTTAACAGTGGATATTTCATCTATGGATACTGCTCTCATTTGTGGTTTGGTTGATTCTACAAAATTACTTCGTTTGAGTCTTTGCCTTCTATGAGCATGTATTCTATGGCACATTGGGTGGTCTGTTAGTCTTTTGAATTTTTCGGCCTGTTGCTGAGCCCTGCAGTCTCTTCTATCTGTCATTGGCTGGAGGCACGTAATCTTTTCGAGTTCTTTTATAGGTGTTGACTTCATGCCTCCCGTTATAATTCTCATTGCTTGATTTTGGAGTCTGCTAATTTTATCGAAGTTTGTCTTAGCTGCTGTTGCCCATGCTGCCATGCCATATTCAAGAACTGGCCTCACTCGCCCTGTGTACAACGTCTTAAGCACTTTCTCATCTGCACCCCAAGCTGTTCCATCAAGTTTTTTTTCATAATTGCCATTCTTTGTCTTGCTCTCATTCGATTTCTGTCAACCTGTTTTTTCCAAGTCAGACGGCAATCAAAAATAATGCCTAGGTAGTTCGGATTTTCATTTAAAAAAGATTTACTCCGTTTAGTACTAGTTTGAAGCTCTGAGGTCTAGTTGAGAGGGAAAATACAGTGTACGTTGTTTTCTCGTCATTAATCTTCATGAGCCATGTTTTGGCCCACTCTTCCAGTGATTTTAATGCTTGCTGCATCAGAATGTTTGCAGTAGTGATACGTTCTTCAGAGATCCCCAACGCTAAGTCATCTGCAAAGGAAGCATTGTGTGCTATTTGTTGAATATTGTCAGTTATGTCATTTATGTATGCAAGGAACAGTGTAGGTGACAGGACTCCTCCTTGTGGGACACCCTGCTCTAATATAAACTTTTACTATAGACGTAGCGACACAAACGGACATGGACAGAGTATAGTCACACTCAAGATCAGACAGACAAGAACGAGTACATGGGTACTAGAAAATACGGAGAACAATACACATAGAAAGAAAACATCTAAGAACGCGCGAGAACGGACACTCACACATAAAGTTATGAAAATATCAAAGCATAAAGAGATCAAGAGGAGAAAGAACAGGAGGGAAGATCCGTTGCAGATACTACTTCAAGAGAAACCAAAACCAGTGAAGGCGTACAATATAAAAGATATACAAATAGAAAAGGAGAAATAGATGCCGATGCCCAGTAAAACACGACGCAGTACACACAAACAGTGGATGTCTAAAAATACATACGAACGGGCAGTTTACACATACGCTGGTGACAACACCAAAATACAGTGACTGGGATAACAACAGGACATGATATAATTATATAGTAGTCCCATAAAACACCGATGAAAGTGTAACAGATGACAACAGTCCGGAAGAAACATACAAACCAGGAGCAGGTGGAATTCTCATAACAACCAGAACGGAGATACACCAAGTAGCACCCAGAGCTCAAATACGTTCGGATACCAACAAGAGGAAAACATATTATGCAGTCGTGCCAGAAAACACCGACGAGTACTGGTGAAGGATATGGACAAATACCACAGTCAGACTACATTACGGAAATGGCAGAAATACACAACTGTCACGGAGTGTTTTGAGGGTGTTTTGCATGTATGAATGTTCCCATGCTCCAGCAGGAGTTTATTAGTCCTTTGGATTGTTGTGAGTTGGGAATGCTTGACTTGTAATATTTTAGTTACAAGCAATGTTGTGAGCATTGCTTAAGACAAGCTGGTAGCTATAGCTGAATGAAGCTCAGTGGAGTGTGGAATGTTTTCACGTGTTTGGTGAATACGAATGGCAGGGGTCAGTCCGAGAGAGATGTGTGTTGGGTCAGTAGAGAGTTGGGTCAGTAGAGAGTAGACAGTAGACAGGAGACAGCGAAGATCGTAGAGAAAAGAAGGGTGGATGTCTATAGTAGTGCGCGAGTAGAGGGCCAGAATTGTGCAGTGGATTTATGACGTATCGTATTTTGTGGCTGTAGATATTCCGAGAATTAGAGTGATTGTAGAATACTCGGGATTTGTTATGTCTCCAATGATTATAATGGCCCTGCGCCCATTATGACTTATTTGTGATATAATATATTCACGGAGATTGATATGGTTGTTGGAGTTGGTGTATTACTCCTTAAACAGTGAGCTAGACGAGCGGTGTATGAGTGTTGTGTGAGCTTCCACATACACCTTGGTCGTCAAAATATCCAACGGGAACAACTCCCTACGCGCAACAACCATTCTTTCAAAATACGCAAGAGAGTAGAGAGGCAGAGACGAGAATCAGTCTGGAAGATGGGATACATGAAGATATTGAAATTACGGATATACCAGATAATCATACCAGAGCAGCAAAAATGAGAAGACCAGAGAATACAAGCCTTGTCGACTTTGCGAGGTGTGCCCGGCGTCTGTCGCTAGTGGTGGTGTGCTGCGGAACGACGGTAATAATTTGTCTATACTTTGAATAAATGGGTACTTTCACTATTGCCTCCGGCTGGCGGAATTGTGGAGTTTAATGCTGCTACCAAGGTGGAATGGGTTCATTTTCTACACAAGACAAAAGGAGGCTGAGACACTTGGGAGTCACTACCCAGTGGGGCCCGCCCCCCTTAGAGTGTAAAGGAGAATAATGGGCCGAAACACTTGTTCGACGGGGGGACTGCTTCTGATGATCAGATTGTCTTCTGTTGTATCGCTCTGTATAGAGTTTCCTATCATAAATACATGGTCAGACCAGTGACAATCGGGAAAAGACCGATGGACTTCTGGAAAGACAAATGACACTGGGAAAGGCTAGGAAACCGGTTGACCGGATTGGCACCCAGTAAGCTTTAAACAACCGCTTTTAATCCCAAACGTGCTATATGCAACCAGGATTCACCGAAAGGGAGGGAGAATGATGAATCCACAGGCGCCTTAATGGAAACGACTAGACCCGTTACACGGACTTCGAGCTCTGAACAACGGCTGGAATTTCCGTGTGCCTGTGGTAGGAAATTCTCTTCTCAGAGAGGAATGAAAATCCACAGAACGAAAAAGGGGCGTGGGAGTTCATCGGGGGGGGGGGGGGGAAGATCAACAGCGCCCTGTTGATCAACAGCTTTCTGTCTCGACGGATAAGACGTTAGAAGAACTCAGCCAAGAGCCAATCCACAGCTCTGAGTACATTCAAGCTGATGTGCCTGATGATGATCCCACACACTTCTTGGACGGGAAAAGAGATGTAATAAAGTTTCCACCTGCCAGTGCAAAAGGGCTTTGGGAACAGCTGGACGAAGCCTTGGCAAAAGAGTTGGATAACAGCCTGAAGCAGATAACTTCGGAGAAGAAGCTGGAAATCTTCATTCACATAATATATCTTCAGTGTCGCAAAGTGTTTGGAGTCAGGGAGGCAAGGGAAAGTAACCCACGGCAAAAAAGAAGAAGACAAATTAAAATATAAGAGATCAGGAAACAGAAGAAGCATGCCCGAAACTGTTCAAGAACGCAGTGGCCACATAGAAGTAAGGGTTTTTACAGGTTTGGGAGCACCTGAACGGCCAACATAATGTCATTTGTAGAGCAGAAAGGTTGTGCAGGAAAAGAAGGACAACAAGGAGGGATAGGGAGAGGCGAGTATCCCAGGTACACCAGGATGTCTAGAGCATGCCACAATGATCTGGGAAGCAATTCAAGAGGCAAAGTCTGACAGAACATACCTCCATATAATCTGGTTGGATCTAGCAGATGCTTATGGATCCGTTCCACACCAGATGTTGTTGCAGGCCCTAGAAATGTATCATGTTCCACAAGAGATTGCAGCAATGATGAAGCTGTATTTCGCAGGGTTCTCTGTCAGATTTTCAACCAGAGAGTGCACAACGAAGTGGATTGACCTTTATGTTAGAATTGCGATGGGATGTCCCATCTCTCTGATACTATTCGTCTTGGCTATGCAGGTAATCGTCAATGCGGCCGAAGGAGTGGCTATAGGTCCAAAGCTCAGTGGAATGTGCCATATACCTCCGCCCAAAGCATTCATGGATGATACAACAATTCTGACGTCAGATGACCACCAGGCCTGGAGAATGTTAACACGCCTGGATGAACTAGTCAGCTGGTGCAGAATGAGCCTAAAACCTAAGAAGTCGAGAAGCCTATCAGTCAAGACAGGGAAGATAGCAGAGGTCATATTCATGGTTTCCAACCAAATAATCCCTACTGTCTTCGAGGAACCTGTTGAAAGTCTCGGCAGGGTGTACGATGCCTCATTAAAAGACTCGAAGGCTGTGCAACAGACAATAGAAATGGCTACAGATCATAGACCAAAGCAGACTCCAAGTTCAAACTGTGGTGCCTCCAGTTCATGTTGATACATAAATTACTGTGGCCACTGCTTATATATGAAATAAGCACCAGTACAGTGCAAGCAATAGGGGTGCCGCGGTAGCATAGTGGTTAGTGCACTGGCTTCCTAGTTCAGTGATCTATGGTTCGATCCCCAGATGAGGTGGGATTTTTTTAGGCCGCAAACGGCTCCTGGGTCGACCCAGCCCCAACTGGGTACCAGAGCAACTTCTGGGAAGGTTAAGGCGGCCGGCGTGATGCTGACCACATCCCCCCTAGTGTGCCGATGATCAATAAAATATAGATCTAACACCATATTCCCAATATGCCTCACTGGGCGTGTAACGGAATCCTCTTTTTTCCTTACAGTGGAAGCTATAGAGCAGAAGGTCAACAAGCTCATGAGGAAATGGCTAGGGGTACCACCAGGTCTGTCAAACGTAGCACTGCACTGCAAAGAGTTAAAACTTGCGCTTCCCTTCTAGTCAGTTGTTGAAGAGTACAAAGTGGGAAAGGCAAGTCTCACAATGATGCTGCGAGAGTCAGAAGATGACGTGGTTAAGTCCATTCAGCCCACACTGAAAACGAGAAGGAAGTGGAAAGTGGAAGAAGCTGTTGATGCTGCCCAAGAGTCGCTCAAGCTAAGGGAGGTAATCGGATACACACAGAGGAGTAGACGGGGATTTGGCCATGGGAAAATCCGGTGGTGGTCCATGGCATCAAGCAGGGAGTGCAGAGACATGGTAGTTCAGGAGATACGAGGAGCTGAGAATGATAAGAGGTTGCAAAAAGCGGTGCAGCAGGCCCTGCAAGGCCAGTGGGCCATGTGGGATGGAGCCCTGCAGAGGTCCTTGACATGGAATGATATATGGCATATGGCACATCTCAGGCTCAGCTTCATAATTAGATCAATGTATGACCTCCTGCCATCGGCCACAAACCTTGTGAGATGGGGAAATTCGGACGATGAGCAGTGGCCCCTGTGCCAGGAAAGGCAGACCCTTGAACAAGTACTCTCATCTTGCAAGGTGTCTTTATGGCAAGGGCGATACATATGGCGCCACAACAAAGTGCTAAGTGAGCTTGCTGCGACAACAGACCTGGTAATGATGAAGGCGAATAGCAAAGTCAGGCGGAGCACCGCGAATACATACTTTCTGAGAGTAGAGAAGTCAGCACACCCCAAACCGAGTAAGTCAGGTAGTAGTTCACCATCTCTGCTTGACTGTGCAAATGACTGGGAGATGGCGGTAGACCTACCTGGACGAGGGGCATATCCAGAGAGTATCAGAAAATCTCGAAGACGGCCAGATATAGTGCTGCATTGTACATCATTGCATCAGGTTATATTAATTGAACTGACATTGCCATTTGAATCCAGATTAAAGGAGCAACATTCATTTGAAACGGCAAAGTATAGTGATCTGGCCGTGGATCTGAGACACGATGGGTTTACTGCAAGGGTCATGGCTGTTGAGGTGGGTGCAAGAGGTCTCGTGGCTGCATCAGTGTATGATTTATTGAAACTGTTGGGGCTGAAGGGACAGGGAACAAGGGCACTGAAGAGGCTTAGTGAAACTGCGGAAAATGCATCAAGCTGGTGTGGAACAATCACAATGGGTTATGGAACTCGGGGCAGTAAACTTTAGCCCCACCTGCGGTACAGAAAACATCGGGAATTTTTCTAAGTCCGCAATACACTCAGTTTTTAAGTGTCTTGGTGAAAAGACTGTGGCTCGCAGGCAACACGCGCTGTATTATATGAGGTGTCACGAGCAGATTTTCAGTTGCTAGCGCGCAATGGCTTTGCGCCTTGTCGGCTTCGCGAGGTGTGTTAGTGTCTGTCCCTATTCGTGGTGTGCTGCGGAACGACCGCAATAATTTGTCTTTACTTTGAATAAATGGGTACTTGAGAGTCATACCCAATTGGGCCCGCCCCCTTTAGAATATAAAGAAGAATAATGGGCCGAAACACTTGTTCGACGGAAAAACTCCTTCTGATGATCAGATTGTCTCTTTTTGTCTCGCTCTGTATAGATATTCCGATCATATTAAGTAGGGAAGTCATAGAGAAGTTGAAAAACGAGAGAGATAACTTAGAGATCGAAGATGATATCCCGTTAATGGTGTATGCACAGAGATTGCAGGACAGGGAAAATAACATAATCTCAGTCTTGAAACATCTTTTTCTTTCACATTTATGTTTTCCTACATTTTCACCTCACTCCACTCTCATCCATATCTCACTGACCATCGCCATTATTATACTTCACTAATGGTGACTCATAATAATCACTTTTGTCTTAATAGTCATTACCATAATTATATCAATAATAATGTCAATCCACCATTTATAATCTAGTTGTTTAAATACAATACAACCTCTTATTTTATGTAGATCTGCCTTTATGGCTTTAACTCATGCTGCAACTCATTTACTTTGCATTATTCAACCACCTCTTTCTTGTCACCTCAACTATGTGACCACTTTCTGCCAACTTACTGTCATTATCATTCTTCCTATCTTATCTTCCCATTATATTCTAATATTATGAACTCATTCAATGTTAAGTGTAACTTTTTGTTACCTTCCTTTATTTACATACATACAATGCTATAGTCATGGACTATTAACCATCATCGTTCCACTATTATATTTTTTCCATCCTCAGTTCCATCCCTTGAACCTATATCATCGTTCTCTCCTCATAACTTCTTCAGCTTCATAATTTTCCTCATGTCAACCTCATTGACTTTCTCAAAATTTTCACTCTTAAATTATACCTACCTTCTCTTTTTCTCCTGTCTTCTAGCACTCCGTCATTCAAGGTGCAGAAGTTGCGTTGAGGAATTACTTCAATCAATGCTTTCAGAGCATTGGTCTACTGCCGCACTTTATACTCTTCTGCTTTTTCTATTTCCATTCCGTCCCTGCAATGTATCAATTTCTCTCTTGTCATTCCGTTCCTAGAATTTATATCACCTTTTTTTCTTCCGTTTCTCAATATCTCAATAATAACCATTCCGTCCCTGGAATGTGGATTTCCGTTTCCTCAATTTATGAACACCTGTTCTTCAATGTCTCAATGTATCATCATTCCGTCCCTGGAATGTGTAATTTCTTTTTCCCCAGTTTCTCATTATTTCAGTGTACCACCATTCCGTCACTGGAATGTATATTTTCACTTACTCAATTTTTTCTTCTCTTCGTTCCCTCACCGTGTCGTAGATTTTTGATAGGGGAATTAAGAGTTGGGTTGGTCCCTTCTGAATAGATTAGAATAAGTGATAGCCACAGTGAGAGATGATAATAGAGATAAAGTTCCACGAGTGAGATGGTAGAAATCAATAGAGGCTGTCTCTGAAATGAGAATCTTCTCTCTTTCTCAGCCTATCTTCTACAACAGATTTAGAGGAGTCAGACAGTCTATTGACTACACATATTAATATATATGTTTTACCACTCACGTGCACACACATACAAGACGACAGTTAGACGTACAGACGTGGGAAAACTATAACAATGATTATATCGATATTTTGGAACGAGCTGACCCGACACACTGATTAAGTTTTAGTGGATTTAATTTATCAGAAAAAAATCATCACAACACGTAAAAATTACATCGAGCATATACAAATAGTCATAAAATCAATAAAATGCGACAAGAATGATAGACACACAGTATGATCCTTTCCCTCGATGTTTAGCCCACAGTCCTGTTAAAAGAAAAGATGATAGCCCCCAAAGAGTCACGGATACAACTGCTGTAGTCTAATGATTTTCCCTTTTAAAGGTATGAACAGACTTAGATAGTAGTATGATCTATCCTAAAGCAAATATTGTTAGCAACAAAAAAACTTGCTTAAAGAAAAATAATACAGCAAAATGGGTCCCAAAATACAACATTAAAGGAATCACTCAGTCCTGCAGTCACTCTATTCATTCAGCCGTGATCACGGTGTCTCAGCCGTACTTACAGTTTTGGTAGCAACTTCTGGAAACACAATTTTTAGACATGCACATACAGACTCTCAAATGGAAGACTTGACCAAGAGAACCCCAGTTCCAAAAAAACAGGTTGGATTCACTTCTTCAGAGAACCGTTTTCTTGGTTGTTCTTATTTTTGGATCTCTGTTTAAGTCACATTAAAATTGTCCAGGCACGTACGTTAACAGCGAGCACAGTGTCAATAGCTTAGGTTTCTAGAAATGAGGAATGTCAGGTCGATGTCTACTTTCAGGATAGGATTATATTTGGTCACACCACCACTAGTCACAACTCTGTCGGAATGTTACTGATATTAATATTTTGCTTGCCACAAGGGCTGAACTGTACTTGAGGTTTTTCTCTGGAAGAATTAAATCAGGCTCGATGGGCCCGTTATTTCATTTAACCTTTAAAGTTCTTGTAAAGGTTATACACCAAGTCTTTAAGGAAAATGTTTTAGTTCTTCACAGATATTTCTCTGTACTACAACGCTGGCAAAGTTGGGTTACCCCAGTTTTCACCGCATAAAGAAAAACAGCATATAAAATACTATACATACTGTGTACTACTGTTATAACTTACATTATCAACTGCAAGGGGAGGCTTGACTTATCGTTTAAAACTTCCCGTGAAATAAGTTATATTCATAAAATCAGTCATCATGAATTAGAAATACATACGTATTTCGTCAATACTCAATGATGAATCGGGCATTTATAATTTAGTTGAAATATTCACGACGGGTTATTAGCAGTTAAATTAAATTTATTTATAGCTGCATGAGTTTTAAGCTAGAAATTATAATTTATTCTGCTTTCCACTGAAACACGTCAGCTAGAGAATATAACAAACTTATATTTAATTCTTCTGCGCACAAATCTAACTAGAAAACTGAAATAAGCGATTTATCACTTTAAACACTCACAAAATACTAGATACATAATATATATATTTACCTCAACACAGAACTAATAAGAACTTAAACCACTTCGACCAACTAATTGATGCTTCTATTAACAGAGATTCTAGGAATCGAACGAGGTCGTTCTAGTCTTGACTGCGAAGTTACTGAGTGACTGAAATCTAAAACTCTGGTTATAACTTAAACCAGAAAAAGGGTGTGCGTTATTTCCATACCCGACAACAGCGCCGTTCTCTCCCCCTTTCCGTCTTAACACTTCACATCTGCTTAGACGCTAGCTCATAACTGCCAAACGTGCGTCTTCACACCTCACGCCCAGTACTGACCGTAGAGCCGTGAGTGTCATGGAAAAACCAGACAAATGTCTGCCACTCGGTCTCTCGAGAACACATTTCTCACACTATTTTGTTTACTGCCGGGCCTGACACCGAGAAACTTAACCGTAGAGCGCCAGATATGTCTCATTTTGAGCGCTGCAGATGGCAGTTTCCACACCTCACGCTGTTGTGACAGCTGAAAATGTAGACAAATGTCTGCTCCTATGTCTGACGGAATGTATTCTAACACTATACGCTCACATCCCGGGGACTGACACATTATGCAATAAGTGCGTTCTAACATGAGAAAAAGGAAACGGTAAAGTCAGAATGGGAAAGTAAATTTTTTCCGCAAACGAACGAATGCGAAAAAACAGGAAAAGGATATAAGAGCGATAATAAAGTAGAGGACACGGGTAGAAAAAGAAACGAAATATAGAAAATTTACTGATCATATATCTCTATGCGACGCGCCGGAACATTCTCATAAATCTCTTTTCTTTGTTCCCTTCCTGTAACCTTCTCGCCAATCTCTTCTCATCATTTCCTCACTGGAACATTCTCTCATATCTATCTCTTCGTTTCATCCCTGGAGCATTCTCGTCAATCTCTTTCCTCCTTCTTCAACTATTAAATTCATCACTTCTCTGTATCCTCTTTCTTGCAACATTCTGTCGTTCAGAATGCTCAGAATTCTTTATGCTTGTAAAGAACGACTTCACGTAGCCTTCATAAGGATTGACAACCACTGCATTTATCGTTTTCTCTCTTTGTTCCCTCCCTGGAACAGTTTTTCTTTTCTTCCACTTATATTCATCTCAAATACCTTTGCCCTTTCGCTATGGCTTCTTTGTAAGTTATGTCCTCGTTCCCTCTTTGGAACATTATCCTTATATGTCTCTGTCATTTCTCAATGGCTTCTTCACTATTCTCTTATTCGTCAATTTCCTCTTCTCACTATACTTCACACTCTCTTCGTCCCCTGCAACATTTTGTCGTTCAGAATGTTCAGACTACTCGATGTTCGGTGAAGAACGACTTCACTTAGCCTTCACAAGGCTTGGCAACCGCCGCAATTTCTATATATAAAATGCTACGACTGTCATCTCAAAGTTTCCTCCTTCGTTAACTTATTCATCAACTTTAGCATCTCTAATGCTACCTCTTTATATGTTCTTTGACTTATTTCACTCTGTCATACCTCTTCGACTGTTTTCTGTTTCTCTTCCACATCTTCATCTCTCGTACTCTTTGAGTTTCTCTCAGCTTCTCTTTTTCGACTTACCATAAACCAGTTTCTACTGTTTGATCGGTGATTCCCTCGATCTGTCCTTTTTGCATTGCTCACCGGTATCTTTGATTTTCTAGTACTGCAATTAATGTACGTGTTTCTGCCTCTATTCACTGCTTCTATATTCTTTACTGGAATTCTTACTTTCCTTATCTAATTTCGTCTCTTTTTTTCCTTATCTCGCCTGTTGCATCGGTAATCCCATCGATCTTTATTATCTCTCATTTTCTCAATTTTCTTCGACTCTCTAAATGTCTCTATCACTCCTTCTTATAGAGATGATAAATTAGACGATGAAGAAAAGGACGGAAAAAAGAGATTGATGATGGAGACATCATGAAGAAGAAGCAAAAAAGATTATCAAGTGTTTGTTATAATAAATTCAAACCGATCATATGTTCGGATAAGTATAGCGTCTTTATTTTTTTTATTTTTTTAATAATCGGAATCGGGAAAACAATCTTTTGTGTAATCAGTATCTTTACTGTAAAAGCATTTGTTGGTTTGTTATCTTTTCTAACACTTAAAACATGAGTCTGATCAAAATGCTGCGCTTGTAACTTTTTTATAGGCAAAATCTGCATAGTGTAACACCAGCCGTTACTCAGTTTCATTGTGGTGAAATTTTAAACGAGTCCGCTGGGAGGACAACATTACACAATCTCTGAAGGACTGAGGACTAGAATAGAACAAGGCCAAAAGGAAGACAGCTTATAGGATAGTATGGAGCTCTCTCTTCCAAACTTCTACACTTCATGGTAGAAGAGGAACGACTAAGTAAGTAAGTAAGTAAGTAAGTAAACAATGTTAAACACGCATGTGGTGGACTGACAGAAACTGCGTCTAATAATTATAATTATTGTTATTATTATTATTGCGAGCAAGTATACTCTTCATTACAATAAGGGGAGAAGAATTATAGCCAACATCTTACAGTTTCCGTATCTGCATCACATTTAGAAGACTGGAAGTAGGAATAGGTATATAGAGTGTTCCTTGACTAATTACATACATCTCTTCAATCACAACATTTTTTTTTAACTGTAGGGTATTTCAAACATTTTGCCTTGTTCTGAATATATACCTTAAGATTTCTTCCTGGAGTGAGCGCTACATAAAGCTGAACATGAGCAAAAACTATTTCTTGTAGGTACACATCAAACTGATTGGCCCAGTCCCTTGTAAGCTGTCATCGCAAATACTAAAATACACGTAAAACTGACGCCGTCTCCAGATGACAGGAAGTCTTGTATCGCTTGGCTTTAAACTGATGCGTGGAATGAAACTCGTCCACCTTAATTAATACTTGTGATTTTTTTTTTTTATTCAGTGCTGTGTCTTTATTTTTAATAAAAAGTTAAACTAAAACAAAACATGAAAAGATATTATGCGGCAGTTTTATTATAAAACTTAATTATGAAACGTCTCTGTTTAACGGCTTATTTGCAAAGAGATATGTAAAGTCGGAATAAAATAGATGTGTGACCTATATATGGTAAGAGCAGAATAGCTCAGGAAAAACAGCATTCTATAAAATGAAGAGTATTTTATGCAACGGTTCTTTGCCAATGGAAGGAAGATTGAAGAGTTCTTCAGTGTTAAATAGAACCATACCTGACGTATGTGACTGAGTCATGGACAGTAAGTGAACAAGTAGGAAAGCACTGAAGGCCACAGAGATGTGGTTTTACAGAAGAATGTTAAAAATAACATGGGCAGCAAAAAAAGAGAAATGAAGATGTCCTGAAAGAGACCAAAGCGCATATGAAACTTATTTCACAAGTTAGAAAGAAGCAATCCATATTAATTTTTTTTGCATGTTATAGGAAGAGGAAAGCTGGAATATACCGTAACAACAGGTATGATTGAAGGAAAAAAGAGATAGAGGAAGACAAAGAGAGCAAATACTGGACAGTTTGACATCGTGGCATGGAAGGAGGTCAACAAAAGAATTGATAAATTGTGCCGGAGATAGGAATTTGTGGAGAGATATGATCTCCTATGCCACTAGGCATGGTATTTGAAGAAGACGATATAGGATTATTCTAATGGGTGTTCAAGATACCTTTCACACAAAGCACTGTAAATTTGCGTGCAGTTTCCGTATCTTCCCGAAAAAAAAGAGTGCGATTATTTTAGGACACACTGGCCTTTCATAACTATATAGCAAATCTTTTGGTACCATTATTGATTTTTTTATTTTATTTTTTGTCAATGATTTTCTGTTTTATGCTAAGCTGACGAAACATTTGTAGGTACGTTCACTGTTGTTTTCTTATTCCTACTGTCAAATGCGCTTTACCTTTTTACTGGCTTTGCCTGTTCTCTTTCCCTCTGTCACATCGACGCACGCTCTCTCTCTATCTCTCTCTCTCTATCTATCTCTCTCTCCCTATCTCTCTCTCTCTCTCTTTCTCTCTCTCTCTCTCTCTCTCTCTCTGCTACTCTAAAAGCCATGCGTGCAAATTTATGAATCTCTTAAAGTACGTTCTTTCATTCGTTCTCTCTCTTACAATCTCTTTCACCATTTCTCTTTCTCTCTCTATCTTTCTCGCTCTCTCTTTCTCTCTTCTTTTCTTGGTTTTTCTCACTCTCTTCCTCCATCTCTTCCTCTCAAACATATCTTACACTCTCCTTGTCTCTTTCTTTCTCCCTTTTTCTTTCTTTCTCCCTTTCTCTTTCTCTCTCTCACTCTCTGGTCCTCTCTTTCTCTCTATCTATTTTTTCTCTCTCATTCTCTCCCAATTTCTCAATCACTTACAGTACATTCTTTCAGTCGCCCTCTTTCTTACTCTGTCTTTCTTTTTCTCGCCCTTTCTCTTTCTCTCCCTTTCTAGTCCTCGCTCTCCCTTTCTCTTTCTGTCCTCTTTTCTATGTGTTTCTTACTCTCTCTTTGTCTATCTCTTCCTATCTTTCTCTCTTTCACTCTATCTCTTTTTCTGTCTCACTCTCTCGCTCTCTCTTTCTTACTCTCACCCACCCTCCACCCCACCCCCTACCCCCCTCGATTAAATTCAGTCATCTACCGAATGTCACAAAATTGCAGCACTAACTACTTAACGATCAAATCTCCAGATGCGTCATGAGGCTAAACAGGAAAACATATGTTCTATATATTAATATAAATCTTCATCTCACCACGGATTTTTTTTTCCCCTACAAGTTGGTGTAATATAGCAGCAGATGGCGGTTAATTTTTATAATTATGTGAATATGTGATACTATAATGACATATTACTTCGTCCTCATTATGCATGCAAATATCAACTCAAGCATCAACTCAGCCGTATGGCCAAATACGTATATACACGAGCACATTTATATGTATGCGTGCACGTATGTATGAATGCATATATCTATGTATGTATGTATGAAGTGAAACGTAAATACAGACAATCTAATAACATTAGAATCATCCATATTCGGATGCATGAACTGAAAAGTAAAAAGTCAGAAGTAAAAATGGTAAAAAAACGAAATGTGTTGTCACGAAAGGTTTGAGATGTTATGAAAATGTAAGATATCCTGGACAAAAAGATGTATCAGATGATACCATGATAGTGCCAGGTAAGAGACTGGTCTTACAAGAAATACCCCTTTTCTGAAAAGAAATAGGGTGTATTAACATCAAAGGTTAGAATCCAGCTTTATAGACCTCAGGGTGTTGAAAGGTGTGTCCTGAAAATTTATTTGCCCCTTTCATAGATTCTTCTTTGGTAATATGTGTTGTTTATGTTGACAAGTTGATCTAGGGGTATTTAATATAGTCTAACTAACAATCTACAATAAGTATCAATCAAACTTGAAACTTCAATGCAAATAATTTCAGCACGTCTGATGGTAAATATGTACAATTTATTTAACCTAAACCGGTTCTCTTTTCGGTTAGGTAAATTAAGAAAACTCAAAGGTATTTACATCATGAAATAAATAAACATAGAAACCTAATTTATGAAACATAATCTTGTACTGAAGTTTCTATTTTCTTCTACACTGATGAATATTTTTAATTTATTACAATGTTATTTAGTTTGACTGTGTAGGTAAGGTGGATTCACACTGTCCATAAACTCATCCATCACTGTATGTTTAGGAATATATTTATATTTTATTGTAGTGCTATCTTGGTTGAATATGCTGACCAGTGGCTACAAAGAGCCACTTATCTTAAAAACAAGAAGATCCCACACTCTTCTGCCGTGGACGAACAGTTCTGTGAATTTCTAGGCAATAGACATTGGTGTCTGGCTTCAACAACTTCACGAGCTCTCATACCTCAGAGTCCAATCGAGTTATAGGAATCAGAGACTTCGGGTAATGTGCAAGGTACAACGTTTGCAGGATAAAACCTGAAATGCAAATAATCACAACCTCTGTATGGTCCAGCACTACTCTGCCTTTAAACACAAAGGACGTAACATACAGCTTCAGACATTGTGCTAACATATGCACAGGACAATTTACCTTCACCACCCACCACAGTCAGTTCACTGTGACTAAAATTTCCTTATAATTCCTAAGTTGATTGATTTGTCCATGATTGGCTTCCAAACAATGATTTGCAATAGTATAAATTTACAAGTAATATCTTAATCGATTCACTACAACAAGTCCTGTCAATCATTCCTCAGTTTTCATGATACATGTCATTCCCTTAACAAATACTCTTTCAAATGTATTATTAAACATACAGTCTTATTCTTGACATCATTTTCAATAAACCTACACCTTTTACAACGCTGGCTTTTGCCTCTAAAACCAACACATGCTTTGCGGTCCAGCAAGCAACACATTCGTCCTGGAATATGTTTTTAACACACGCCTTTTTCACTTTCTAACACACGTGGATTAAATCACAGGAATAATACATAAATATGTACATAAACATTATATATATATATATATATATATATATATATATATATATATATATATAGTCATTCTTACCTTCAGGCAAAACATACAGGCTGTTAATGGCTTCTATGGTCTGCGCAGCAGATGCGGTTGGCAAAGGTAAAATATGATTACTGTTTACCGCTTCTTTCTAGACAGCTTGTGGTTTGAATTTGTTAGTGGCCTCAAATAACGAAGGGCAAGGTCTTTTATAGCCACGCATCGCCGTCTGAGGTGACAGGGTAAGGAAAGGCGTAAAAATTCCCAAAATGATACTAAATTTCTGCTCTCTGTTCAATGTTTAAAATCTAGTTTTTCAATTATCTTCCTTATTTATGGGACGAATTTGGTCATATAAAGATGGAATTATAGTGTGAATTATTTTGTATCGATCTATCTATAAATTAGTTAGTTTGCTCAATGGATTTAAATGTATGCATGCTTTAACTAACTAAGTTTGACTAAATCCTGATGTAACACAACTCGTTTATTAGATATGTCTTTCTTACTAGAATATTATTCGATAAAGTGTTTACACCTACCTCTAAAGTAACATTCCCGTTTATGAATTACATAATCCTTTCCGGTGATACTTCTTTAGTTCTTATGAAATTAAATATTATTGTCCCATCGGTTACACAAAATAGGCCTATGCTTTAAGCATAGTACGTTTCCTACAACAATGATAATAAAGGTACGTTGTGATTGGTTATTGTATCGGGGAGTTCCCTATCTATGGCGTGATGTATGGTCACATTAGAAAACCGTGTTGTAAGACAGAACTAAAACACGACATGTGTAAACCACAAACTGTCATCCAGTTTTCTACCTAATATTAAATTAAGTGATAACAAACTGGCAAGTCTGGAAGGAAGAGCTGGAGAAGAGAGGGATGGTCATAAGCAGCTCTAAAACAAAATCCATGGTGATATCACGAGAGGAAAGAAGACATCAGATTAAGTTGGGAGAACAGGTCCTGGAGCAGGTCGACCACTTTAAATACCTTGGAGCTGTCCTAGACCGGAAGGGAGGCATTAAAGAAGAGTTGGCTACCCAAAGAGCAGCAGATTGGAGACTTTTTCAAGCCATAAATCGAGGATTCCTCAGCAAAAGAGAAGTTGGTAAGAAGACGAAGATGGCTGTGTACCGCTCCACCTATGTTCCAGTCTTGACGTATGGATGAGAGTCATGGGCAATGACTACAACTCACAAAAGCCAGATCCAAACCTCAGAAATGAATTATCCTAGGCAAATGGTTGAAGTAACCAGACGATACGTCAAGGCCTAAAAACCCAACCCCTGCAGACCCAAGTGAAACAATCCCAACTGAGATGGTTTGGCCATGTCTGCAGAATGGGAGAAGATCGGCTACCACGACAAGCATGGGAAACTAAGAGCCAGGGATCCAAACCTCCAGGACGACCCAGAGTCCGCTGGGAGGACAACATTAGACAATCTCTGAAGGACCGAGGACTAGAATGGAACCAAGAAAGAAGGAAGACAGCCGATAGAATAATACAGCGCTCTCTCTTACAACACCTCTACACCTCATGGTAGAAGAGAGACGAATAAGTAAGTAACATCAGAATATCACTCTCAATTGGTAACTATACGCCGTACCTGCCGGGGCAATCTCCATATATTTTAATACTTCAAAAACATTTCACAAAAACACATGGATAGTGTGGTGCAGATAATACTCGTACAAATGGTACTCTAGACAATTCTCTGTTCCTCTAGTACAACTGCTTCTATCAATAACACTGCGAAAACATTTCTCGTATTTCTCATTTCGTTGCAACAATACAAAATAGCCCATGGCTTCACAAATTACCATCTCCCTACAATACATCATCGGCAGCGTCTCTGTACTGCATTAACCTGGTGTCTCAACACAACGTAATTACACCATCTCACTTTCTACTTCACTCGGCAACGTCCCTCGTCGAACTGCCCTTCTAATTATCCCCACTCACTCAGCATGTTCTGACATTTACTTACACTGTGAACATCTTCCCTTTTTCAGACATGAACAGCTCTCAACTCATGTGGGCTTCACACAAATACAATCACACAACAGACCACACTAATCATATATCATACTCTTATACCCAAACCCGTGCATATCCATGTAGAGTATATGTTCTAAATTCCACTCACAAAAACTGTTCATGACAGTGGGTATTATGTTATGTTCATCTAATAACTTCTAATACCCTGTATTCTCTATCAGTCTGTCAGTACATACATTGGCAGTAGCCTACATAAATAAACTGGGCCTCAATTTTTTTATTTATTTTAAGAGACATGAAGGGACGTCCTTGAGAACCATAATAGAATGAAATGTTGAAAGCAAGCAAGAAAGAGGAAAACTACTGAACTGGGAAGAAAACGTCAAGAGATGGACAAGACAGTACTTATCAAAGTGAACTATCAAAGCAAGAGAAAGAGGAAAAGACGTTGCAACAGTTTACATAAGACGCTGCTATGTGGTGTTGCGGGTTGTCTCCCCTGCTCTGCAGTAGTGGTTCACTGATGGCCAAACTCCTGGTAAAAAGATGAGGGTTTTCAAAGGTAACAATCTTCTCCCATGATTACTCTTGGCAGAGTTATAAATAGAAGAATGATGCTTCTATTTCAGGGAGTCTCACAAGGATTTAGAACGGCGTGTATAACAACTGAGTCATTCATGTTTGTTATAAGCTCTGTATTCTCCGCCAACTTCTTGTGAGAAATATAAGTTTTGACTCGTATTTTATGAGCCCCCAGCTGAAAGTGATTCAGCAAAATACTACTTTAGTAGCTCTGGGTATGTTCTTACATATACAACATATGCATATAAACATGTACTGAGTTTACATATAAAACATATTTAATAATGGGTTATTTGCTTTAAAAGAGTGAAATGAATAAAATTGCTTTTTGTGCAAAAAGAAAAACAAACAGTTAACCTGTTATCCTCATAGGATGATATGGTGGTTTGTGAGAAAGGGTGTCATGAGCTGACCTTGAACTGACTACTTATCTTGAAATGTGGTGACCGAGGTTGTCGCTAATTATTATGTGCGTCACTACTGGTCCCCAGAGGTCTTTCTACTGATCCTTCTCTTCAGGAGTCGAATGTTTTGGCATTAGCACGTCCCTTTTACAACAAGGCTGAGATAACTTACTCATATTGCCTAGCCAAGTGTCTATAAGACATGTCTGGTGTAGGTGTCTGGCGACGACCGCTGGTAACTTGTACTACAAACTGAGAGGAAATAAATGCCTCTTCTAAGTATCGTGTCTCCTTTTATAAACATCAGGCGATCTCCGTTTCCCTCCATCATTTTATCTTCCTCCGAATTTTGCCCGATACCCATGAGCATTAAATCTGAACCCATCGAGTCAGATGAAAGTGTATTAGGAGAGCGGAAGGCGACAAATGAATACCCTTAAATACATATAAAACGTAATTTAAAAGGTGGGCGTAAAAATATATACACCGTGGTGTTATCATCATCCACTTCCTGCCCCCTATGAAAACTGTAGCAACCTCTGCTATTAGTTCCTTGAGAGGACACCTGCACGAAGCAGTCACAAATTCTTGCAGTGGTGGTTTTGTGGCAGTTCTTTTATATTGATGAGGCTACCAGCCTTATGTGCAACTGTACATCAAAAAACAATTTATACATGTCAAAAGAAGATAAGTGGAATCCTCGTCGGTGCTACGTCGTTCGTGCACTGTGAAGAGATCCTCCTTGTGTGATCTAAGGGAGAAGATCGGAGCACTAACGGAGTTGTCCGTGTACGATGATGGTGGTCTTTAAAACCAAACCAACCAAAAGAAAATATAAAAGGATAAAATATATGTTACAAATGACCCCAAATGTGGGCAAATTAACACACAGACTTGTTTCACAGAAATCCATAATATGTCATGCAACTGGCTAAGATGTCTTCGTCCTTCAGAAGAGTTAGTTTTCTAACTTGGTACACTTGAGTAAGGTTCCTAGGACTTGTGCGTTAAGTATTAACACTGGAGTTTACTCCTTTTAATTTTAAAATGTGCTCCTAGCTCTTTCGCATATTTTCTAATGACATTCTAATTATTAGTTGTCATTATGGCTGTCTATGATTTCTCCTTGACGAAGATGGAATACAGTGTAGAAATCTTAAAATGCTTTAGGTTTTTCGAAATTTTTGTCCACCCCTCCCCTACAGACACACACGGCTCCCCATGAGGGTCTACTGGGGGAGATCTACTCATAATAATGTGCAAATGTTGCCCCCTGAGGTCCTTGTTGGTGAAACCCAATTAAGTTTTAGCTTCATTTCTAATCTTAACAACCCCTACAGTAAGGAGTCTGATTTTGGTTCGGGTTCCCCCATCCTCCACATCTAAATATTATCTGATCATAAAGGTATTGCACCTCTACGAGTCATGTTAACCAAAATCACGGGACCTGGCAACTAGACTGCCGGAACTAATTACTTAATCTGACAGGGGATAGCCCGCTTAATTCTTCCACTCATGGTGTCTAAAATAAACAACTTCGCAGCGAACAAGCAGAGATCAATGTATCATTGTCCACCTGCCTTCGCATAAGCGCCGTTTAGGTTAACCAGGTTGGGAGTGTCAAATTTGTCAACCGGAGAAGAAGATAACACGGAAAGATGAAGGCGCAGAGTAATATAATGACCAGATGAAAGAAAAAAGATGGCACGGTACAAGGAAAGCAACGTTGAACACAGAAAATGTAACGACTGAATTATGACTGGTTACATATGGAAAACTGGGTAATATCTACTCAAATTATGTTATGGTCTTTAAGAAGGAATGAATCAATTGTAACTCTATGGTAAAATAGGAATCTAGTTAAATAAAGGAAGACTGTGTAAATGATCTTTGGTAGAGTAAGAACTCTTTAAAAAGCGATGAAATATTTATAGCGAACAAATATTTATATACCAGAGGCTTTTCCATTTTAAAAGCTTCGGTACTTTCTCATGCATGAACGGAAATACAAAGGCAGATCTGCTGAAAATTAGATACATGTAGGCATTAATGTATGATTGTGGGAAGGTGCTATTGTTGGTTATATGCTTCATTTAAATCTAGGTTCATTTAAGTGCATTATTTTGGTAAACGCAAATGAAAAGTGAGTTGAGTGTTACTAGTGAGCTGTATATGTTTCCCCGAGCGACTGAACTCTGATCGGGGTATCCTGTGGCTGAAGAAAAGACTAAGATTGCATGGACTAAGCCCAACATGTGGGAGGGCGTGTGAAAGATTAGAAAGTTTGTGAAAATGGAGGTCGATCTGAAAGGAGGCGTGTCTATGCGTTGTTCTTGTATGGAGAAGACACTAGACATGGGACCGACGTTTTTCGCTCAATAATTTCTTAAAATCTGTCATATATTGAAGTATTGTCGTGCTGTAAGATTTGAGGTTTGCTTCTGATCCAGAAATCTGCCATATATTGCAGTATTGTCATGCTGTAAGATTCGAGGTTTCCTCCTGATCCAGAAATCTGCCATATATTGAAGTATTGTCGTGCTGTAAGATTCGATGTTTGCTCCTGATCCAGAAATCTGTCATATATTGAAGTATTGTCGTGCTGTAAGATTCGAGGTTTCCTCCTGATCCACAAATCTGTCATATATTGAGGTATTGCCGTGCTGTAAGATTCGAGGTTTGCTTCTGATCCAGAAATCTGTCGTATATTGAAGTATTGTCGTGCTGTAAGATTCGAGGTTTCCTTCTGATCCAGAAATCTGTCATATATTGAAGTATTGTCGTGCTGTAAGATTCGAGGTTTGCTTCTGATCCAGAAATCTGCCATATATTGCAGTATTGTCATGCTGTAAGATTCGAGGTTTCCTCCTGCTCCAGAAATCTGCCATATATTGAAGTATTGTCGTGCTGTAAGATTCGATGTTTGCTCCTGATCCAGAAATCTGTCATATATTGAAGTATTGTCGTGCTGTAAGATTCGAGGTTTCCTCCTGATCCAGAAATCTGTCATATATTGAGGTATTGCCGTGCTGTAAGATTCGAGGTTTGCTTCTGATCCAGAAATCTGTCATATATTGAAGTATTGTCGTGCTGTAAGATTCGAGGTTTGCTTCTGATCCAGAAATCTGTCATATATTGAAGTATTGTCGTCCTGTAAGATTCGAGGTTTGCTTCTGATCCAAAAATCTGTCATATATTGAAGTATTGTCGTTCTGTAAGATTCACGGTTTGCTTCTGATCCAGAAAGCTGTCATATATTGAAGTATTGTCGTGCTGTAAGATTCGAGGTTTGCTTCTGATCCAGAAATCTGTCATATATTGAAGTATTGTCGTGCTGTAAGATTCGAGGTTTGCTTCTGATCCAGAAATCAGTCATATATTGAAGTATTGTCGTGCTGTAAGATTTGAGGTTTGCTTCTGATCCAAAAATCTGTCATATATTGAAGTATTGTCATGCTGTAAGATTCGAGGTTTGCTTCTGATCCAGAAATCTGTCATATATTGAAGTATTGTCGTGCTGTAAGATACGAGGTTTGCTTCTGATCCAGAAATCTGTCATATATTGAAGTATTGTCGTGCTGTAAGATTCGAGGTTTGCTTCTTGTGGTGAAGTGGGATGTTATAAATATTTATAGGGGACTTAGTGTACTGACTGAGATCAGCTGTGAAGGTATCTATATCTATTAAGAGTAGTGTATTATAGATAACCTTACTTGCTACCACATATCTCTATATCTCAGTCAGAATTATTCTGGAATAGTGTGATGCTACGTTATGTGTCTAGGGTATGTGTATGGTGAAGTGTAAGTCACAACAACAGACAGATAAACAATTTAATTTAATCCACTACTCTTAACAACACTGTGACACTCACATACATATAACACTCTATGAGAATATCTTAAAGAAGTCACTCGTAACTTTTCAAATAACAATATGTATTCATTACTGGCATGAATGAATATGTGTCCTGATTCAACTACAAGGGAACCAGGAATCACAATCAATTTAAATTACAAGTTATGTACAGAATGTATTTAATATGAATATTGAGTGACATATATTATTACAAATGTTCTATGTGTGTCAGTTGTGTAGTAGTAAAATGAGGTAATACTGGTTTTGTTTTGTTCAAGCTCTGTTGGTATTTGTCATCATGACTTCAATAGTTTGTCTTTAGGGACTAGTATTGGAGATGTTCACAGTTCCTGATATTAAGACAAGTAAATTCCCCTCTTAATGTTAATTTTATAAAGTCATTTCAAGATGAGGGGACATAATGTTGAGCTCAGCTGGCCAAGTTAGCTTATCTGGCGTGATGGCGGCAGGAAAGGACTCCTCTGCTCGAATTCTCCTCTGGGCTCTGGAGACACCTCACTGATAGCTAAAAGGACCAAGGAGTATGCTGTCCGACACTGGATTCAGCAAAGCTCTGACCAGGTGCTGCTCAGTACCATCAAGACCACTGTCCCACAATTCATACGAATAAACACAGATACGTTGATTAGCAATGAATTCTGGCACAAACTGGCACAAATTCCCATCTGCTTATCTTCCAGGCTTTTATTTAGCAAAATATATGCTGGCTTCAACGCACTGATGCTTTATCAAGCTATTTTAAACAAGTGGTTTCGAACTAACGCTCCCAAGTGTGTATATCAGCGAGTCTGACCAATGAGCCCCGTTTCGACAAGTCTTTGAAAAAATGTTACCTTTCCCCGTTTCCCCTAACAACCAAGATAGTATTTATAGCCCGACCAATCGTGGTTAGGCTTTCATTTGTTGCGCTCCAATCAATTTGGAGTTTACATGGTAGGCTATTTCTGTAACGTAAATTTTTTTCAAACACGTTAAAAAAAAATCTTATGAGCAGAAATGATTTTATGCTGTCAGGCACCCCCAATATTTTATTTTGGGTATAATTTATTAATTCCTGGACTATTTGCGTAACGTTTTACATATTATTTGTCAGCAAGCCCTAAGGAACCCAAAAATACAAATTTAAAGGAGCTACGTGGCTGCGTTCAAAATATGCAATTTCTTCTACCTCCTGTTTCGAAGATGTGCTGTCTGGGTACTGTTATGTTTTCAACCGTAAACCCATCTAATGTTATCTTTTCTAATAAGAGTTTTTTATGATTTATAAACCTAACTCTGGGAAAGGGTAGTGTATTTTATCACTGTCCGTCTGAAAAAAAATTAGTGCATGTAGACTTACACGCGTGATGCATGCGTTCCTGATTTTTCAGCCCTCCCCTCTCTCTTTATCCTTTTGTCCATCTGTTCGTTCGTTTTGGTAACGCAGTATAATTAATGTTAGGATTAATTTAGGTCATTACGCAGTACGTCTCAATGTTTTTCTTAGAAATGCAGCACACGTTTCATTGAAGAAGGCGGGTAATAATACAGTAAGCTTTTATATCAACGTGAAAGCGTTACAATTTGCAGACGAAGCAGAAAACAAGGGGGATTTCGAGTACATTCTTTGTGACAGCACTGTTATTTTACCATTGCTCTTCTCTTTATTAATTTTATTTGTTAGGCTTCATATTTACCTAATAATTTATATATGTGGATTAGAATATTTCATGACACCTCCCCTCTTAAAACAGACATTATATGTCAGTCCTTTATTCTATATACACATAGAGAAATTTATTATTATTTCTGGGGTTTACGGTGATTCTCATCACACGGATGGCGGCTTAAAAAATCCGCTCCCAAATTGGTTTTTCCAGATATATACTCAATGCTAAAATTATATGGAGCCAGAAGTAAAGACCATCGGAGTAACCTAGAGTTCTCATGCTTAGCCTGTGCTAGAAACGATAAAGGTTTGTGATCTGTTTGCAACTTAAATGCCTTCCCATATAGATAAATATTGAATTTCTTTATTGCCCATATTACTGCAAGACATTCTTTTTCGCTAGTTGAGTAGTTGATTTCAGCTTTATTCAACTTTCTGCTAGCATATGCCACTGGGCTTAATTCCCCATCCAATGCATCTGATTTCTGTAGTAGAGTTGCACCTAACCCAATATTACTTGCATCCGTCCTTACTATGAATTCTTGACTTAAGTCAGGTAATTTCAAAATGGGTTTACTTGTGAGCTTTTCCTTCAATTCTTGGTAAGTCATTTCACATTGTGGTGTCCATGTAATGCGATCTGGATGTCCTTTACGTGTCAATTCAGTTAACGGTGCACATATGGAATTAAAGTTTTTGATATACTTCTGGTAGAAACCACATAATGAGACAAAGGATCTCACGTCCTTCTTGGTTTGTGGTCTCGGGGCTTTCTGTAGTTTCTCTAAATTCTTTGGGTCAGGGGTCATGTTTCCCTGATAAACTGTGTGTCCCAAAAATTCCAATTCTTTACATCCAACGCAACATTTGGTTGGTCGGGCTGTTAAATTTGCCTCCCTAAGTCGATCAAACAGCATGTTCAGAGAGTCAATGTGTTCCTCAAATGTTTCTGTTGCTATAAGGATATCATCCATAAAATTTGTTATACAGGGATTATTCAGAGGATCCAATAATTTTCTCATCATTCTAGAGAAGACACTAGGCGCATTCTTCAATCCAAATGGCAATCTATTAAACTCATAGTGTCCTTCTGAGGTACTAAAAGCTAGGTATGGTCTAACCTCAGGCTTTACTGGAATCTGATAGTATCCTTTACTCAGATCCACTTTTGAGAAATATTTAGCTTTATTTAGTCTGGCAAACAGCTGATTTGTATCCGGCAATGGATCCACCTGTCCTTCTGTAATAGCATTCAGTCTCCTGTAATCTATACAGAGTCTATGTTCTCCAGAGGGCTTCCTTAAGAGTACAACACCGGAACTATACGAAGACTCACTGTGCGAAATAATTCCTTCCTTCAACAGATAGTCTATCTCTTCCTTCAAAGCTTTTTCCTTAGCAAACGGAATCGAATATGGTTTCATACAGACAGGTGTGGAGTCTATGAGTTTCATATCATATTCCAATAGGTTTGTATGCCCTGGTCGGTCTGTTAACACCTCTGCATGATTATTTAGAACCTGTTGCACTCTCTCTTTCTGAGTTTTCGTTAAATGTGTACTGATTTTCACCTGTGCTGCTGTCTCACAGGGGTGTAATGGATATTCAAATGATGAAAGTGGTTCCTTTTTCATCTCCATGGCGATGGACAAGGTCAACAAGTGTGTCTCTTCCTGATGTTCTCTTTCCAAATATTTCTTCAGGAGATTCACATGATAGATTTTTTCTTTCCCCTTCTTATCTATCTTATAATTTGTTCTAGACACCTTCTCTAGAACTGTATATGGACCCTGCCATCCAATTTGTAACTTATTCTGACTCCCGGGCAAAAGAAGCAGTACTTTCTCTCCCACAGCCAAATTTCTGTCTTTCGCCTTCCTGTTATAATAGGCAGCATGTTTCTTCCTGGCTTGTTTCAAATTTTCATTGGCAAGTTTCCAGCCAGTTTTTAACCGAGTGGTCAGCTCATTCACATATTGGTATGAAGATGTAATGTTTTCCTCTGCCTTTTCATCAGTCCACGTTCTTAACAAAGCTACATATGGACCTTTAATCGTGTGGACCTATTTGTCCATGCACCGGTATGGTCTCTTCCACTCGAAGCTTTATAGTGATGATTTTTCCTCCCAGAATTATCATTCACAAAACGACCGCTACCAATTTTTCTTTTGGGGCTTTCTCCCCTCTTAAAATTCTTGATGAGAGATTTCCTCTCTACATCCTCTTCCTCCAGTTTGTTTAAGTCCGATTGAGGGATTGTCGGCTTATCCTGGGGTAAGACATCTTTTTGCACTCTCCGCATAGTGGCCATTGTAAAACAGTTAAGTGAAGCTTGTCCGTGAAAAGGGGCTTCCCATTCCATTTGGTCCACTTTATCAAATCTATTTTTCTTTTTATTATCAGGCCTAATTTTGCCCCGTGGCGTGTCCAGGTCCTGATCCATGTTCCCACTTGTGGGTGTTCCCTCATGTGCTATGCTACACCTTTCTACAAAATTCTCAATGTCCCATCTTGCTTTGGGCCAATAATAATTGTGAGCCACCTTTTGAATGATGGTACCTATCTTCTCATGGTCCCCATCTGGTTTCACATGTAGGCTCCTTATTAAGTCTGCCCTATATCTTTTTGGAAGAACCAGCTGTCCGTGACCTTTGGATCTAGCTCCAGTCTTCCTATACATCAACTTGTTTTTCATGTAAAAATCTCCCTTGCCTGGAGTTGTATGACAAGTTGACAATTTTCTGAAACAAGGCTTGAGTGTTTTATCCCCAGCCTGTGCCTTCCTCATCTCTTCTGGAGTGGTATCTAACATAATATCCTCCTCCTGTCTTGAGGTCGACCTGACCTGAAGGGTTGCCATATACACAGGTTTCCTTCTGCAACGGTCAGTGTCATGATTGTCCATCTGACAATTCTTACACCACCTTTTTCCTTGGTTGAAAGATTTTCTTTCATCATATTTCCTTTCATCGAATTGTGGGAATTTATTTTTATTTTCATACCGTGGCCTATCAAATTGGTGCTTACCTTTATTTTGATCCCTAGGATCAAATTTATTAAAGTTCTGTGGTGCCCTAAAGTTATCCACCTGTTTCTTTTTATTACCTGTTACCTCTGCTTGAGCTGCTTGATACCTTTCAGCAACATTTAGCAACTCACCCAGCCTCTCTGCACCTTGTTCCATGAGAAACTTTCTCAGGTCTGGAGCCATGGACTCTCTTAGTTGCTCTATAAGGACCATTTCCTTAAGATCTTGGGTTTTCCCCAGAGAAGTCCATTTCTCCAAGTATGTCTCTATTCGTGCAGAGAACTGGTGATAGGTTTCACCTGACAGTAGTTTAGCATTCCTAAATTTTTTTCTGTAAAACTCTGCATTCTTTTCATACCTTAACAAAAGAGCCTGCTTTAGCATGTCATAATTTTCCTGATCACCTCTGCTCATTTTTGCAAAAACTTCATAAGCTGCCCCACGAAGTCCCTGAGATAACTTTAAGCTCCACCTTTCTCTCTCTAACCCATACGTGGTAGCTAATAGTTCGTACCTATTTATATAGCTCTCAATATCATCGTCTTTCTCAACAAAATGATCTAAATGAAAATTCATAGCTGAGGTTGAGGCTCCCTGAGTAACCGTAGCATCAGAGGCAAAGGGACTGGCACCATTTTCAGGAGCATGGCCTTGAAACTCAAACTCCCTTAGTCGTAACTCATGTTCCCTTTGTAATCTCTTCTCCTCCTTTTCTGCTTCCCTCTCTGCAGCTAATCTTTTGTCTTCTCTTTCTGCTTCCAATTTCTTAGCCTCTTTGTCAGCCTCAATCTGCAACCTCTTAGTCTCAGCCTCAGCTTGCAACCTCTTAGTCTCAGCCTCTAACCTTCTTTCGGCTTCTTTTTCTAATCTTCTTTCTTCGCGTTCAATAAATTTGTCACATTCCGTTGTGACATAGGCAACCATAACTTGCCCATCTAATCCTAACTCTTTTGCAGTCTGAACCGCAGCAGATCGAAATTTGGCCAGGTCCGCCATTGTCTATTATGTAAATTTATACAATGTCTAACCAACAATTCAATTTCTAACTATATATCTAATGGACAACACAGGCACCGTGAGCTCAACCTTATTTAATTCCACCCAAGGATACCTTTTAATTCTTATATTCCCTGAAGTGAATTACCCCCAATATTTTTAATAGTTAAAGATTCAAAATCCCAAGAGCGAGACCCCAATATATGTGGTGAAGTGGGATGTTATAAATATTTATAGGGGACTTAGTGTACTGACTGAGATCAGCTGTGAAGGTATCTATATCTATTAAGAGTAGTGTATTATAGATAACCTTACTTGCTACCACATATCTATATATCTCAGTCAGAATTATTCTGGAATAGTGTGATGCTACGTTATGTGTCTAGGGTATGTGTATGGTGAAGTGTAAGTCACAACAACAGACAGATAAACAATTTAATTTAATCCACTACTCTTGACAACACTGTGACACTCACATACATATAACACTCTACAAGGATATCTTAAAGGACTCACTGATAACTTTTCAAATAACAATATGTATTCATTACTGGCATGAATGAATATGTGTCCTGATTCAACTACAAGGGAACCAGGAATCACAATCAATTTAAATTACAAGTTATGTACAGAATGTATTTAATATGAATATTGTAGTGACATATATTATTACAAATGTTCTATGTGTGTCAGTTGTGTAGTAGTAAAATGAGGTAATACTGGTTTTGTTTTGTTCAAGCTCTGTTGGTATTTGTCATCATGACTTCAATAGTTTGTCTTTTGGGACTATTATTGGAGATGTTCTCAGTTCCTGATATTAAGACAAGTAAATTCCCCTCTTAATGTTAATTTTATAAAGTCATTTCAAGATGAGGGGACATAATGTTGAGCTCAGCTGGCCAAGTTAGCTTATCTGGCGTGATGGCGGCAGGAAAGGACTCCTCTGCTCGAATTCTCCTCTGGGCTCTGGAGACACCTCACTGATAGCTAAAAGGACCAAGGAGTATGCTGTCCGACACTGGATTCAGCAAAGCTCTGACCAGGTGCTGCTCAGTACCATCAAGACCACTGTCCCACAATTCATACGAATAAACACAGATACGTTGATTAGCAATGAATTCTGGCACAAACTGGCACAAATTCCCATCTGCTTATCTTCCAGGCTTTTATTTAGCAAAATATATGCTGGCTTCAACGCACTGATGCTTTATCAAGCTATTTTAAACAAGTGGTTTCGAACTAACGCTCCCAAGTGTGTATATCAGCGAGTCTGACCAATGAGCCCCGTTTCGACAAGTGTTTGAAAAAATGTTACCTTTCCCCGTTTCCCCTAACAACCAAGATAGTATTTATAGCCCGACCAATCGTGGTTAGGCTTTCATTTGTTGCGCTCCAATCAATTTGGAGTTTACATGGTAGGCTATTTCTGTAACGTAAATTTTTTTCAAACACGTTAAAAAAAAATCTTATGAGCAGAAATGATTTTATGCTGTCAGGCACCCCCAATATTTTATTTTGGGTATAATTTATTAATTCCTGGACTATTTGCGTAACGTTTTACATATTATTTGTCAGCAAGCCCTAAGGAACCCAAAAATACAAATTTAAAGGAGCTACGTGGCTGCATTCAAAATATGCAATTTCTTCTACCTCCTGTTTCGAAGATGTGCTGTCTGGGTACTGTTATGTTCTCAACCGTAAACCCATCTAATGTTATCTTTTCTAATAAGAGTTTTTTATGATTTATAAACCTAACTCTGGGAAAGGGTAGTGTATTTTATCACTGTCCGTCTGAAAAAAAATTAGTGCATGTAGACTTACACGCGTGATGCATGCGTTCCTGATTTTCAGCCCTCCCCTCTCTCTTTATCCTTTTGTCCATCTGTTCGTTCGTTTTGGTAACGCAGTATAATTAATGTTAGGATTAATTTAGGTCATTACGCAGTATGTCTCAATGTTTTTCTTAGAAATGCAGCACACGTTTCATTGAAGAAGGCGGGTAATAATACAGTAAGCTTTTATATCAACGTGAAAGCGTTACAATTTGCAGACGAAGCAGAAAACAAGGGGGATTTCGAGTACATTCTTTGTGACAGCACTGTTATTTTACCATTGCTCTTCTCTTTATTAATTTTATTTGTTAGGCTTCATATTTACCTAATAATTTATATATGTGGATTAGAATATTTCATGACACTTCTGATCCAGAAATCTGTCATATATTGAAGTATTGTCGTGCTGTAAGATTCGAGGTTTGCTTCTGATCCAGAAATCTGCCATATATTGAAGTATTGTCATGCTGTAAGATTCGAGGTTTGCTCCTGATCCAGAAATCTGCCATATATATAAAGTATTGTCCTGCTGTAAGATTCGAGGTTTGCTTCTGATCCAGAAATCTGTCATATATTGAAGTATTGTCGTGCTGTAAGATTCGAGGTTTGCTTCTGATCCAGAAATCTGTCATATATTGAAGTATTGTTCTGCTGTAAGATTCGAGGTTTGCTCCTGATCCAGAAATCTGTCATATATTGAAGTATTGCCGTGCTGTAAGATGCGAGGTTTGCTTCTGATCCAGAAATCTGTCATATATTGAAGTATTGTCGTGCTGTAAAATTCCAGGTTTGCTTCTGATCCAGAAATCTGTCATATATTGAAGTATTGTTTTGCTGTAAGATTCGAGGTTTGCTTCTGATCCAGAAATCTATCATATATTGAAGTATTGTCGTGCTGTAAGATTCGAGGTTTGCTTTTGATCCAGAAATCTGTCATATATTGAGGTGTTGTCGTCCTGTAAGTTTCGAGTTTACTTCTGATCCAAAAATCTGTCATATATTGAAGTATTGTCGTGCTGTAAGATTCAAGGTTTGCTTCTGATCCAGAAAGCTGTCATATATTGAAGTATTGTCGTGCTGTAAGATTCGGGGTTTGCTTCTGATCCAGAAATCTGTCATATATTGAAGTGTTGTCGTGCTGTAAGGTTCGAGGTTTGCTTCTGATCCAGAAATCTGTCATATATTGAAGTATTGTCGTGCTGTAAGATTCGAGGTTTGCTTCTGATCCAGAAATCTGTCATATATTGAAGTATTGTCGTGCTGTAAGTTTCTAGGTTTGCTTCTGATCCAGAAATCTGTCATATATTGAAGTATTGTCGTGCTGTAAGATTCGAGGTTTGCTTCTGATCCAGAAATCTGTCATATATTGAAGTATTGTCGTGCTGTAAGATTCGAGGTTTGCTTCTGATCCAGAAGTCTGTCATATATTGAAGTATTGTCGTGCTGTAAGATTCGAGGTTTGCTTCTGATCCAGAAATCTGTCATATATTAAGTATTGTCGTGCTGTAAGATTCGAGGTTTGCTTCTGATCCAGAAAACTGTCGAAATGTTAGAAGTGCAGTTGCGTGCTTCTGGGGCAATCTTTGTGTTAGGTATAATGTAATACAATGTGAGTATATTCTATAGAGATTGATGCAGTCTTTGAGTTTACTTATTTTTGTGTTATTGTTATTGTTGAACAGAAGCGACATCATTGCACTCCGGGCAAACCCATAGGTGCTCAGTCTCCCTCAGTATATGTCGAAGAGTGTGAATGCTAACTGTTCTTGTAACTCGCTGGTTGTATACACGACGGATGCATCCTCTCATACGTCCATCTCTACTAGCCTTACGTTTGATGCCATATTCCAACAGTCTTAAATGATTCATCTATTGCAGTGTCATTCTCAAATAGGCGATCATTAATTGTTTTCAGTATCTTTCCCTTATCCATATTCAGACCTTGATGGGATAGACTTTGGAGCCAGTTTCCTCGCACCATTTAGACACCTCCAGCAGTGTCCCATGTATGCTATTAACCATTTCTTGTCGATCAGAGCCAGTTCTATAAATAAGTATGTCATCAGCAAAAGTCAGTGTTCGTTCCAACCAAGTTGGCTGAATGGGGGCTACTTTTGCTGTATAGATATTAAATAGCACCGGTGATAGTGGAGGACCCTGGGGTAGTCCCGGGCAAATGGGCATTGGGTCTGATGTCCATGTTCCCAAGCGAAATGCCACTGATCTCTCAGTTAAGGCAGCTGCTATCCATCTTGTAAGCCAAGGGTTAACACCGCAAACCATTACACAGTTTATAAATATTGCAAAGTTCACACTGTTATAAGCATCCTCTAGGTCAATTGCTACAACAACCGTTTCTCGCTTATCCTGGAACCCCTCGTTTACATCATAAGCAAAAGTTCCAGCGTTACCCCAAGTTACTTTCATGGGCCTATAGCTGCCGCGAGTATCAGGTAGGATCTGTGCATTTTCGAGGTGATTCATTACTCTCGTGCTACTATCTTTTCTATTAGTTTACCGTGGACATTCTGCATTGTAATAATTCTGTAGCTGCGGAGAAGTGTGAGGTCTTTACCGGGTTTAGGAAGTGGCCGTAGGTAACTATGCAGCCAGTCTTCTGGCACCCCAGCATTCTGTATGCTATTGTTGAAATCACTCTACACATTCTTAATGTCTGTATCATCCAGCAATTAAATGTGGTGATACTGTACACCATCAGGACCCGGGGCAGTGTTCCTACTGGATTCTAAAGTGCACATAACGTCTTCTTCGGACATGAGGTCGAAATATTTGTCGCCTCTTCTGTCGCTTCCCAGGATACGGTCTTTAATTTCTTTGCGCGCAGCTTTGTCACCTTTATCTGTCTGAGTCATATAACGCTGGAGTAATGCATGTCCCTTTTCAACATCGGTCTTCAGGCTTATTCCTGTCTAGCTGAGAATATTAGGAATTGGTTGACCTGTACTTTTCCTACTCATTCTGTGATGAAAGGCCCGGAATTTCTGTAGTGTTTTGTCAGTGCCCACCTGTGTCACAAAGCCGTCCCACACTGCGTCTTTGGCTTCTCTTGCCAAGCTCTTGAAAGTATTGAAGGCTCTTTACATTTTCTCTTTAAAATCTTCCACCGCTTTATAATTCATTGTCCTTCTCTTACGTGCTATTCGCCACAACTTAGTCGCTCTTTCCTTTTCCAGCCATGCTGTCTCTACTGCCTCATTCCACCAAGGCGGTTGTGTAAAAGGTGTACGAGATGTCTTTTGTTTCGCAATTTGACGCAATATGTGCACAGGGCTACTACTGTCATGTGGGCCTGTATGATACGGGAAAGTCTGTTTCGGTTTCCTGTGTCTGGTGGTCTTTCCTTTCGCAATGAGGACTACACAGGGTAGGTGATAGCTTTCTTCAGCTTGCAATACACCCCAACGTGCAAATGTGGCTGCAGCACTAGAAATCAATGCCAGATCTATGACACCATCACTATCCCCTGGTCTAGATGCCAGTCTTGTTGGGCGCCCATCATTTAAAATAGATAGGTTTGAGCTGAGTAAAGCCTGGCTCAAGGCAACACCCTGTCTATTTTCCGTGGAGTTCCCTTTGACGTAGAGTATGAAAAGTGAAGTCCTTGAATCGATGGATGATAAAGGGTAGTATCCTCGAACAGCATCGCAGCCCCTGGATTTGTGTGAAACACAATAGTCAACGTGGATTCCACGCGGGCTTATTAGTATGCGTCATTTCCACGTGGATTTTTCCCAACGTTGGATAATTAATATGTAGACAGTTATCATGCGGGCATCCAGGACATCACTTTGTCTTAAGTTGAGTTTAAACCACACCTACTGCCTATCTCTAGAGCTATGAGCATCAAGCATTTCCTAGTCTTTTTTCTGCCACACCTTTAAGAGGGCGTTGCCAAGAGGAGACGGAAGAGACCAGCATCAAAGGACAGTGGTGGTCCCCAGAACGGACGAAGCAGTTTCATTCTATCGTTTAACACCTCAGTGCGAAACAGAGAAGAGCGCTGAAAGCGCTCGCAGATTGAGATGATCGGGGAAAATCTAAGCGGTAGATGGTTGGGTAATGGAAGCTGGGATGGCGGCGCAGAAACTGAATATTTCCCTGATATCAAATAAGTTGTGACATTTCGCGTGTCCCCCTGATCCTTCAATTCTCTAATTACACTGACAAACAACATTTTTCTTTCTTATATAAGAATAAGTGTTCTTAGGTCAGTTTCTTGCGCTGATTTCAAATCTGAAATCCGTTTATCTCTATCACGTCGGGTTCTTAAGATATTTGTGATTAAATATATTTTTGGGAAACCGTTATTTGCTCCGTTTCATTTTTACTATATAACTTATTAAAAATTAATAAAATGCAAAATAATTCTACTTTTTATACCGCTAAAAGATGCATGACATATGTTACAATATGTTTCAAATAGTTACTGTATTTTGAAATAATTCTGAGCGAAATATGGCTTCTAGAAGTTGTAGAAATTCGGCTGATCTGTTCTGTTACGTGTGTGGATATTTTACCGATCGTGTTCACCAGAAAAACTTTACACCATTACTAAAGAAAGCATATGAACTTTATTTCGATTCGAAAGTTGATGATGCAAATAAATCTTGGAAGCCAAATGCAGTTTGTTTGACTTGTGCAAATACATTGGCAGGTTGGTTACGAAAATCGCCGAAGCATAAGTCGATGCCTTTTGGAGTGCCAGTAATATGGCGTAAACCGACAAATCACGCTACTGATTGTTACTTCTGCTTGACAAATATCCATGGTTTCACTTTTAAAACTAGAAAGTCTGTGGTTTACCCAAATATTGAATCGGTTTCGAAACCAGTGCCTCATGATCCAATCACGTGTCCGATCCCAGTTCCACCAGAACAATATCCGTTGGACGTGAATGAACCATCAGAAAGTGATAGTTTACCTGCTTTAGAAACTAATTCTGACTCGGATTATATACCGGTGAATGATGGTGTTCACTTAATTAAACATTCAGAATTTTCAGATCTAATACGTGATATCGCTCTTACCAAAGGACAAGCGGAATTACTCGGTTCGCGACTCAAAGAATGGAATCTTTTAGCGCCCAATACTCCGATATCTAAATTTCGTCATAGACACAGAGAACTTGTTCAATACTTTGAGATGGATGATGACATTGCTATTGCAAAGATGTAAACGGTCTAATGGTGCACCTCGGTCATGAGCACATAGTCAACGAATGGCGACTTTTCATCGACTCTTCCAAGACTAGTCTAAAAGCCGTGTTATTGCATAACGGACATTTATTTTCATCAATTCCAGTCGCCCACTCTGTTCATATGGAAGAAACTTATGACAATATGGCTATACTTTTGGCAAAAATAAAGTACAATGACTACCAATGGCGGATTTGTGGAGACCTAAAGGTCATTGCAATTCTCACGGGCATGCAGACTGGGTATACTAAATTTTGTTGCTTCCTATGTGAATGGGACAGCCGCAACAGACAGAACATTATGCAAGAAAGGTGTGGCCTATCAGGGATCGTATGCAGCTCGGGCATAAAAATGTAATACACGAGCCATTAGTTAACAAAGACAGCATCATTTTACCACCGTTACATATAAAGTTGGGGCTCATGAAGAGTTTCGTAAAAGCGTTAGATAAAACGAGCAAAGCTTTCACTTATCTTCGAGAAAAGTTTCCGCAAGTTAGCGGTGCAAAGATAAAGGAAGGTATCTTTGTAGGACCTCAGATTAGGAAAGTTATTGCAGACAAACAATTTGAGAACTTGTTACATGGTAGTGAACTTCGCGCATGGATGGCATTCAAATCGATCGTCGATAACTTTCTGGGAAATCACAAATCTGTCGACTATGTGCATATTGTTAAGCAGTGCATAGATGCATACAGAATTATGGGCTGTAACATGTCCCTCAAAATCCATTTGCTCGATTCGCATCTTGACTTTTTCCCTGACAACCTTGGCGAAGTCAGCGATGAACATGGAGAACGATTCCATCAAGATATCGCCGTAATGGAGTCATGTTATCAAGGACGGTGGAGTGTGACCATGCTTGCCGATTATTGTTGGATGCTTCATCGCGATGTACCACATGCCATTCACCGACGAAAGTCGACTGCAAAGAAATTCAAGCCTACATAACTGTTGTACTTCTTGTACAAATGATGTTGTAATACTGTATGCTTTGTTAAAAAACTTCAATTGCGTATTTCTAGAGATCCCGACCTGATAGAGAAAAACGGTTTGCAGATTTAAAAACAGCGCATTAACATTGACCAGAAAAACATAGAAATGTTAGAGAAAGAAAAAAAAAATTTTTTTGTTAGCCAGTGTTATATATTGAAACCACTGAAGAATGCAGTTTATCATTTGCGCCAGAGAGTCTGAATAAAAGCACTAGCTTATAGAACAAGATTTCTTGCGGATATCTTCTATATTGGAGGCTTAAATTCATTCTGTTTGTGACAGCGGTAATATATTAGTTTCAAGTGATCAGTGGTCTAGTTCTTTCATTTTATTTCACTGGATTTTGTGTTAATTTAAATCTATTAAATAAACCCATCTCAAAAGTTTCCAGTTGTAAATTAAATAATATATCTATACGTTATTTCCCAAATATAATAGATGCTTAAATTAGTTTTGAAGCCGTTAAGGGATTTATAACCAATTAATACAGTTTAGTTCTGTATATACATGTATTTTTAACTATTAGACTCGCGGAAAGTTTCTTAAATATATATAACTGAATACGCTAGTGTTTAAAATAGTCTTAACTGTAGACTTAGCGCGAGTCAGAATATGATTAGTAGTGAGTGTATAATTTCATGTTTTCTATTTTTTCCACATAGGATGATCATATACCTTTGCGTCCCAGCAATTATAGAGTCCTCCAGACTCGGTTCTTCTATTATCCAGAATTTTATGAACCTTTAAATATAACCTTCTTGTGGCGGCCCGGTGCGGTCTCGCTCTCTAAAGTTACATGAGATAAAGCAACCCAAGAACATTCAAAACTCATAAAGAAATAAATTATGTAAATTAACTGGAGAAGAACAATTGCCAGAAGCGATATATATATAATTTTTACTGCTCTACTGTGGAAAAGAATATATTCATGTACACTGACAGTCCTGTTGTTTTCCATTGGATTTAAACCCCCGAAGAAAAATATAACTCACTGGTCAGTCTTTGTCATCACGCTATAGAAGTTGCCCACCACCAGCGGTGAAATCCAGAAGACCACTACCTTCTCATCACTATACCGGTGACAGTGTCATCCCATAGAAACTTTAGATAATAATCAAAAAGGAACACTAATGCTTCACCTTCCAGCGATACGGGAAAATTTGCTAAACGCCAAACCCGCTAGTCAGGGGCTCGAAAACGAAGGAAAAGACTCATACAATTATTGAGTATTTACTTGCCTGTTTGTGTTATTCTATGGAGTGCCAGATTCAACGATCGGTAAGTGTGAATGGGTGTGATGGCCATCGCTAGCGTGCATGAATGAATGAGATATTAGCTAAACTTATAATTTTCTTTACTTGGTAAATATTCTTATACTGTATTCCTTGTATTGTTCTCTTAAAGTGGGGTTGTTTACCTTTTCTTATTTCCCCTCCCTTAAATCTGCTTAGTCAAGTGATAACTTGGAGAATACTAGGACTCTGTTCCTACACCCCATACCAAATATTGTAAAACCCCCTATCAGAATAAATTAATCTATCTTTTGGGTTAAATTATCTCTTTCTGATAACCACTTGTCTTTGGACTGGGTTTTTTTTTTTGTCTATACAAGCGGGAAGGGTATATTGGGATACTACTCTTCAAATTCCCCCCCCCACCCCACCCCCACCTGGTTATTTGTATTTTTCTGTAACTATGATCTTTGACTGTACCATGCTAAATGTTGTGATTTTGGTTTAAATGATAAATAAACGCCATAAACCTTATATTGCTGTGTTGGCCGACCCATTACCCCATATATGTTATATGTAGTTTGTATTCACGTCTGCATGTTTGTAGCACCAAATTGGTGTGTGTACATGAGTGTTGAGTAACTGGCAACAATTGTTTAGCCAGGAGAGGTTTAGGAGTCTACAGATAAATAAAATTGTCGTAAGATAGGCAAATCGGAGAAATTACCCGATTTCAGAGACTGTCCTTACTCTTTTCAGCACCCTTGTGAATCAACTATCCATTTCTTAACCCTTACTATCACAGAGCCTTCACCATCATTCTTCACTCGAACGGGACCACTATTTCTAAGACCTATCTCAAATAAAATTACGACAATAAATGGGTTGCTCGCCGAGATTTTGAGTCTGATCTAGAAATTAGTACCACTAAACGGGTAGCCCAGGGGATCTGATCTTAAGTCTGGGTCTAACTCTAGATAGAGTGTGAGGGAGTTGTCTTTGTGAAGATAGGGAAAAAATAATAATTTTACCCCTAGACAACGCTTTTAGTACTTGGTGTCGACCACACTAATTAAATTTAGGATTGTTTTCTTTCCACAGCAGCAGAGAGTTACGGAAAACAAAAAATTCGTTATTTTAATTATTCTCTGGCAGAGAAAATTGGGAAAATTTTTTTTTAAAGATTGCTGGGATCGCGTGATTGTGAAACAGTCACAAAGGTTTTGAAGTTAGCAGAGTTGAGCAAAGCTAAAGACGCCTTATTCTGATTTTTTAAAAGTCTAGTTAATAACGTCTCTTCTCAAATTGACTTTTGAGGGCGGAGTTTTTGTGGTAGAGATAATTGTTAAGGGAATTCTTTTTCTCCTTAAATATTAATTAAATAAATATAAAGTTTTATATATATAAATTTTCTCTACTGATAGTAATAGTAGATTCTTTCTAGTTGTTTGACCTACCATTTAACGTGGCGTAGTCGCCTGCATTAAGAGTCTTAATTGACAGATAATAGCAGCGATAGGTTAGCACATTAATAACGGTAAGAGGTATCTCAGGTAACTTATACTTTGTGATTTTCTCGTAAGCGGTTTAGAATTTTTCCCCTTCTTTTCTTCTTATTATTCCCTAGTCGTAGTAGCATCCAGTTCTTTGACATGGCAGAAAGAGTTCACCTTAGGTCCATGTTGAGACAGGAGGCGAAGGAGACAGGATTACAGGGAGATGCCGCGAACCTGTGTGTCTACAGGGAACTTGAAAGATATGACGCGGAGCAGAAGGAAGAGAAAGAGAGAGCAGAGAGGAAAGAAGCACAAGATAAGGCAGAGAAGAAGGAAGCACAAAAAAGGGCAGAAGTTAGGGAGAAGGAAGAGAAAGAGAGAGCAGAGAGGAAAGAAGCACAATATAAAGCAGAGAAGAAGGAATCACACGAGAGGGCAGAGAGGAAGGAAGCACATGATAGAGCAGAGAGGAAAGAAGCGGAAGATCGTCAATTTGAGCAGAAGAAAATTGAGGCAGAGATGGAAGTCCTGTGGCAGTTAGGGAACGATGTACAGTCAAAGGAAAGGAATAAAGAGAACTAGGAATGTGAAGGTTCAGATAGAGTATAAAAAGGAGATGCGCGAACAATGTTGCGCATGACAGAGGTGAACGATAAATCTGGGGAATCACGCTTTTCTCAGCAGGCAGTCCAGAAGGCGTGAGTTAGTGTGCAGGTGGCACGTACGCTAGGAGCCATGTTGAAGGCAGTATTCAGATAGTTTAAGGGATGAATATTTCATGGACAAGAAGTAGTTGGGTAATGATTAACCCGAATTATTGAACAGTGAGAATTCTTGTTCAGAAGGAGAAAACCGTGTGAGTTAGTTTTATTCGGAAAGGGAAAAGGTACGTAGAGTGATTCATGATACATATAGACAGTAGTCAAGTTCCTCAGTGATAAAAGGGAAAACAACATCCCCGGAGAGGCCCGGTCTACCAATAGATAACCTGAACACTGAGATGATAGATAACAATAGACATAAGAAATTATAAGGAAGAAATAACAGAACTAGTGACTATAGCACCTGCATGATCACTGATGGTTAAAAGGTCAGAAGGTGTAGATTCGATACTGAGCGAGAGAGAGTGAGGAAAGAAAGAACTTACATTATATATTTCTATGATGGACCAAATGTGGAGGTCAGAAAAGACAGCAATTATCCTTTTCATATGTAAATAAACACTATTTCAACTTGACTATGTCGTGATGTGCTGTGGAAACCTGATGTCGACGCATGTCACATCTGTATAGAATTTGGTGCCATGACCAACCTCTAGCAGCACACACACATTGTTTATAAACAGGAGTTCAGAAACTATGCTTTATGCTGTCATCTCTCCTCGCTTCAGGCAGAAGACATAGAGACGTTTGACGCTGTAACAGATTTCAACAACCACGAACGACAGATAGCCATGATAATACCTACAGAATAACACAGACAGAAGACACCATAATACATTTTCGTATCTGTGGCAGACCTCACCAACTACAGACGGCAGAGTACAACGAAGAAAAAATTTCATATTTAAGTTTCGATAACATAAAAAAACAGAGTGACAACAGTGTCAGTTGTAAACATAGAACAAAGTGAACAGTATCGGAACCAGCCAATCAAAAAACGCCACTCCGAAAACCAAGTCGGAATTTTGCTTCTTTCAAATTGACCTGCACGAGAATAAGGCCACAACAAGGCAAAGTACACCACACATTATACAATTCGGGAGCCGAGACCAACCTCAGTCAGCGTTGAAAATCAGTCATTCATCAAGACAAAGTACAACACACAAACTGGTTGATGACAGACTTCAAGAACCACAGACGGCAGAAAAACGCAGATAGAAGGCAAAATTGCAGTTTCACAATATACGAACAAAACAGTACAGTACAAAGTGTAAACAGAAGCTGACAGTATCGGAACCAGTCAACCAGAAACACCAGCTCAGAAATCAAGTCAAGATTTTTTTTCTTCCTGCACGAGAGGGGTTCGCAGAAACACAGCGGGTACAATATTCACTGTCCGGTAACGCCAGCTCAGAAATCAATACGGGGACACTCATCACAGCAGACGGAAAGGTCGACGTGTATCGCGCAAGTAGTCTTAAGACAGGTCATAGAGTGCAGTACAGTAACAGATTCACGGATAGAAGCCTTTGTGTGTAGCAAAACAGTGTGTAGTCCGGGTGGTATAAAAATATAACAATAGTGTTTGTGAAGAAAAAGAAAAGTCTGTCACGCGCGCAATATCGCGACAAAACGAGTACTCCAACGCAGACGTCTTAATTAATTAGTTTAATTAGACATTATAGTAATATTATTGTTATTAATGTTATTATTGTTGTCTTATTATTATTCTTAGTAGTATTATGACTATTTGTAGTTCCAATAATATTGATTTATAACAGTGTATACATAAATTTTTTTTTGTAACTGTAACATTGTTTTTCAGGGAACCCAAGACTAATAGAAAAATTTCTGTTCATTTTCAGGTGCAACTTAGTTTAAGTTAACGGTAGAAATAAGTAACTATTTTTCAGATTGTGATGATGGCACAAGCCGAACAAACACAGTATAACATGCAAGACAGTCAGACTTTGGCCCTCATAAAGACGATTACCGACACATTAGCCAAGGTAGACAACAGTGCTAAATACGCAAATATAAAAGGTAATGTAGATTTATTTTCAGGTGACCCACATGCATGTCGTAAGTGGCTTACAGATATTGACAAATATGCAATGTCAATAAATGCAGATGAGTTTGAGAAAGTTAAAATTGCATTTTTTTCGTCTGCTGGTCTGGTCACTGACTTTATGAGAAGGCGATTGGACACGTACCCCAATGAAACGTGGAAAGATCTCAAGGCAGAGTTAGTTAGACGGTATTCATTCGTGTCCGACCCACAAATTGCTTGGCATCAGTTAAGGAAGCTAAAGCAAAACAAGAATGAGACTACGCAGATGTTCAGCGATAGACTGCTGAATCTTGCAGAAGAAACATTCATGGGCCAGGAAATCAACCTCCAAGAAAGGGACAATCAGCTGGTAGGTATATTTATTGATGGCCTGACTAATAATACACTAAAGCTAATGTTGTTAAGGAAGGATTACAAGACGCTGAAAGAAGCAATTTCAGCTGCCGTGGCAGAAGAAAATGTTAGAAAACGTTTAGACATTCGATTGGGACAGGCAGAAATACAGGAGGAAACAGAAGAACCTATGGAAGTGGACCAGGTAGACAGAAGGAGACAGCAACAGGGTAGATATATGACTGGAAGACAAAGAGGAACATTACAGGTCACACCTAACGTTAGATGTTTCCGGTGCCAAAATATTGGACACATAGCAAGATTCTGTGAGCAACAGGAAAGGTACGAAAGACAAAGTTCACCAATGGGTTAGTACTCTAATTCTCACCAGACAGGATCTAGATTTAGGGATAACAGAGGTCTTGCTTTCTATGGTAACACCCGAACATATACACAAAACGCCAGAGGAGTACACCACTCTATAGTCTACGACAATAGTCGACAAAAACAGAACTATGGTCACAGGGGACCATACCAGGGAAATGGCGGACCTGTCCGGTAAAAGGGACCGTTGCGGATGGGATAGGAAATAGGTCCCACAGGAAGAAAAGGGGAATAGTGCATGAAAACAGAACAATCAAAAGCATAAGACAACAACAATGCGTGGGCATACAAGAAAGGCAAAACAACCAAGTAGAAAGAAATGGATACAGTACGGACCCAAGCTCATGTCTATTAAGTATAGGCGGAAAGAAGTATAGATCACTGCTGGACTCCGGAGATAGTTTAAGCCTCGTAAGGTTTGGAATATATAAGCAGATTAGACACCTAACCAAGTTTGCAAAGACACGCATTCAGTTAACGTCGGTTTCTGGAGAGAACCTAAAAGTAATAGGAATAGCAACGATGAAAGTCACTATTGGCACCAAGGAAATTGAACATAGTTTTTTCATAGTAAAGGGAATGTCACGAAACTTTATCTTAGGGAGGGATTTTTTGCAGAAACACAAGGTCAGAATGTACTTTGATTTACACAAAGTGAAAATTTACGACGAATATGTCGACATGGAAGACGACATACATATAGCATCAGTCATACGGCTACAAAGAACAGTTACCTTATCTCCGAACACAGTCAATATAGCAATAGGAAAACTGAAAAGATCCCCATACTACACGATAGGACAAACAGTGAGAACTCTAGAATTTCCTGACACGGACATAGCAGATGAATCGGGAATATTACTTACGGAAGAAATAGCTAACATAGAAAGTAGATACCGCTTCCCAGTAATGCTTGTTAACACGGCGGCAAAAACAATAAGAATACCCAGAGGGTTTGTGGTCGGCAGAATACAAGATATACAAGACAACTGTCATGACGAAAACAAACAAGTACATCCCAATAAAAGGAGAGGAGCACAGACAATATGTCACAACAAGTGCAAAATAGCTTGCCATAATCAAGAAGGGAGGACATACCAGATAGGGAATGGCTGGCAGGGGTCAACAGCCAAGTCGCGAAGTGAGAATAGGGGTCGGTATACCAGAGAACAGCCACAGCACAGACGTAACAATGAGGAAGGGAAAACACAGGGTCTCGCATGTGGTAGGAAAAAACGTGAATACAGTGTGGCAACACTACACGGGAGGCGAATAGATGGCAAACAGAATACACACGCAGAAGGAATCAATAGCGTTGGTACGTGCATGGGGGAAAAAGGACGACAACAGAAAGCAACGCATACCAACATGAACGAAAGGATTATTGAATTAAAGAAGCACATTATAACGATACCCCAACACAGGAAAATATTGCAAGATTTCATTGTTGAAAATCATGATGTTTTCGCATTGAGTGACATGGAACTCGGCAGGACAGATACGGTGACAATGAAAATTGAAACAACGACGGACACGCCTATCCACAAGAAACCATACAGATCACCACTGAAAAATAGGCAAATTGTAGAAAGAGCCATAGAGGATATGTTAGCAGACGGAATAATTGAAATATCACGATCGGAATGGGCATCACCTATAGTCATAATCAGAAAGAAAGACGGGACACACCGCTTCTGCTGTGACTACCGGGCCCTCAATACGATTACGAAGACAATATCATACCCGATTTACCGTATCGATGACATCCTAGGCACTTTGGGGAAGTCCCAGTGGTTCACGACATTGGATGCAAGGTCAGGGTTTTGGTGCATTCCAATGTTGGAAGACGCAAAGAAGAAGGCTACCTTCTGCACCCACGTAGGAACGTTTGCATGGAATGTCATGCCATTCGGGCTGAAGGGAAGCCCCGCAACCTACATGGCCCTAATGGATGAGGTGCTAAAAGGCATGCAGAAATTTGCGTTGGCATATATGGACGATATTCTTGTGCACACACCGGGATCCATACAAGACCACTTACAACATGTCAAGATGGTATTCGACAGACTTCGCCAGCATAACGTAAAACTGAAAATTAGCAAATGCAATTTTTTGAAGCAAGAAACAAGATACTTAGGCTTTGTCATAAACAGGGACGGAGTAAGGCCGGATGAGGAGAAAGTAAAGGCGATAAGACAGATACCACCACCCACCAACGTCCGCCAGGCGCGTGAATTCTTAGGCACATGCGAATATTTTCGTCAACATGTCGTGAACTTCTCTCAGGCAGCAGAACCCCTGATAAATCTAACAAAGAAGTATGCTAGATTCAAATGGACAGACGAATGTCAGCGGGCATTTGAAAATCTCAAGACTGCCTTGACGGAAATAACATATTTGGCACACCCGGATCCAGACAGTACAATGATACTGTATACAGACGCATCGGACACGGCAGTCGGTGCATGTTTAGTTCAACCATCCTTGCCAAACGAGGAACCCATTTTACCGAATATCCGAGATGAAAAACCGATTGTATTTCTGTCCCATAGGCTCAGTAATACGCAGCAAAAGTGGGCCACAATAGAGAAAGAGGCTTTTGCGATATATTTCGCAGTACAAATGTTAGACTACTATCTGAGAGGGATCAGCTTCGAAATAAGGACAGATCATCAACCATTGACACATTGAATCAACAAACCGTCGGAACAATCAAAGAAGATGCAGACTTGGGCTCTGAACCTCCAAACCTATGATATCACAGTGACGTATATACAGGGAAAGCAGATTACGTGTGCAGACTTATTGTCAAGAGTCCCTTACGAGTCATCGAATACGCCACCACAGAAGGAAGATATACCGGAGATAGATGATAGATTTAGACACATAAACATCATAAATTCTAACAGAAGAGGCCATGAACCATTGGGAGAAATAGAAGAGTATGTGTCAGAAGATAATATACAGTTACACGGAATAAACATCAAAGATGAGCAAGAGAAGGATAAAGAAATCCGGAAGTTGAAACAACAAATCTGGAATGGTCATAAAGAAGCGGCAAATTTCAGAATCAATACACAGGACAGACTCGTAGAATACATAAATCCAAAAGGAGACGGGGTACCAAAAGTGTACATTCCTAAACAACTGGTTCAACAAGTGTTAAGGACTTACCATGACGAAAATGGCCACGTAGGAAGGTACAAAACGTTGGAAATTATAAAACGCAGATATTTTTGGCCTACGATAAACAAAGACATAGTATAACATCTGGATGAATGTCTAGTGTGTAAATCTAGAAATCTAAGGGCTATCAAATGTCCCATGCAGGAAATGGACACACCCCAGTACACAATGCAGAAAATCAGTTTGGACATATCAGGACCGTATCCCACAACGTTGGCAGGCAACAAGTATATTCTTCATGTACTGGATATGTTGTCAGGGTGGCCAGAATGTTACACCATCAAACAGGCCACGGCGAAAACGATAATATACAATATGATGAGGGAATTCATCCCGAGACATGGGTGTCCGTCAGTACTGTTGACGGACAATGGAACAGCCTTTACAGACACATAATTCAAAAAGTTTATACAAGAAATGAGTACAGCACACATCAGGACCTCGATATATAGACCAAACAGCAACGGGAAGAATGAAAGGCTACATACTACATTACACAATATTATGGCCAAAGAGGCACAGGGGAGACCGCAGTTTTGGGATACACACCTGCCACATGCATTGGAAACGGCGAGGATGAATGCAAATGACACTACGAAGCTATCCCCATTTTACATGTTATATGGAAGAGAGCCGGTTATGCCTATGGATAACATACTTAGACCGCGGAGGAGATATTTGCGGGAGGATCCAACGGAAACCCTTATGCAAGAGAAGCACAGAGCACACAGGCTGGCTCAACAAAACATAAAAAGGGCGACCGAGAGAAGGCAACATCAGGCAAACAAAGGGACAACACTACAGGAGTTTAAACCGGGGGATATAGTCTTGTATAAGAAACATGTGACTAACTCAAAGTTCGACCAAAGATGGACACTTGGATTCCATGTCTTAAAACGGTTGTCGGAAACGACATATAAAATATGGAAAAAAGAAGACAACAAAACAATAAAAGCACACGTACAACACCTTCGATCACAAGGAGAACAACGAACAAACCCACCAGCCACGGACACAACAAAAAGATCATCATATTATGTAGTACCACCAGAGAGAAGCGAACAGAGTGAAACAGACACTAGCTCAAGTAGGGCAGGTGGACCGAATATAAGAGGACGGAAGATAACGACAAAAGCTCTAGCACACTCAGGGCCTAAGAAAACAACACAGCAACGACCACCAGTGACAGGAGGGTGGGTTTTTCCCACACACAGAAACAAACATACCAGAAGAGCGAGAAAATAAGGCTATAAAGCATGCAGACTCACATGCTACGCGTACAGGAATGATGGAAAAGATAGAGAATAACAAAGAGATTACAGAGGAAATAAAACAGCTACGGAATGAACGCGAGAATTCAGATAGCGAAAGCGATATTCCAAGTATGGAATACGTGCAGAGGTTACAAGACAGAGAAAATAGAATACGCGAACAGGAACAAGATGTATGGAGGGCACAAGAACAAGAAGAGGTGGAAGAACAGATAGATACTGAGCAACCGGAGAAAATAGTTCCTCGACAGCAGGAAAAAATGGAGCAACAGAGTAGACGGGGCACAAAAAGATATCGGTCATCTTCTGATGAATCATCTGAGTATAATATGCCATTAGCAAAGTTAAGGAAAACGGCACAATCAGAGGTCCGACCAAGATGGAAGAATAAGAAGAAAACTAGACATAGTCAATTTGCAGACATAGAGAGGAGAAAGACGAAACAGGAGGGTGTAAGCACAGTACAAGAAAAGTACCAGCTGGACATAGAATCAGAATTCGATTCGTCAAGTGGGGAGGATAGAGTTATGGGCCCCGACGAATATGGATACAGGTCGGACGAGCTCGAGCATATAACGGACGACAAAGGCCATAGAATTTATTGGACGAAAAATGAGAAAAGCGATCCGGGATGTATAAATCACATAAAGGAGAATACCAAAATAAGTGAACCAAGTGTACATGAGATAAAGAAGGAAATAAAAGGTACCTTAAAAGGAGCCGATCTTAACACCTTGACGACAAGGAAGGTCCGAAAATTGCTGGAAGGAAAGTTTGATACAGACTTATCAAAAAGGCAAAGAGAAGTTCATAACCTTGTGATCGAAATCATGGATGAAGAAACAGATATGGAAGACACAGATAACACTGACTAACAAAAAAAAAACTTTTTTTTTTCTTTCTCTAACATTTCTATGTTTTTCTGGTCAATTTTAATGCGCTGTTTTTAAATCTGCAAACCGTTTTTCTCTATCAGGTCGGGATCTCTAGAAATACGCAATTGAAGTTTTTTAACAACGCATACCGTATTACAACATCATTCGTACAAGAAGTATAACAGTTATGTAGGCTTGAATTTCTTTGCAGTCGACTTTCGTCGGTGAATGGCATGTGGTACATCGCGATGAAGCATCCAACAATAATCGGCAAGCATGGTCACACTCCACCATCCTTGATAACGTGACTCCATTACGGCGATATCTTGATGGAATCGTTCTCCATGTTCATCGCTGAATTCGCCAAGGTTGTCAGGGAAAAAGTCAAGATGCGAATCGAGCAAATGGATTTTGAGGGACATGTTACAGCCCATAATTCTGTATGCATCTATGCACTGCTTAACAATATGCAACATAGTCGACAGATTTGTGATTTTCCAGAAAGTTATCGACGATCGATTTGAATGCCATCCATGCGCGAAGTTCACTACCATGTAACAAGTTCTCGAATTGTTTGTCTGCAATAACTTTCCTAATCTGAGGTCCTACAAAGATACCTTCCTTTATCTTTGCATCGCTAACTTGCGGAAACTTTTCTCGAAGATAAGTGAAAGCTTTGCTCGTTTTATCTAACGCTTTTACAAAATTCTTCATGAGCCCCAACTTTATATGTAACAGTGGTAAAATGAAGCTGTCTTTGTTAACTAATGGCTCGCGTATTACATTTTTATGCCCGAGCTGCATACGATCCCGGATAGGCCACACCTTTCTTGCATAATGTTCCTGTCTGTTGCGGCTGTCCCATTCACATAGGAAGCAACAAAATTTAGTATACCCAGTCTGCATGCCCGTGAGAATTGCAATGACCTTTAGGTCTCCACAAATCCGCCATTGGTAGTCATTGTACTTTATTTTTTCCAAACGTATAGCCATATTGTCATAAGTTTCTTTCATATGAACAGAGTAGGCGACTGGAATTGATGAAAAAAAATTTCTGTTATGCAATAACACGGCTTTTAGACTAGTCTTGGAAGAATCGATGAAAAATCGCCATTCGTTGACTATGTGCTCATGACCGTTTACATCTTTGCAATAGCAAATGTCATCATCCATCTCAAAGTATTGAACAAGTTCTCTGTGTCTATGACGAAATTTAGATATCGGAGTATTGGGCGCTAAAAGATTTCATTCTTTGAGTCGCGAACCGAGTAATTCCGCTTGTCCTTTGGTAAGAGCGAGATCACGTATTAGATCTGAAAGTTCTGAATGGTTAAATAAGTAAACACCATCATTCACCGGTATGTAATCTGAGTCAGAATTAGTTTCTAAAGCAGGTAAACTATCACTTTCTGATGGTTCATTACGTCCAACGGATATTGTTCTGGTGGTACTTGGATCGGACACGTGATTGGATCATGAGGCACTGGTTTCGAAACCGATTCAATATTTGGATAAACCACAGACTTTCTAGTTTTAAAAGTGAAACCATGGATATTTGTCAAGCAGAAGTAACAATCAGTAGTGTGATTTGTATGTTCACGCCATATTACTGGCACTCCAAAAGGCATCGACTTATGCTTCGGCGATTTTCGTAACCAACCTGCCAATGTATCGAACAAACTGCATTTGGCTTCCAAGATTTATTTGCATCATCAACTTTCGAATCGAAATAAAGTTCATATGCTTTCTTTAGTAATGGTGTAATGTTTTTCTGGTCAACACGATCGGTAAAATATCCGCACACGTAACAGAACAGATCAGCCGAATTTCTACAACTTCTAGAAGCCATATTTTGCTCAGAATTATTTCAAAATACAGTAACTATTTGAAAAATCGCGTAACATATGTCATGCATCTTTTAGCAGTATAAAAAGTAGAATTATGTTGCTTTTTATTAATTTTTAATAAGTTATATAGTAAAAATGAAACGGAGCAAATAACGGTTTCTCAAAAATATATTTATTCACAAATATCTTAAGAACCCGACGTGATAGAGATAAACGGATTTCAGATTTGAAATCAGCGCAAGAAACTGACCTAAGAACACTTATTCTTATATAAGAAAGAAAAATGTTGTTTGTCAGTGTAATGAGGATTACAAAGAAGAGTATAGATGGACCAGGAGAAAAAGTCGACAGACAGTTAATGAAGCAGAATATAGCAGTAGACGGAGCTGGTCTTCAGAATCAGTGTCGACGGACTCAGACAGTGTAGTGTCTGAGGAGAGTGACGGTAGTCACATACACAAAAGCACTTTTAGAAGAGAAGAGAATAGTAGAAGAGGTAAGGAAGAAGGGAGTAAATGTGGAAATAGTAGTAGAGAAAGGGAGTTTCCAATATACAATCTGGAGGAAATAATAGCGGACAATGCACAAAGGTGCATACGACATGCAGAGACAATCAGGCGGACTGCACGGAGGGAGGCGGATAAACGATGGAAAGAGAAGCTTGGATGTATAAATCAGATAAATACGAAGGAAATTACCAAAATAGTTGAACCAAGCATAGACGAGTTGAAAAAGGTAATAGAAGCCACCATAAAGCGGCCTGATGTTAACTTCTCAAGAAGCATGGTTTGGAGAGTGCTAGAGGGAAAGTATCATACAAACTTTCCACAAACAAGAATTGAAATAGATATGGTTCTGACGAAAATGATAGATGACGCAAACAGGAAAAGGTGGATAGAAAAGGCAGAGCAGGCAAATCGTCATCGAAGTCAGAAGAGAAATAAAGGAAAAAGAAAATATAGATATTAAGTGAAGTAGAGGGGGAGATGAGGGATAAAAGGTCATGAAAAATGACGAGGATATTATGTGAGAAGAAGAAGAAGAGCCATAAGAGATGGCGAAAGTAAGAGTGAGTAATTGAGATATTGGACGGGGGAGTATTAAGGGCCATGGGAGATGGCGAAAACAAGATAATCGCTTGGATAAATAAGTATGGGAAAATTGAGAGTCACGGAGAAGTGACGGAGTATTGAGAAGCCACAGGAAGGATGGCACGGACATATAGAAAAGATAGTTCTAGAAGGAACTTATGTAGAAGTAAGAAGCCATGGAGCATATGGCAAAGAAAGAGATTTTTGCGGCAGTGACCGAGTTTTATGAAGATTTTGGGGAGAAATCATTTTTTTTTCTCTCCGTAATACACGAAGAGAAGAGAATTGTGTTGAGAACGTTCCAGGGAGGGAACGAAAAACATATAACAAACGTTAAGTGCGGCGTTTGCCAGACTACAAATGTGAGTCTATGGAAGGTAACCCTCACCGAACATATACAGTAGAAATCTAGACATGGGGAGACAGTGTTGTGGAGAAGGAAAAATGAGGTAGCACAAAGAGAAGTTCCAGGGAGGGAACGAAAAACATATAAAAACGTTAAGTGCGGTGTTTATCAGACTACAAATGTGAGTCTATTGAGGATAACCCTCACCGAACATATATAACAGAAATTCAGACACTGGGAGACAGTGTTGTGGAAAAGGAAGTCAAGTGACAGGTCAGTAGCAGAAAAACACGCAAGTAGGTCAAAGCGACAACGCGGTTTAAGATAGGTAGACCAAAGAAGTTGAAAATATTTCTGCGTAGTAGACCAAGGATAGGAGTCTAGTTAGTAAAAGGTGGATAGGAGGATGGCAATTCAGTGTTGCCATGATAGTAAATGGCTCACGCCATCATGAACTATGTATATAGGGAGACATGACAGAAGACATGTTTGGCTTTATACGAGAGAAGAGTAAGGCCAGACAATTCACACCAGGTGTGTGGTGACAGAAGATAATACTATACGACGAGTTTACGTGTATGACAACAGGACTGACTGGATGAGTAAAAGGAAATAAACTTTGTATGGACATGTACAGAGTTGGCAGAATGTGAGTGAGAAAGACAAGGGTTAAGAACAGTCATAAATGTGAAGAGGAAAGGTCACTTAAGAAAAGTGACGGGAAAAGAGTTATTCCTCAGTTTTGTTATGATAATATGTTGTAATGTAAGAAAATAATGACATGTTAAGTGATATGAAAAAAAATGAAGACCACTAAGGAAGTGTAATGTATAACATGTCAAATGTATGTTTTTGAAATCATGTAATATGAGCAGATAGGAGAAAAAGCAAAGATGAGTGGTCGTAAATGGGAACGAGATGTTGATGAATGTACGTTCCCAGTACAATTTAATAGTAAAAGGAAATTGTCCTTTGGCACAGATAGTAATTGGTAATGTGCTGAGCTAGGGTTGTAACAGCACATTGCTAAGGATATTGTTTTTGTTTTGATACATAGTTAAGTACAATAATGGCTGGTACAGTCATTAAAATAAATTTTTTCTCCTACGGATAAATAATTTATTTTTAGGGGAGAAAGGGAGATAATGTGGCAGTTAGGGAACGATGTACAGTCAAAGGGAAGGAATAAAGAGAACTAGGAATGTGAAGGTTCAGATAGAGTATAAAAAGGAGATGCGCGAACAATGTTGCGCATGACAGAGGTGAACGATAAATCTGGGGAATCACGCTTTTCTCAGCAGGCAGTCCAGAAGGCGTGAGTTAGTGTGGAGATGGCACGTACGCTAGGAGCCATGTTGAAGGCAGTATTCAGATAGTTTAAGGGATGAATATTTCATGGACAAAAAGTAGTTGGGTAATGATTAACCCGAATTATTGAACAGTGAGAATTCTTGTTCAGAAGGAGAAAACCGTGTGAGTTAGTTTTATTCGGAAAGGGAAAAGGTACGTAGAGTGATTCATGATACATATAGACAGTAGTCAAGTTCCTCAGTGATAAAAGGGAAAACAACATCCCCGGAGAGGCCCGGTCTACCAATAGATAACCTGAACACTGAGATGATAGATAACAATAGACATAAGAAATTATAAGGAAGAAAGAACAGAACTAGAGACTATAGCACCTGCATGATCACTGATGGTTAAAAGGTCAGAAGGTGTAGATTCGATACTGAGCGAGAGAGAGTGAGGAAAGAAAGAACTTACATTATATATTTCTATGATGGACCAAATGTGGAGGTCAGAACAGACAGCAATGATCCTTTTCATATGTAAATAAACACTATTTCAACTTGACTATGGCGTTATCGCATCACGTGCTGTGTGTGTGTGTGACTGTGTGGTATACAGCATATCATTGCTAACCACAGAGGTAAGCTAACCTGGACAGACATTGCCATAGATGATTCATGATACAGCGACCACAGGCTGTCACAGTCCGCAGGACAAATGAGAGAGAGAGAGGGAGAGACACCACGAATTGGCGCTTAAGGCTTTAGAGAGTCGGGGGCTTCTACTTCCAATAATGGAGAGCCGTCTTCACCCCAGTCTCTATCAACTGATCTCTCCAGCACTCAATCTGCCCAATTAACAGCTATGTCTTTTGTCTTAAAGTACTTTCCCGAGCCCCAATGAGAAAATTGACACCTTCCTAGAGAAATTCGAGAGGATGGCAAATCTGCATGGGTTAGAGAGTTCCCGGTGGTGCCTTAAACTTTCTCAGGCACTAACAGGTAATGCTTATGATGTGTACGTGAAGCTGGGAAACAACCAAAATGACTACGACATGCTAAAGAAGGCCTTGCTAGAGCGTTTTGAGATGACCGCCCGAAAATTTCTGCAAATGTTCAGAAATAGCCGAAAGTAGAGCACGGAGACATTTCCCCAGTTCTCTTCACGTTTAACGGGCTATTTGATAAAGTGCCTTTAATTATCAGAATTACCTCATTGATATGAGGGAATTATGGAACCTGTTCTTGTAGAACAAATAAAATCAACTTTATCAAACGAAACCCGTAGATTTTTGGCTGAGCAAGGCGCAGTCAAGCTTGAGGACATTCTCAATAAGGCTGAACGTTATACAAATGTAATGGCCGAACTTCCCAGCACAAAACGAAAACAAACAGATGAGCCATCACGAAAAAAAAATCTAGAACAGTCATCCTATTCTTCTAATTCCTTCCAGCACTATAAGCAACGAGAAACTAATACCCAGAGACCTCCCCAAGAAAAATCGAAATTCTACAAAACCCGATATCCCCCAAACAACAACAATCCTGATCAACCCACCAGGAATACATGGCAGCGCTGCCACCAAGGTCAAGACAAGGGGAATACCCCTAGAGCAGGGACGTCTGATCAGAGCAAGCACAATGGGCCAAACCGCATCGGATGCTTGCATACAGCCTCGCAAGGAAGAGTCAATGTCAGTGATTCTCAACCTGAGGGGGACCGACCCTCAACGCGAGGAACTGTAATTTTGAACGGTACCTCAACAACTTGTCTTTTTGACATTGGATTATCTTTTGATTGTATCGTCGCCAGGCACCTTGTCAAACCAGGTCAGGAGACAAAGGACACCGTCAAACTATGTGGAGATTTTATGAGTGACGCACCCAGGACGCTTCCTATCGCACTGGTAGAAATACACTCTGATTTTGTCAGAGGTGTTATTAAAGCGGCCATAATGGAGGATCCTATCTACCCAGTTATCTTGGGATGTAGATATGTGTTTGTTGGGAGACCAAAAGAGCCGATTGTGGCAGCGGTAACCACAAGAGGGCAAACTAAGAAGGAGAGGGAGCCTGCGCCAAATTTGTTGCCGAATGAACTGAAGGAGGCGCAACAAAAGGACCCTACTCTGGAGCCCTGCTTTAAAAAACTGCCCATGGCTAAGGACCCAAGACACCACGGAGACATCTTTTCGAAGGATGGCGTATTGTATCGTAGAACGGGCGATCCTGATACAGGGAATAACCAGCTCCTAGTACCGACGCAGTACAGAAGCCAGATCTTAGAAATGGGGCACTCTCTTCCCTTTAGCGGACATATGGGACAAAACGCCACTATTAAGCGAATAAAAACAAACTATTGTTGGCCAGGAATGAACTCTGAGATTATCAGGTACGTGAAATTCTGCGCCCGGTGCCAACGTGTGACACTCAAGCACTTGACACCCCCAGTACCTATGGGGTAAATGTCAATAGTAGGGACTCCATTCGAACGGGTTGCTGTCGACATCATTGGACCCCTGGAAAGGACCAAAAGAAGGAACAGGTTCATTCTGACCTTAGTCGACTCTTGCACAATGTGGGCCGAAGCTATACCGCTAACATGCACGGATTCCAAGCATGTCGCAGAAGCCCTCGTGCAAATATTTACACGGTTGGGATTCCCTCAACAAGTTTTGACGGATAATGGATCCCAATTCCGTAGCCTGTTAATGGAGGAGATCTTTAAGATCTTGAGGGCCAAACACATCCACACAAGTCCCTACCATCCGGCCGCAAATGGGCTCGTGGAGCGTTTTAATGGCAGCCTCACCATGATGTTACGTAAGCTGGCTCAAGAGAAACCGGAAGATTGGGACCTATATATATCTGCTGGCTTATTTGCCTACAGAGAGGTTCCCCAAGCATCTACGGGATTCCCGCCAGCCACACTTTTATTTGGCAGACATATAAAGGGACCACTACAAGCCTTACTTCGGTCCCTGACAGACCAAAAGGCTGACGAGACAGTCGTCTCTGCAAGCAAATATGTATCTGAGCTCAAGGAAAGGTTACAACTAGGATGGGACCTAGCTACCACCAACCTTAAGAAAGCACGCGCAAAACACGCTCAAAGATACAATAAAGCTGCAAAAGAGAGAGAACTCCAACCAGGGGAGAACGTTTTGTTATTACTTCCAACCGGAAACAACAAACTTCGCATCGGATGGCAAGGGCCGTTTACGGTCCTTAAAAAGATCTCCCGCACTAATTACAAGATCTCCATTAAATGAAAGAAGGTCTTTCACGTAAATCTGCTTAAGAAATATTTGGAAAGACCAGTGTAATCCTCCGCGCATCTCCTGGCGGTCGCCATAGCAACGGAAGACGAGGAAGATGACGATAGTTGCATAGACTACCCATTGCAACAGACAGAATCCTTTAAAGATGTCAAATTCGGCGACAATCTCTCACAAGAACAACAGACAAAAACCAGGACGCTACTGAAACAGTACGCTGCAGTCTTAACGGATGTACCTGGTCGAACAAATCTCATAGAATTTGATATGAAATTAACTAACTAGACCCCTGTTCGAACCAGAGTTTACCCCATTCCGTACGCTAAAGCGGATGCACTACGCGGAGAAATAGACAAGCTGCGTCAGGCAGAAATTATCAGTGAGTCTACATCTCCTTAAAGTTCGAGTGTAGTACTGTTGCAGAAGCCTAATAAGGAAGTTTGGCTGTGTATAGATTACCGGTTACTAAACGCTGTAACGGAATTCCAGCCCGAACCTCTCCAGACTGTTTCTGAGTTGTTCACCAAGCTTAGCAAAGCAAGAATTTTTTCCAAGTTTGACCTGAGTAAAGGTTATTACCACATACCAGTCAAGGAGGAAGTTAAACCTTTGTTAGCTTTCAGCACTAGTGAAGGACATTACACATTTAATGTGATGCCGTTCGGACTGCTCAACGCACCAGGAGTGTTCACCAGGATGATGAGGAAGCTTTTAGACCCTTTGCACAGTCCCCATATCCATAATTTCATGCATGATATCTTAATTGCATCGGAAAACTACGACGAACATATTGCTACGGTTGCTATGCTCCTCAGGAGACTACAGGAAACTGGTCTCACAGCCAGACCTAGCAAATGTCTCATCGGGTTTGAAAAGCTAGACTTCCTGGGGCATACTATTTCTCACGGCTGCATGTGGCCTGTTAAGAAGAACGGTGAGAAAATAGTTGCAGCAAAAAGGCCCCGAACGAAGAAAGACACCCGTTCTTTCTTATCACTATGTGCGTATTATCAAAAATATATCCGGAATTTCAACGGATTAACGGCACCCCTGACTGACCTTACAAAAAAAGGACGTCCTGATAAGGTTATTTGGGATTCGTAGTGCGAACAAGCATACATCACTTTAAAAGAACAGTTGTCCGGATACCCCATTTTGAGGTTACCTGACCACAAGAAACCTTTTGTATTGCGGGTCGACGCGTCGGGTCAGGGCATCGGGTCAACACTGCTGCAAACAGATGACACCGACCCGAATATGTTATTCCCAGTTGCGTATGGCAGTCGATAATTAAATACGGCTGAACGTAACTACAGCACAGTTGAAAGAGAATGTCTGGCACTGATTGACGGGATAAGACGTCATCATGAGTTTCTTTACGGGACATCTTTTACGGTGCAAATAGACCACGCTCCCTTAGCTTTTCTTGGCGCAAATTAGGAATTAAACGCAAGGATCATGCGTTGGGCCTTGCTATTAAGCGTGTACTCCTTCAAAGTGGAATATATTCCGGGAAGACAGACTGTCGGAGCTGATTTCAAGAGTAGAAACTGGACTACGGAGGAAGAGGAGGAAATTGAAGATACCAATCATCCAAAAGTTACCAATCAGGGCAGCTTCATTGTCATAAATGAAACATGAAAAATGGTTTCATGTCTAAAAGTGGGGTCGATTGTGACGTAGAGTATGAAAAGTGAAGTCCCTGAATCGATGGATGATAAAGGATAGTAGCCTCGAATAGCAACGCAGCCCCTGGATTTGTGTGAAACACAATAGTCAACGTGGATTCCACGCGGGCTCATTAGTATGCGTCATTTCCACGTGGATTTTTCCCAACGTTGGATAATTAATATGTAGACAGTTATCATGCGGGCATCCAGGACATCGCTTTGTCTTAAGCTGAGTTTAAACACCTACTGCCTATCTCTAGAGCTATGAGCATCAAGCATTTCCTAATCTATTTTCTGCCACCCCTTCAAGAGGGCGTTGCCAAGAGGAGACGGAAGAGACCAGCATCAAAGAACAGTGGTGGTCCCCAGAACGGACGAAGCAGTTTCATTCTTTCGTTTAACACCTCAGTGCGAAAAAGAGAAGAGCGCTGAAAGCGCTCGCAGATTGAGACGAACGGGGAAAGGCTCAGCGGTGGATGGTTGGGTAATAGAAGCAGGGATGGCGGCGCAGAAACTGAATATTTTTCTAATATCAAATAAGTTGTGACATTTCGCGTGTCCCCCTGATCCTTCAATTTTCTAATTATATGTTGAGACCACTGAAGAATGCAGTTTATCATTTGCGCCAGAGAGTCTGAATAAAAGCACTAGCTTATAGAACAAGATTTCTTGCGGATATCTTCTATATTGGAGGCTTAAATTCATTGTTTGTGCAAGCGGTATTATATTAGTTTCAAGTGATCAGTGGTCTAGTTCTTTCATTTTATTTCACTGGATTTTGTGTTAATTTAAATCTATTAAATAAACCCATCTCCAAAGTTTCCAGTTGTAAATTAAATGATATATCTATACGTTATTTCCCAAATATAATAGATGCTTAAATTAGTTTTGAAGCCGTTAAGGGATTTATAACCAATTAATACAGTTTAGTTCTGTATATACATGTATTTTTAACTATTAGACTCGCGGAAAGTTTCTTAAATATATATAACTGAATACGCTAGTGTTTAAAATAGTCTTAACTGTAGACTTAGCGCGCGTCAGAATATGATTAGTAGTGAGTGTATGATTTCATGTTTTCTATGTTTTCCACATAGCATGATCATATACCTTTGCGTCCCAGCAATTATAGAGTCCTCCAGACTCGGTTCTTCTATTATCCAGAATTTTATAAACCTTTAAATATAATCTTCTTGTGGCGGCCCGGTGCGGTCTCGCTCTCTAAAGTTACATGAGATAAAGCAACCCAAGAACATTTAAAACCCATAAAGAAATAAATTATTTAAATTAACTGAAGAAGAACAATTGCCAGAAGCGATATATATATAATATTTACTGCTCTACTGTGGAAAAGAATATATTCTTGTACACTGACAGTCCTGTCGTTTTCCACTAGATTTAAACCCCCGTAGAAAAACATAACTCAACGGTCAGTCTTTGTCATCACGCTATAGAAGTTGCCCACCACCAGCGGTGAAATCCAGAAGACCACTACCTTCTCATCACTATACCGGTGACAGTGCCATCCCATAGAAACTTTAGATAATAATCAAAAACGAACACTAATGCTTCACCTTCCAGCGATTACGGGAAAATTTGCTAAACGCCAAACCCGCTAGTCAGGGGCTCGAAAACGAAAGAAAAGACTCATACAATTATTGAGTATTTACTTGCCTGTTTGTGTTATTCTATGGAGTGCCAGATTCAACGATCGGTAAGTGTTAATGAGTGTGATGGCCATCGCTAGCGTGAATGAATGAATGAGATATATTAGCTAAACTAATAATTTTCTTTACTTGGTAAATATCCTTATACTGTATTCCTTGTATTGTTCTCTTAAAGTGGGGTTGTTTACCTTTTCTTATTTCCCTCCCTTAAATCTGCTTAGTCAAGGGATAACTTGGAGAATACTAGGACTCTGTTCCTACACCCCATACCAAATATTGTAAAACCCCCTATCAGAATAATTTAATCTATCTTTTGGGTTAAATTATCTCTTTCTGATAACCACTTGTCTTTGGACTGGGTTTTTTGTTTCTATACAAGCGGGAAGGGCATATTGGGATACTACTCTTCCAAATAACCCCCCCCCCCCCAAACCTTGTTATTTGTATTTTTCTGTAACTATGATCTTTGACTGTACCATGCTAAATGTTGTGATTTTGGTTTAAATGATAAATAAACGCCATAAACCTTATATTGCTGTGTTGGCCGACCCATTACCCCATATATGTTATATGTAGTTTGTATTCACGTCTGTATGTTTGTAGCACCAAATTGGTGTGTGTACATGAGTGTTGAGTAACTGGCAACAATTGTTTAGCCAGGAGAGGTTTAGGAGTCTACAGATAAATAAAATTGTCGTAAGATAGGCAAATCGGAGAAACTACCCGATTTCAGAGACTGTCCTTACTCTTTTCAGCACCCTTGTGAATCAACTATCCATTTCTTAACCCTTACTATCACAGAGCCTTCACCATCATTCTTCACTCGAACGGGACCACTATTTCTAAGACCTATCTCAAATAAAATTACGACATTCCCCCATTCCATAGATTTAGCATTAAAATCGCCAGCAATTAAGCACATCTTGTTACGTTCTTCGGACTACTTTGTCAGGAACTCCCAGCTATGTTCTTCCGAAAGGCGATCCACACGCGCATATAAATTGAAGATAGGGCTTTCTTGGCCGCTTTTATTCATCACAAGCCCCTGTAATTCTGCATCCTCATTAGAATGGACACTTGTATCTAGACATGCATGAGGGAGTTCATCTTTCACATACATCGCTTGCACTCGTTTGCCAGCCAACACGGATTTGTATAACATCTGTAACCGGTGCACTTGACAACAGCATTCACTTTTAAATGTGTCTCCTGGAACATTAATATATCAAAATCATAAACGATAGTTTGAATTATAGCTGCCCGCTGTTGAGGCACTTCGACAATTCCAGTACCCGGCCTGTACGTAAGTATTTAATAGAGGGTCTGTCCGCTTTCTTTCTTGTTTTTCTTACCAGCGCTTCTTTTTTTCTCTCCTCTTCTCCCCCCTACCTCTCCTTCTGCATCCATGTTTCTTCGTTACATTTGCCGAAGGCATCGGCGACAGAGCACTATCCCCGTAGCTCCCGCAATAATTCTTATTTGTTGCAAAATTGATCTCATTTTTTAAAGATATGGTGGAAATAACCTGGTAAAGCCACCATGCCAGGGAAAACGCAAGGGGTGTTCCTTATGATGTCCGCCCGCATTCCAGACCCCCAATGTTTAAGACTAATTTCCCATTAGCCAATCAGCCTCTCAGAACATTGGAGCACCTTAGGCTTGGGATCATTAACCAATGACTATGACAGAAGAAGCATTTATATGAGTATTACCATGCTTATTACAATGTGAAGACATTTGTTGAGAACACCATTATTATTAAAACATGTGAAGAAATTACACGTCATCTTTTTGTGAACAGATTTTATCAAGATGGCTGACAAAGTCGTTAGCTGCACTTTTAAAAAAAAACATGCCCTCATTCAGGCATATACTTAACATGCAGACATCGAGTGTTGCACAAAAAGGGGGACGTCTCCTCACATGAATATACTGGCTCGAACCAAGTCAAACACTTACGTAAAACGAAGGAAAACAGACTAAAAAACTCAAATCACAAACTAGGTCAGAAATCTTGAACCGGAAGTTCAAGTTTATTTTTGTGTACGGTGTGGAAACTTGCTCCGTAGACAACGTTGCTGTTGTCGTAATAGATAAAAAGTTTCTTAAAAGAATAACTACAGTAGTAGATTAATTCTGTATGAAAGACATTAACTGTTCAAAGCTCTAATAAGACCCCAGGGTGGTACACGGGCCAATAACAGAACATGTCAAACAAAAACGGCATTCCACAAAATTAGACTTACTTACTTAGTCGTTCCTCTTCTACCGTGAGGTGTAGAGGTTTGGAAGAGAGAGCGCCGTACTATCCTATTGGCTGTCTTCCTCCTGGCCTGGTTCCATTCTAGTCCTTGGTCCTTCAAAGATTGTCTAATGTTGTAATCCCAGCGGACTCTGGGTCGTCTTGGGGGTCTGGATCCCTGGCTTTTAGTTCCCCATGCTTGTCGTGGTAGCCGATCTTCTCCCATTCTGCAGACATGGCCAAACCATCTTAGTTGGGACTGTTCTACTTGGGTCTGCAGAGGTTGGGCTTTTAGGCCTTGGCGTATCGTCTGGTTACGGACCATGTCTCTTCTTGTTACTTCTATCACCTTCCTCAGATACCTCATTTATGAGGTTCGGATCTGGCTTTTGTGGGTTATATGAGTTTTACCATGCTTATTACGATGTGAAGACATTTGTTGACGACGCCATTATTATTAAAACATATGAAGAAATTACACGTCATCTTTTTGTGAACAGAATTTATCAAGATGGCTTGAACAACCCACAAAATTAGAAAACGTTATAAACCTTTCCTGACGGACTTAACTAAAAGAATGCTTAATTAATATATCGAACCACTTTTATTGTATGGAAATGAGGCATGGACAATGAGCAAAACAATTTAAGTATTCAGTACCTGCGACTGATGTTTTCTCAGAATAATGGTATGATTACATGGAGTACTCACATACAAATACTTATGAAGAGCTATTGACACAAAAACAGTCACAAAGACGAGGGCAAACGAGTCACATTGTATATGTGTTGGGATAAGAAGCACTCGCAAACATTGTAACAATAGGTACATTTTGAAGAAATAGACAGACTGACACAATGGCCTGGGAAAACTTACCTATCAGAAGTTAAGAATAATATTAAAGTCTGTGAAAAGATCAAATTGCTTACGTCTCATCTTGTTGAAATATAACTTGATCGATGCTGTTGTCCTTTTCACTTCTGTTTCACATCTGCCGTCATCTGTTAATACGTGTACAAAATATGACTAATGTTTCACGTGGTCCGTTATTTTTCCGTATACCTTTTGTTTGAATGTGACTTTACATCTGCTTTGTTAATGATCATTGTTTCCGTGCTCTCGGCGTTAATGTCTAATCTATATTACCAAAGCTGCGATATATTATTTCACCAGCACATTTCTATATGGCAGCGAGACATGGACAACCTATGTTAAGCAAGAAAGAGGACTCAATACCTTCCATCTAACGGTGTCTACGCCACATTCTTGATATTTTGTGGAAGGACAAAGTGACAAATGTCGAGGTGTTGTCACGTACTGGCCTTAAAAGCATATGTATAAACTGCTTAGACAACAAACACTACGCTAGCTTGTTCATGTCCGCCGCATGGAAGATGGTCGCATCCTGAAAGATACCTCCTAAGGCAGATTATTCATGGCAAAAGAACAGTTGCGCAATCGCATCTGAGGTTAAAAGATGTGAGCAAGAGATATGTGTGTGCACTGGACATAAATCCAGCATCGTGGGTGGATGAAGCTGCTGATCGCACAATTGGCAATACTCCTTACAGTGCCACGTCAGATTGGGCAAAAAGAAGCTCTCACAACGAGCAGAAGAGAGAAAAAAACGTCGAAAGGAACACCAGGAAATAAGCAGCTAAGGCTGTCACCTCAGGGGCGCATTCCTACAGTCAGTTATGACTGAAGGAGCTATTATTATTATTATTATTATAAACCGCTTCTCTTGTTTAAATTCTCCAATGGTTCTTGTATCTCTTCTTTGCTTTTAGCTAATAAAACAGTACCATCTGCATTTCTAAGAATGGTTTTTGACTTTCAAATGGTGTTTAGTTCTGGCACTACTTCATCTGTGTGATTTATCCTTCTTTCTATGGTTAACTAGACAAGGGGACAATAACCATTTTTGTCTTACTCCTCATTTTTCAATCAATATATGGTTAACAACTCTTGCTAGAATTGTCACTGATTGCTCAAAATGTAGATAGATTACAAATATGTTTGATGTCTTTTGCATCACGATCTTTTCCATCATAAATTTACTATGATGAACTTTGCTTTTTTTTGTGTCTATAAAACAAAAACGAATGGTTTTTGATCTCAACGTAAGTTTCGTCCAGTATCCTTCTACAAAATATTACTTATCTGGTTCCGTGTGCATATATGTTTCTACGTAGGTGTTTGTTTGTTTGTGAATATTTGTTTGCTTCTGTGTATACGCACTTGAAATAAGCAGAATAGCTAATGCACCGTAAATCCGTTTATCATGCATTGTCCAATGGTCACAAAGAAGACAAATTCGTATCAGTATATACGTTATGCTAATGGGCGTATTGTACACTGGACAGATCAGAATTTATAGATTCATAACGTTTTACCATCTGTCGCTTATTGACAAACTTGGAATTTCCGGACCATTTGCTGATGACAAGAGCTAAAAAGAAATGCAAATATTCTCATTTGTAATTGTTTCCTACCTATGCTTATAGATACTTATAAGAACAATGGTTTAATGAATTATACGTTAAGAGTAGGTCACTGTGCGCCATATGCTTGTGAAATAGTTAACAATTGTTATTAACTGGTTCATCTCTGAGCATAATCTACTCCTTCACATTGTTCCGAGGTCACGTCCTCAGGAAGTTTGTCATTAGTAGTAGCAATAGTAGTAGTAGTTGCAGCCTCTTCAGTCATAGCTATGGGAATGCGCCCCTGAGGTGATAGCCTTTAGCTGCTTTTTTCGGCGTGCTCATTTCTCTTCTGCTTGTTATGAGAGCTTCTTTTTACTCAATCTGACGTGGCGCTGTAGGGAGCATTGCCCCTTGGTGCAATAGACAGCTTTATTTTCCTAGGTTGCTGGATTTATGTCCAGTGCCTTCATGTCTCTCTTGGACACGTCTTTGAACTTCATCTGCAATTCTTTTGCCATCTTCCTGTTGTCCGTAGAAGATAACTTTAGAGATGAGACCATCTTCCATGGTGCGGACATAGGCAAGTCAGCGTAGTCTACGCTGCCTAAGCATTGTGTGCATGCTTTGTGAAGATATTACATAATAACATAGTTCAGAGGCGCAGACTTGGTAAAATGCAAAACAGAAGGAAAATAAAACTTGCTCAATCAACGTCTTCTTCTGTTGCAAGTAACATGTCAGCTAATGTGGGGGATTAGAAGGTCTCTTTACAATCTTCTGCCCTTGGTGCTGTTTATCAGTTCTGTTGTTAACTTGTTTCCATGCCCTGATTTCAAACACTCCAGTATCTTCTCTATTTTTTGTCTGAAATCGTATCACTAGGCTGTATTTAAAATCTCAGCTAAAAGTCATCAGGAACTGAAATTTAAAACCGTAGATAAAATCTTATCACGAATGCAAATATAACATTAAAGGTAAAAATTCATGACACACAAATCTAGATCTAAATTCATTGCTAAAAATCTTGTTACGAATCTAGATCTAAAATTATAGGTACAATTGATATCACACAAATCTAGATCTAAAATCATTGCTAAAAATCATATCACTACTCTAAGTCTAAAATCATGGCTAGAAATCATGTCACGAATCTAAATTTAAAATCATAGGCAAAAGCATACAACGAATCTAAATCTAAATTTATATCACGATTCTAGAAATAAAATAAGGTCTGACATCATATCACGAATCTAGATATAAAATAATAGGAGAAACAATATCCTGAATCTAAATTTAAAGCTACTGTATAACTAAAATCCTACCACGAATTTGGATATAAAATGGTGAGTAAAATCACATCAGGAATACAGATGTAAAATAAAGGGTAAAATCATATCACAAATCTAGATGTTTAATAGTAGGTGAAATAATATGACGAGTCTAGATTTACGATCATAAGTAAAATCAAATCCCGAACCTAGATCTAAAATAATGAATAAAATCTTATAACAAATTTAGATCTAACATCGTAGGTTAAATCATAGGACAAGAGTGAAACAAATTTAGATCTTACGTCATAGATAAAATCATAGGACAAGAGTGAAACCAAATTTACATGTTACATCATCGGTAAAATCAAAAGCACAGTAGCGAAATGCTTAAAGATACGAAGAAAAACGTCACAGCAATCCAGAAATGACTTTTAACGTGACATCTTTCATTTCACTAAAAAATGCATGCATGGTACTGCCTAGAGCCCCTTTATCATATTATATGATAAAGGGGCTCTAGTACTGCCCAGACCGAATACGGGACTGGTGCGCCAGTCAATAGTCTGACGCACAGAGTAACCATGGCATGCTGTTTCAATCGGCCAAATTTGATGTAGTTTGCTTTGGTGCAAAATCAACCATAAATTTTTTGAAAATAAATGGGAATCGACATATCAAAATCGTTTGTGTTGCCAGTGAGGGGCCACAACTTTTGCTCGCTAGTAATTTTTATTTTGGGTCGCCTTCCGTAGCTCAGGCAATAAGGTTTTAGTAGCCTTTGTTTTCCTTTAGTGTTTTTCTCCACTCGATCAATACGTCTCGCTCTTTTTTTGCCCTGACGTTCCTTTCAATGGCACATCTGGTTTGCACGTTTTTTAGAGCCCGATAAGTATGTTGTACTAATAGTACTTTGATTTTTACTAACTTTTTCGGTCCAATCTTGCTGTGAAGCGTTTTGAGGAGCTCAAGTTTTTGATTTTTTTTTATTGAATAAAGCATGTCGCACTGGCAAATGTGAGCCGGTATTGTTGTTGGAAATCTGTAAGTGTCTAGCCATCTGCCGCTTTGTCTTCCTCGTGTTCTAAAACCTGACCTTCTACTGTAGTAGGAGCTTACTTGTAATTGATCGTGCTGCATTCTCATGAGATAACCAAACTACTTTATTTTCTGTCTCTCTATATACGGTAATTTGTGCAGGGTGTAGTTCCCACAACTTTTCTGATGCCATCATTTCTTTTATACTGGACTTAAATAAAAACTAATATTTCTCCCTAACAGTTCGTTCTAAAGAAATAGCGTTGTATTCCTTGTGTCAGAGTTTCTGATTCAATGAATTCAGTTACTAGTATGTCACCCATGTGTTACCAGGGCCTGAATGGGGAGCAAAGAATAGTAATACTGTCACGGATTGGATCCCCTGCTTTGCAGTAGTGGTCCAACAGTGACCAAAACTCAAGAGTATCTAATATTGGCTTCCTAGGTATCTACCTGCGCGCAAGATTACTCTTATCAGAGATGTAGATAGAAGGTTAATGACACTTCTACCTTAAGGGAGATCACAAGATATTTCATGAAGTCACCAACAATGTTGCATTGGGCTGAACAATTGTTAACTCATTACATCTGGTCCGTCGCCTTTCGTGAAGGAATTAAGCAATGGTTCAAGCCCCCAGTTGGTGTAATCCAACGAAATTCCTCGTATAAGTAATATTTCTGTTTAGAGGTAAATATATGTCTAGGTATATAAATATAAATAAATAAATATAAATATATATATATATATATATATATATATATATATATATATATATATATATATATATATATATATATATATATATATATATATATATATATTCTGGCTCATACGTTTGCTTTCATACATATAAAAAACTGGAGCGACTACGCTTGTTTAGTTTTAAAACAGCATGTAACAATTTTAATAATGTATTAGCCTTTAACAGTTAAAATAAATATGGAAAATAAATTTGGTGAAATTTAGATAAAGGTTTTCGTTACGGAGACGTAGGTGAGGATTTATCAAAAGTCCGTTGCTTTCGCCTATTTTACAAGAAACTTAACTCTAGTTGAGTCCTGCAGCTGTGGTTCATCAATTCTGTGATGACGAAAGCCTTCTCCACACTATCTTCCAGTGTAGACGGTTAGGGTGGATGCTTTTCTCTCACAAAGAGGCGTTAGTACCACAAATCATGTGATGGCTTGTAACCACGAACCCACAATTTTGGGAATCACAATCTCCTTCCACAGATTTAGACTGGACACAGCTCTGTATTAGATGCTTCGAAATCCCTTTGGTCTGGGAAATTACAGTTAATTCCTCTGATGGCGGGTGTTCTGCGAAATCACTGGCCTGGGAAAACTTTTCTTTAATTCCTCTATGACTTGTGATCAAATTCCTACGTTTCCAGTCTTGTATTTAAAATGCGGGTTTATTTGTAAACTCCTAAGTTGCCCAATACTCGATCTGTTACTTATAGTTGTGGAATTTCTAAGCCCAATATCTCTTTTTTCTTTCTGGCTTTTAGGAGTCGCGAGTCTGACGTTTGCGCTGCAGTGTGTGTACTTGCTTTGATTTCACTCCATCATATCTCACAATCCTCAGTTCAAATACTAGCAGTGTTTCCGCCTAATTTTCCAATGAGGTACATTGTATGTTGCGGTTTCTCAAATCAACCAATCCAATTGAATCTCGTTCAGCACTGCGTGGGTAGGGGTGCTTCAAATTAAAAAACTACCCTCACGTGTTTCAAAAAATATTAAATTTAAATCCACGCGTGACCTCTTCATATCGTTGCGTCAGACTTCCGCCGACATCTTGTGCTATCTTCACAAACAGATGTTGCGCACTGATACTGCCCCGATGCTATCGTCTGCAAATCATGAGTTTTCAGACAGATTTATCTGTAACCTCGATACAGAACGTACATCGGAAGCGAGTACTTCATTATCTCCCGTCTTGTGCAAACATAGCGATAGTCGCTGGCCATCGGGAGTCAAGTGGCGGACCGTTAAGTTCAAATGGATCAATCAATAGAAATGACTGTCTCTATCAAATGTGGCCAGACGAGTTAAGCGAAAACGTATCAGTCTCTGATAGGTCAAATTACATGGCATTATTACAGTTCTGTGTGGGATCGGCTCAAAGCAAACATGGCACTAGCCAGTAACAAATAGGGGTGTGGAGTGTTAGAGACTTCACCCTCCTAGATCCAGTACAGAGAGTAAATAATGGTGCATAAAATATGCCACATAATAATGACAGGGGACAGAAAAATAAGATAATATCACTCGCAAGGGAATGTAATGCAATCCTGCCGCAGTGGACTTGAGATCGCACAACCGTATCGTCACAAATACTGTTCCCTTGTCCTGAATCCAAACGGTAAGAGAGAGAGAGAGAGACAGAGAGAGACAGACAGACAGACAGACAGACAGACAAACACACGGAGAATAGAACTGGAGACAGACATGAATGAGATAAAGAATACATGGAAATACCTTGATATGATAGTACGGGACAAGTAAACCTGGCATAATTTTGTTGGAGGTCTTGACCTCTTGGAGGGCTGAAGTGTCATGATGATAAACATGTCTTTTAAATGTTAAAAAAACCGTTTCCGAATCTCATAGTGATAATGCTGATACGGGAATAAACTTACATTGGGCTCGAGGTCCTTCTGATATATATTTTGATTATTACACAATGAATCGGACACTGAGTCAGATCAGGTGCTGATAGGGGTATGACTATTCAGTACCCGTCCAAAGCCGTATTCTTCAACATGAATGATACTACAAAGGCCAGGTTGGACGATTCACATAAATATTTATTACACATCTTGTAGCTCCAAACAAATCTTGATAATATGCACATTAGGTTATGGCATCAACTAGACAGTCTCTAGCGTCGACGTACAATCTTGTAACTGGAACAATGTCGAAGACATTTACAATTTTATTATAATAATACAACTCACGTTCACCAGGTCAAACATCATTCCTCTTACATAAATACTGGCATCATCGCACGGAGGCGTATGGATGATCCAGAGATGGAATACATAGGAATATGACCATAAAATCTTCAAACACTCAGGAGCATAGAACACATACGTCCAACACCTTGAAAAGACACACAGCGAACCCCAGCAAAGGAACGCTCAACTCAGCAGACGGCAAAATCTGGCGTATGCCATTTCTGCCACCAAAAGTAATGACGTCACTTCCGGTATCCAGGGTCAACGGCACGTAAACAAATAAACTACATGTCGAACTGAATCGATATCGACATACATGTTATGAACTTTAATCATAACATTTACTCCCCCCCCCCCCTCCTCTCGTCAAATAATGGATACGAAGTTTGCATTATTTACGTGGTGTGAGTTCAATCATCACTGAAGTGAAAAGATGGTATCATCAAATTTCACTGTACCCAGGTTTGTGCTCCAGAGTAGGCAAATAAGCACTCAAGGTATGGAAATTAGTAACAAATTTACTAACACCATCGACTACAAAGGATACAATTCATTTAACAACAATGTGAGGTAGCCATAGCAAAATCAGCCAACATGTAAAAAAATGATTATATCAGTCCAGGCACTATCATACCGCACACCATCCAAAACACCTAAATGTCCCGTCAGGTAACATTAGTCACTGAGTCTCAAAATGCAAAGCATTAAACTTAATTAAATTATATAATAGAAACAATAGATGACATGAGGCAGACAAACAACCAATAAAGTTTATGACTGCGACATTTTGTCAAATGAATAACATTATATGTACTTCAGAATATTATGTCATGAATGTAACATTTTAATGGTAAGAGACGCAAGGCAATCCTGTATGTAACACATTAGTGTGAGCAATAGAGAAGACTATGCCTCTGTGTTGTACTAATAAACAATAGTATGGCGTATTAGCCAATTAATGTAGACAAGTCTAGTGTGAGTGTGACAAAATTGTGTCAAAACCTCAACAATTTCTAGTGAATTCACATTAATCACTACTTAATATTATATAAAAATGTTCAAGTCCATGATGCAAAGTCCTTTCGAATGAATAAATGTTCATACAATATTCCTAGACGTATGTAGAATTAGATTCTTGACAATGTCCATGATTGTCCACCATGTGATGTATTGTTATGATCAATCCAACTGTTTATAATCACAGCACCTTTCCATCGAAAAATAGTCCGATAGGCAATTTACTTGTTGTGTCCCTTTGATATTTTCGAGTCAATCATTTCAGCATTATGTTCCTTTATTTGGAAACGTAAGTCATTTCACTTCAGAATGACACAATATGTTCGCATAAAAAGCTCCTGAAATGACATCCTTTGTAACATTTTACCAAAGTTATGCTTGTAGGTCTGTAAGTGGCATATAAGCAATATCATTCATCCACAATATCCGTAAGTAATGCGCTTTCTCATATCAGCAATGTTTCTTTATTTGCAGATGCAACCATGTAGCATAGTTTTCAGCATAGTTAATATACACAATGTCAGAGACTTTTTCAATGATCATAGTTGCTGTGCCAATGTACAGTGGCATACGAACACGTTATTATACATGAAATATTTTCTTGATCATGACATCATGAAGTATGTATGTAGATTAGATGCAATTCTGTGAATCACCTGTATTCGTAGAGTTGATAGGTGATATAGAATGTTTGATGCACCTAAACAACACATCAGCTACGACATTTTGGCTTCCCTTAATGGCTTTTATTTCGAAGTCGTAGGGTTGAAGAGCCAGCGAGGCTCTAGCGGCCCTTTCATTACTGACTCTAGCTGTTTTGAGGTATGAAAGTGCTTTTTGGTCTGTCTCCAGGGTAAATCGGGCTCCCATCAGGTAGCGCTGCAATTTTGTGAAGCAAAAGGCAATCGCTAGTAGTTCTTTTTCCGCAATAGGATCCCGCTGCTCTGCGGGCGACAATTTTCGGCTTACATACAGTGTTGGATGCATGAAATCTTCAAACTGCTGCTTCAATGTTCCCCCGATTCCTGCATTTGACGCGTCAACTCTGAGGGTAAATGGAAAACGAGCGTCAGGTAATCTCAAAATTTGCAATTTAGAAAACAAACATTTAAGAATATTTAGGGAGACATTACACGGATGTGTCCAGATGATCTTGTTTGGCGAGTTTTTCTTTACCAACGAGGACAGAACTGAGGTGATATCTGAATGATTAGGTAAGAATTTTCTATTGAAATTCACCAAGTCTAACAGACTGCGAACTTCTTTCTTAGTTCGAGGAATTTCAAGATTTAAGATTTTCGAGATAGTAGAATCCTCAGGTTTAAGAAATCCACCTCCTACTTTAAGACCAAGAAAAGAAATTTCAGTGAATCCTATTCTCGTATTAGAAGGTCTAGAAGTAAGATTATGTAGACGCAAGGTCTTCAACAAAGACTGAATGCCCACTGTGATAGCGTGTGCGAGATTATGATGATGCTATTGTGATATGTGATCACTGTCTTGTACACTCGCAACCGACCCGATCAACAATAAAACTCTTGATTCTAAGGCAGGGGCGGTATTTATTTATACAACCCATTCAGTGACAAAGAGCACACTGAAGCAAACATTAAACAAATAAACCAACAAACAAAACACCCAGCCAGTACTCTATTGCTAATGTGTCATGTCTTTGTTCTTCTGCTACCCACACAGGGCGCCTCGTATCTTTGTTTTCTCTTGTCTGGACTGATCTTCAAATAGGCTCTTCGCCGGCTCGCTATCTCTTTATATAGCCCTAGGGCTAATCACTCACAAGAGTAGTGCGCGTGCAGTAATTGGGTCACTAAATAACACACGCGATTATCGCTCTAGAAATAGCGAAAACACAAATATAACTCACAACTATCAAATATAACACACAACTATTTATAGGCTTTATTGTGGCCTAGTAATAAATCTTCTCCTTGAAGATAATGTGGTAAAAAGACACTAAACCACAGAGACCATGGCAGTGACAAGAGGGCGCTGTCACACTACAACATGTTCATCCCAAGTTCGATGAAATACACAAATATCATCTATATAAGTGATTAAATCCTCACGGTCAGAAAAAAGTTTTAGCATCATGCGAACAAAGGTAGCAGGAGCGTTAACAAGACCGAAAGACATAAAATTGAATTGAAACAATCCTAGAGGTGTAGCGAAAGCTGTATAAGGCTTAGCTTTGTCTGATAATGGCACTTGCCAATAGCCTTTTGACAAGTCAAATTTCGTAAAGAAAGTAGCAGGAGCCACTTTGTCCAGAAGAGAATCTAACAATGGTAATGGTTCCGCGTCTAAAATAGTCAGGGCATTTAAACGCCTGAAATCTATGCAAATACGAATAGATTTATCTTTTTTCCTAATCAATACCATATGAAAACTGTAAGGTGAACGTGATGGGGTAATGATATTTAACTTGATCATTTCTTTTATTTCATCTTGCACCTGCGATTGTAAATGAATTGGTATAGGATAAGGCTTCAATTTTATAGGTCGAAAATCTGTTAGTACGATATCATGTTGAATGATATCTGTATGCCCAGGAACATCCGTGAGCACTTCAGAGAAAGATTGCATTAACTGAGAAATTTGCTTCTTCTGATGAGAAGCAAGAGTTGGTGCAATAGAAACATCTCTCCAACTTCCAGTAGCTAAAAGATGTAAGATTGGTAATGATAAAAGTGATTCAGTACCATCACATAAGTCAGACTTGTATAACCACTAAAGACGAGCGACGATCAACAGATTCGTCAATAGCTTCAAAGACTGCTTAAGATGTGGAGGACGTGTATGAAATTGCTGTAACATATTAATATGAAACGTTTTTTCCTTCCCATTACAAGATAAAATATAGTCAACATCTGACAATGTATCAATGATTTCATAAGGTTCTCTCCATGACACAAGTAATGTGTTGTCTTTGTTTGGTAATAATACATAAGCCTCATCATCCGGCCATAATTGGCGCAGTTTCCTGTTTTGATTAGCAAACAAACGAGCCTTTAATTTTGCCTTTTCTGACGCCTGCACTGCTATTTGGCATGCGTCGATAATCTTTTTTTTTTCATATTGACCACATATTGGTATGAGGTTTGAACCTCTTCATTCATATCAGCTCCAAACAACAATTGTTTTTAAATGGACATAGGTCCCCTAGGTTTCGCACCAAAAACCAACTCAAATGGAGCGATCCAGGTGTTTTCGTTGGGAATTTCTCTGTAAGCAAATAAAATCGCGGGCAAGACCCTGTCCCAATCCTGTGGATATTTAGTGGTAACTTTATCCAACATCTGCTTTAAACTCCTATTTAGCCTCTCAATTTTACCATTTGCTTGGGCGTGATATATTGAGCTAAGAGAGTGTTCAATACCGAACTCTTTCATCACCTGTTTCATTGCATCAGAGACTAGCTGGGATTCCCCGTCTGATAGTATGTATTCGGGAAAACCCAATCTGCTGAAAATTAAAAATAGCGCATCCGCAATGTCAACAGTAGTTGTAATTTTAAGAGGTATCGCTTCTGGCCAGCATGTGCACATATCAATGCATATTAGCACGTATTTATGCCTTCTAGCTGATGAGACCTTTAATGGACCAATAAGGTCAATAGCTATCTTTGCGAATGGACGCAAAGAAATATCAGCTGCCTGGATCGGCGCATCATGTTTAGGTCTTTTTGTTGCCACACCTTGGCACACTGTGCATGTGCGACAAAAAGCCTTAACATCTTTCGTCACACCAGACTAAAATAAATCCGACAAAACCCTCTGCTTTATTCTTGCAATACCCAAATGACTCGCGCAATTAATGTCGTGGGAATGCCGTAAAACAAATAGTCTGAAACTATCTGGTACCATAATTTGTTTTTTACAGATGTAGAACCCTGAAAATGTCTAATCAAAATACCATTTCTTAAAGTATACCAGTGTTTAGCATTATTATTAAACATCACATCATCTGATTTTGCAACTTGAAAAAATGTTTTCAAGGAATCATCATATTGCTTGAATGAAAGACTCCTTATCAATAAGTTCCACCTGGAAATTATCATCACTTTCCTCTTCCTCATCCTTATTTTCTTCATCATCATTATTTTCCTCATTATCATTATTCTCATGAACATTATTATGCTCTTTATCAATCACCACCTCTTCAGTCTCATTCTCATCATTCATCACCTCATCTACCACATTATCACTTTGGATGTGACCATCCAATTCAGCAGGAGCTTGAGCTCTGGTTGTAACAGCATTTGCACATATGAGATGCTGTTGTTCCCTTTTTTTTAATATCATCCTTTGTACATTCACGAATGCCAGGAATATTTCCTAAGGTAATTCCTGCGATGGGACTATTCAACAGGCACACGAGCGTTCTCCCTGTAAAGTACGGAGTATCCAAAAATACTTCCGCAGTTTGATAGTATTCCACTGTGCCTCCAAATGTAATGCATTTCACCTCTCTTCTTGTATAATCTGACTGATCCACCAACGACCTGCGCACTCCAATCGTTGTGCAGCCTGTGTTCCTCAAAAGTGACCCTAGTTTGTTGTTCACAAAGATTTTATTATGCACCAGTGAACCATCATATGTAGACATGACTGGTAATGGATGTCCACATAGAAGCCTTGGGATTCCCTGTAGCTGAAACAAAGAGTTACATTCAGAACTATTAGCACTGTCGGATAAATCAACACTTCATTCATTTGCATGAGATAAACCATTATTCTTAACTGGATTATTGTCACCAACATGTGCGACAGCATTTGAACGTTCAGGGTTCCTTGACTGTCTAAAGTTATTGTTCTGTAGAGAACCTCTGTTATTAAAGGAATTGTCATTATTTCTATAAAATGACCTTTGTCCTCTGCCTGATATGGTATTATATCCTCCTCTATTCTGAAAATCATTAGGCCTGAATGATGACTGTTGATTATAATAGCCATCATCATAAGAACTATAATTTCTTTGAGGCTGTAGGAATTTTTTGTTAAAATTATATCTGCCTCTGTTATTGCTATAATTACGATTTTGATTAACTCTATGTTTTTTGTTTATGCTGTTTGATTTCTGCCTAAGTGTATTGTAATTTACAGTTCTGGCAGATGCCACTGGCAAAGAATCCTTAATGTTATTCTTACTAAGGTTCCTACCCGGATGTGCAACTTGAAATTGACGGTCAAGAGTTTGAAGGTTAGATACATTGTCTGGTTTCATCTCCTGCAGGAATGACGAAAAGTCTCCACTGATTGAAGACAAAACCTTGTCTCTCAGAATAAAATCAGATAGCCCTCAAAAGTTTTTTCAATCTTGGACAAGTCAACCAATCTAGAAAAGTACAGCTTAACAGATGAGATAAATTAAGTAAAATATTTTGCTAAATCTGGTAATAATGACTTAAATTTTAACCTGTAGCCATTTTCATCCAATTGATACTTCTTCAGTAGCAAGGCTTTTACAGTATCATAGTCTTTTCTAGTCTGATCATCTATAGTACAGACTGCAGTTAGTGCCTCACTTACCAATAAGTTCATGAGCCAACTAGACCAAGTAGCTCTATCAATTTTAAACTCTTAGCAATATGTCTCATATCTATTTAGAAAGCATGAAATATCAATGATATTTGAGTTAAATTTTTGCAAATTGAGCTTAAAAGTGGAAGCATGGTCTTTTGTTCCAGCCTCACCATTCATTGTATTAACCATAGGTTGTTGAAGTCTTAATATCTCCAACTCAAGATCGGAAATTCTAAGCTCTTATCTCAGCGTGAGCTTGTTGGGCTTTTAATTCAGCCTGAGCATAGGCCAATTTTTCTTTTTCATAAGCCATTTCTTCTCTCCTTAGCTAATTCTTCTTCTCTCTTTTTTTAGCTAATTCCTCAGCTCTTTTTTTCAGCTAATTCTTCAGCTGCTTTCATCTCCTCTCTCTCTCTCTCTCTCTCTCTCTCTCTCTCTCTCTCTCTCTCTCTCTCTCTCTGAGGGTCTTTGATCTCTGAGTTCCTTCTCCACATTCATTCATAACCCTCTACTCCCAAAGGAGTATAGGCCTTCAACAAACACATGCCAAGTCCTCTTGTCACGTGCCATTATCTCAAGTTCTTTCCATGTTTTCCTCATTATTTTCACCTATGTTTCCAGCTCTCTTCTCCATGGGCTTCTTGGTCTACCTCTGCTTCTCTTGCCCTGGGGTTTCCAGAACAAGGACTGCCTTGTAATGCTATCAACAGGTTTCCTCAGTGTGTGTCCTATCCATCGCCATCGGTTTCTTCTCATCTCTTGTTCCACTGGCACTTGTCTAGTTCTTGTCATCAGTTCCACGTTGGTAACCTTGTCATACCATTTTAAACCCTCTATTTTACGCAAGCACCCATTTATGAACATCTGTAGCTTTTTGGTAGTTGTATTTGTTGTTCTCCATGTCTCAGAGCCATACAATAGGACTGACTTCACATTTGATTTGAAGATTCTATTTTCGTGTTGGATCCGATTTCTCTAGATCTCCATATACTTCTCAATGCAATGAAAGTTCCTCTTGCTTTTTGTATTCTTATTTTGATATCACTGTCTGTCCCTCCATTTTTGTCTATATTACTGCCAAGATATGTGTACGATTCTACATCGTGTATTGGTGCTTCTTCAAGTTCAACCCTGTTATCATTACCTGCATTTATTCTCATTATCTTTGTCTTTTCCCTGTGTATTTTCAGATCCAATTGCTGTGACCTCTCATCAAGTGTTTTCAATTTGTCCTGCATCTGATTACGGTTATGGGACAGAAGAGCTAGTCATCAGCAAAATCCAGATCATCCAAATGCTTAGTCAGAATCCGCTGGATTCCATTTCTGTTGTGAGTTGTCGATGTTCTCGTAACCCAGTCTATTGCTAGTAACAAAGAAATTGAGACAAGAGACATCCCTGTCGCACTCCTGTTCTTATCCCAAACGGTTCTGTAAGCTGTTCTTAATGAAGAACTCTGCATGTCAGTATCCATATGTTTTCTTTATTAAATTAATGATCTTCAGGGGAACTCCATAATGCCTCATCAATTTCCAAAGTGATTCTCTGTCTACACTGTCAAATGCTTTTTGGTAGTCCACAAATCCGAGGTATAGTGGTGAATTCCATTCCAGACTTTTTCAACTATTATTCTCAAAGTGGCTATCTGGTCTGTACAGGATCTGTTTTGTCGAAAACCTGCTTGTTCATCTCTCAGTTTCTTGTAAATGGACTCTTTTAATCTTTCAATGATAATCCTGTTTTATACTTTTCCCGGCACTGAAAGTATCATTATTCCTCTATAATTTGTGCACTCTTGTAAATTTCCCTTCTTAAGCAACTTAACCAGATATCCTTCCTTCCATTCTGCTGGTATCTCTTCCTTTTCCCAGACTTTACCAAGTAATTTATATAACATCTCTGTAGCCATGTCGATATCTGCTTTGATGGCCTCTGCTGGAATGCCATCAGGTCCAGACGCTTTCCCATCTCTTAGAAGCGTTATGGCTTTCTTTATTTCTTCCTTCGTTGGTCTTTCACTGTTAATTTGTAGCTCTTCTTCTGCTGGCTGGATGTCCGGCGGGTTTTGTGGAGCTGGTCTATTGAGAAGGTCCCCAAAATATTCTGTCCACCTCTTCATTTGCTCTTGTATATTGCTGAGCAGTTTTCCATTCTTGCCTTTTATGAAGCAACTTGTTTGCTTGTATTTCCCTGTTAGCTTCTTTGTGCTGTTATACAGTTCTCTCATATTCCCTTTGGCTGCTGCATCTTCTGCCTCTCTTGCCAAATCCTCAATATACTTCCTTTTGTCTCTTTTGATACTTCTTTTTACTTCTTTGTTTGCTTCTGTGTACACTTCTTGAGCCTTGGCTTTGGAACTTCTGGTTTTGCTTGTGTTTAAATCTGCTTTCTTGTTTTTCCTGTCTTTTATCCTATTGATGGTTTCTATTGTTATCCATGCTTTTTGTTGTCGTTCCCTTTTCCCCAGTATTTCTTCACATGACTCATTCCATACCGTTTTGATTTGCTGCCAATAGTCTTCTGTATTCTCTGCACCTTCCAGCTGTTGGAGCACTTGGAATTTGTTGGATGTTGTGACCGCAGATGTGTCTCTTGTTTCTTGATTTCTTAGATGTCCTACATTAGATTGATGTCTATAATTTTGTATTGTTGCATATCTCTTGAGTTTCATTTTTACTTTGGCTATCAGAAGATGGTGATCTGATGTCACATCTGCTCCTCTATATACCTTTACATCCTGCAATGATGATCTAAACTTCTTGTTTATGCACATATGATGAATCTGATTTTCTGTTCTATGGTCTGGTGATATCCATGTTGCCTTGTGTATTCTCTTATGTGGAAACATGCTTCCTCCTATAGCCAGTTGATTTTAAGCACAAAAGTTTGAGAATAGTTCCCCATTCTCATTCATTATTCCTAGCCCCTGTTTTCCCATGACTTCTTCAAAGCCGGTGTTGACTGTACCTATCTTTGCATTCATGTCACCCATCAAAATTGTGATGTCTCTTCTTTTTACTTTTTCCATAATTTCCAGTAGTCTAGTATAAAATGCTTCTTTCACCGTCTCTTCTTTGTCATTGGTTGGTGCATAACATTGGATGACATTTACATTTATTTTCTTTTTATCTGTTTTAAAAGAAGCTTTTATTATTCTGGATCCAAAAGCTTCCCATTCAATGAGTGCTTTCTGTGCTTCTTTAGATAACATAAGAGCTACCCCTTCACCTTGGTGTGAACTTTCGTCTTCATGTCCTGAGGACAGCACCAATTGACTTGTGATAAGTTTCTTCCTGTCTACCCCTTTCCACTTTGTTTCACACAGTCCCAGAACCTCGATTTTATATTCCCTCATCTCTGCTGCTACTTGTGTCACTTTTCCTTGTTCGTTTAATGTCCGAACATTCCAGGTTCCAAATCTGGAAGTTCTCCTAAAAGAAAGAAGGTTAGTCAGCAAAACAGACTCCTTTCGGCTTTCTCTGTGTTGCATCATAAGCCTCCCTGCGAGAGGACCTTCCCCTGTCTTGGATGGCTGTTTTTATTTTCTTTAATTGACTTGTCCATGTTTCTCCACATAGGTCCTTAAAATCTCACCTTCCATTCCAAAGTCTTTTCCGCGTTTCATGAAATACTCTGCAGAAGCCATGATTCACAATTATTATGCTTTCCAATAGCTAAACAATAATGCAAATATTATACAATGAATATGTGAGCAGTATATCCACCAATTATTTCACCACTTCAAAATCAACCAACTGCATGTAATAATATATATTGATATAGACGTTATAATAGGAGAAATAAAAGAACAAAGATACAAACAAGATGACTGAATACAGTGACAAGAGCCAAAGTAAGAAATTGCAAATAGGCAACCAAGGCAGAAATATATGAACTATAGAACAAATGAACAAAATGCAGCTCTATCACACATATGATAAGACAAGCACGATTTTACAACATGTATGACATCTAATAAATGAAGGATAACAAGGTAAGATCAACAATTTTACAAACAATAATTTAGAAAATCTGAATAAAAATGTGCAATAAACTTGACAACAATAACACAATTTTACAATTAACAGTACCTTTACAACTAGACAAATAATGGACCTGTTTAATTCAATCAAGGCAGTAACACTCAACAATGTACGCCGGCCCCTTAATATGAACCAACCAGATGCATAAAACTACAGAACGCTTATGAATTCTTCTCGATCATACATGACGAGGTATTGAGGAAAAAATTCACAAGGCCCACCAACCTCCCACTATGCACAGAACAAGCAGATACGAAAATACATATAGGGCAAAAAAAAAAACTCTGGCAAACAGTATCATCAGCAGCACAGGCTATTTGTAACCATAAATACACTTATCTGTAATGCCAGTAAAAATTTCCTCATGGATTCCACGTCACTTTCAGCAAGGAACGATGAAAATCACTCAGTGACCAGGCTAGGCCTAGAAGTCACGAACAGCTGACTTGAACAGGACATCGCTTTGGTCCGTCATCATCATAAAAATACGCCATCTTCGGGCATCAAACTTGAAATAGGAACTCGTATTTACTGCAGGAATGTCTTTTCCTGAATGAATACTTCAGCTTTGAAGTATAATCGACAATATTTCTTTGAAAAAAGTTCATTCAACCCTTCATACAGGTTAGCAGACGATACATTTCGCCATCTTGAAAATTTTCATAAGTGCATGAAATCAATGGGTGGACTTGAAATATTTCTTCCTTTACCGCTGTAGATCAAGGATCTTTAAGCTTGGCCCCCCAACTGATACGGGAATAAACTTACATTGGGTTCGAGGTACTTCTGAAATATATTTTGATTATTACACAATGAATCGGACACTGATTCAGATCAGGTGCCGATAGGGGTATGACCATATTCAGTACCCGCCCAAAGCAGTATTCTTCAACATAAATGATACTCCAAAGGCCAGGTTGGACGATTCACATAAATATTTATTACACATCTTGTAGCTCCAAACAAATCTTGATATAATATGCACATTAAGTTATGGCATCAACTAGACAGTCTCTAGAGTCGACGTACAGTCTTGTAACTGGAACAATGTCGAGGATATTTCCATACAATTTTATTATAATAATTCAACTCACGCTCATCAGGTTGAACATCATTCCTCTTACATAAATACTGGCATCATTGCACGGAGGCGTATGGATGATCCAGAGATGGAATACATAGGAATATGACCGTAGAATCTTCAAACACTTAGGAGCATAAAACACATACGTCCAACACCTTGAAAAGGCACACATCGAATCCCAGCCAAAAAACGCTCAACTCAGCAGACGGCAAAATCTGGCGTATGCCATTTCAGCCACCAAAAGTAATGACGTCACTTCCTGTAACCAGGGTCAACGGTACGTAAACAAGTAAACTACATGTCGAACTGAATCGAATTCGACATACATGTTATGAACTTTAATCATAACAGATGCATACTATAGAGACAGTGTTGTATTCACGGCTTCGTGGTTGTTGGCTCAATGAATTATATCACCAACATGTCTTTTCAATGTGCAAGAAATTATTTCCCAGTTATTATTGTGACGACATACCCTCAAGACCCTTTTGCGTCGGTAAGTGAATTTAAATTTTTCTTTTTCTTTTTCACTTTCTGGTCCGTTATGTTTTTTTTTTTTAATACCAGAATAAATCTGCTTCCATTCTGCGCGTCATCTGTTTCTCCTCACCTTACAACTGTCTGCTTTTTCACGTCCATTTCTATATTTGGCATGTCCCTTTTTGTTTGCCGTCACCTCCGTTGAGTGCCCTCAGTTTGTAATTAAAAAAAACTATATATTTATTGTAATTTGTTTCTCAGCGACAGGAGTTTTACAGAATCTGCAGGAAAAAAAAAACACTAATGCATAAGCCAACAGCCCACAAGATCTTCTCAGAGCAAAGCAACACAAAAACGGCGGAATTTGATGGTGCGAAGCAACACAACAACGGCGGAAGTTGATGGGAAGAAACAGAAATAGATACAAAAGATGAATTATTAAAAATGGCATGTTGAAAGTATTCTTTTTTTATATAATAAATTTCCTACTGTCGTTTTCTTGTTTAGTTTACATTGCGAAAAGTCTTTCAATGAAACTATGGTCCGTGTTTGTACTTTGTGAAATGGGCTATGTTTTTCTTTTGGTAAAATTAATCAATACCAGCTTTTTAAATCATGCAGAGTTATACCATTGACATCTTAGTAAAAATTCAGTGACTTCAGCGTGTCCAAATTAGTGTATACTGTTGTATATGTACGTCTACTAAATCTTACGCCACGTTTTGCCCTGACGTCTTTGCTCCGCCCCATTTCAGTACATTATCTTCCTGTACTATATGACACTTGTATTATGTCTATTCTGTCCAAGATTGAAAACTGCTTCTCCTCATGCCTCTTAAACACTCAAACGGAGATTTGAAAAAGGAAATCGAAATAAATAACCAAAGTAATGCATCCTAAAACGTTTCTGCACTTTGTTAGTTAAGTCCTGAATTACGTAAAAACTCTTATTCCCTATTGGTCCTTGAAGGTAACTCTGAACTGTCTTAAGAAATTATAGTATTGGTTTATGTACTGTATCCAGAAATCGTTTCTTCCGCGCGTGCATGACCCGTGAATAAATAACACTGAACAGCGCATTTTGCGTGGCTTATATAAAGGGGGGAGTATAGCTTTGTTCAGATCTCAATCATTGTGGGTGCCAGACAGGTAAGCTTTCAGTTTTGTAGTTCGAGAATGTCAGAACTCCACGCTCCTATTGATGAGAAGCAGATGTTTGAAATATAACTCTCTGGCTTGTTATCGTTTTTTAATTTAATTTCTTATTAAAGAAAATGAGACCACCATTGCAGTTGGTATCTTTGTAGGAAGCCTTCACCGAATCAATTAATGTGCTCTCTCATTAGTAGTTTATGCAGCAATTTGTTTTATTATTCATAAGTTACCTTCCCCATTTACAAACTGACATTAGTTACCTCTTGTGATCGCACGTGGGAGCAGTGCATCAATTCTCTTTTCGTTTTCTCAGAGACTTCGTGGAACATTCAATCATTTAATTCAATGATTACCTTATAGCCACCGACAGATCACGGGTCTTCAGCAAACACACTCCAAGTCTTCTTATCGTCTGCTATCCGTTCAAGATCTTTCCATTACGTCTTTATCCCCTGCATCTCTAGGAGAATACAGAAACAAATGGGATGCAGAGCATCCAGGGCACAAAGTGCTGCATATTACCAGCTCAGCAGAAAAGAACAAGTGTAATGTTAAGACTCCGCGCGGACCACAACATATTGAGATATCATCTGTTCAACAAGCAAAAGATAGGAACTACCCGATGAGTGTAGATGTGGCACTGATAGATTGACTGCTGAACTTCTGCTTCAAAGATGCCCAACATATGAGGAACATAGAAAGCACTGTGACGGTATTTACTCAGTGGAATTCTATTATTTTAGTACATCTCTGTTTAGAGTGTGTGTAGTAATTTGAATGAGACAAACATGCAGTAACTTTAAAATGATTCAATCGAAGTTAAATTTGCAACATTACAAATAACAAAATTTAGTAATCACTTTAGGTTTTAACAGGAAAATAATTTGAATAGTTATGAATCGAGAAAAGTTAACATTATGGTCTTTAAGGAATGTGAGATGTTACAAGAAGTTCAAGTGGCAGCATATATTTGAACTTGGCTGCTAATGACGGTTCTGCTCCTTCTTATGGGTTGGTTCTTTTCACCCTGCTCACGCTCGTCTCTGATCAAGGTTGTCGGGGGTAGCTCGTTTCCCAAAAATGTCAAGGAGAGTCTACCACGTGGGTCCTTCGTCTGAAAGCTTAGGCCACGGTTCCCTTCTTGTTCCAGAGATGGTACTTTCTGCTGGTACCACCAATAACTATGGTAAAAGAATAGAACGAAACGCTCTTCTGAGTATGGCGTTTTCCACCCTATAGTTATTGGTTCCTATCTTCCCATACCACCATAACAATTACTCAGACTTTACCCTCGATGAGAATTAAATTTAATCACTCTGCATAAAACTTTCTTTAGATTTAAATAGAATAGCTTTCATAGTTACTTTATATTTAAATGAAAAGGTTAATAATACAGATAGAGTATGTTTACATATATATCTCCACCGATTGAAAAAGTGTTCACAATATAAATTGAATATGTTTTCATTTATGTTTTACACTGATTGAAAAGTTTGAAACTTAGATTACTTTAAAATGAATATTCACATAGACATTTAAACTGGTTTAAAGCTTGAAAACTTACATTAATTTTAAAGTGACTATGTTTATAGGGACATTTACACTGCTTCGAAAATGTAAGTATTATACTTAGAATGTACATAATTTCTTTCATCTTTCCCTCCCTGCTCCGTAGGAACCTGGGACTACTTTATGCGTTTAGTTCTCTTTACTAGCAATAAAGCAATCACCTGCTCGTGCAGTGATGGGTCATGAATCATCATTCTAAACGCTGGGGTTGCAAGCCTCAAATGACTTTGACATCCAATAGCGAGTTTCACACATTAAACCTCACATGGTAACATATACATAAATATATGTTAGTTCACATGTTAGTAATAAAATATGAAATGTAAATCACAACTTACGCCAATCCTGACTCACAGACTTTTTGCTCAGATGAATAAAAGAGACTTGAATCGACCTCTTACACGCGTCTAGGGTGTCGTTAATTTGATGTTCCCTCTCTGACTTCGTGTGGTCCTTCAGTTTCTTCAGTCCCAGTTTTCTTATTTAAAATGTTAGAGATTTCCTGGGCTATATTGTAAGTCCTGATAAATACTCCAATAAAAAGTGTCCGGTATTTTATAAGGAATTCTGAATTCTAATTCTTCACTGTAGCAGTCTGGTGTCTTGGCGATCGATTTCTCATGTGAAATAGCTTGAGAAAATGATCAGATTATATTCCCTGCCTTCCCACGCCTTCGTTTGTTATGGAGTTAAATAAACGCTCCAATCATATTCAAATAGGTCGGTGTGCCCGTATTTCACATAGGTAGTATTTTAGGGGTAAAACTGGTTTGGGGTTCTATTTCATTTAATTTAACATTCTTCTATATAAATGAATAATCCGTCGGAAAATTATTAAAGCAGGTCAGAATAGCTCGATAGGTATATATGTTATAGCGAGAATGCGTGTTACATTGGCACACCAACTAAGAAGCAGGTATTGTGCCAATGTATTAATTGTGACCAGTTAATTAAGGAGCTATTCTCCGTTGAAGGAATTAAAGGACAGCAAAGGAAGCATTCCGACGGTATTCTATCTTTTTAGTTATATAACCTATAATTGACACGTTCGAGTTCACAGAATAAATATATTTAAGTTGGCGGTATCAATATATTTATAGGTTGCTGTGTCAAGTTTGAGTTAACTGGATGATCCTCCAGAGGTATTGTTTAACTTGATCAAAGGGTACGGGATCCAGGTTCGTATTCAGATTTTGATAGTTGGAAGTAATCACAATGTAATATAAAAGGCAGTACGGTCCATTTTTTTCCTTATAGAGTTCCTAAACAATGTACAAGTCAAACTCAACAACTTCCAACAGCAGTTTAAGCAAAGTCCGACGTTGTATATGAAAAGTTTATTATAGCTTCTTTCAGATGTATGGTGGTAGATTACAAGATGATCCTATTCTCAATTCAGTAACATTCGTTTCCTCATATGAAATCATCTCATAAAATCCATTAGGGCATTTTGATGAGCTTATGTATATCTATTTCATCCTGTCTACTATGCGTAAGTCTAAGTCGAGACCTTTTACCAACCTGAAGTATATGTTGTCATAGGGCTAGGGGTCAGGTTAGCCATTATTCTCTTGCCAATATAAAGTGGCGGTCAGCAAATCTGCTAGGAACCTAAGGCTCTTGGACTATCCAGAATGACCTGGCTTTGGCTCCTGGCTTTTACTCTTCTTTGACTCTTCTTTTAGACTCTTGTTTGGCTCTCTTTTGCTAAGGGTTTTGGGCGTCAATATATACAAACTGGTTCCAAAAACTGTTTGGGGGGAAGTTGCTTTGATTTGTCAATACGGATATTCCACTAGTTTTGTCGATGTCATATTTACGTCACAAGTTTCTACACAAGTTTCTATGATAGCGAATGGTATAAGCTTTTATTCGAGGGTATTATTAATTCTGTTTAGAGGTTTTCAGGTCTCGTATCATTTCCTGTAACTGTCTAGAAGTCTTTATTTTAAAATGTCGATAAGAGGCTATGTGAAAATTACGTCATCAATAACTTGCGTACTGAAATTATTTAAAGGATAATTACTAAGCTACTAATGTGATCATCATTTCGGTTACATATACGTCCCCATGCTACAGAAATGTATCTCAAAGAGAGACACTTCCCTAGTTCTATCAACTAATAACCCAACAAACTTGCAAATCTAGTAAAACAATGGTATACATCTTTATAGTACATAAGAGGGAACATAGGGGATATCATGAAAACGCACGGTCGATATAAGGTGAATGTATGCATACCGGTCAATCTATATGAAGACATCCAAACATCAAAATTGTCCGCAACAATTTAAATTTTAACAAACAAAATTACTAATCATCGAAACGCGTATGTGGGGAAATGAGGGTACTCAACACAATGCGGCGAAAATCCTTAATGTGTGTCATCTGATGCTGGGAGGATCAAATGCAATTGAAGAATTGAAAAACTATAACACTGGTCAAAAAAAAAAATCTTGAACTATAAACGGAAAATTTGAAAATGTCCAATCATATAAGCTATTCAATCGTGTCATGTGATAATAGCGATCCAACCCCGCTGTAAAGTCACGTATAGTCGTTAAGGTGTGAATACTAATGTTCAAGACATATGGGTTTGATCTGTTTACATGTATTTTGTACCGCGGAATAAGTACTATTAAAACCGGTACGACTTATTCACAACGTGTCATATAATCTGTTGGTGACTCGATAGTGTTTGTACTGAGAATCTAGCATAGAAAACTCGGTTGTAGTCCGGAATAGAAACGCTAGGGCATCCCAATGAACGGGCGGTTTGCTCTCTGGCGTCTGGTGGAGTAAAGAGAAGACGTGAAGGTCGCTAATGGACATCCTCACTTGATATAAATCCAGACGAGGGATTTGTGGTAAGTCAATAGAGGTACTACCGAATTTGGCTTCATCAATTCAGAAATGTCATTTTATACAAATCGTGATTTTGATTGTTCTTGACGACGAAGAGTCAGATACTTCCTTTGCAAACTCGTATATAGTTGAATCACGAAGTAATAAGGTTTCCGTAGCAACGCAAAGGTTTATGTAAAGTCCAACGAGCAGGAAGTGTGGAAACATTTCCTCGAAATTCCAGTCACAGCTTGTTAGCTAATAACGACATCATTTGGGACAAAAGCATGCATTTATCCATGCGAGGTGAAACATTTGGTAAATTATTAACCGTAGGGGTAGGGAGTGAAGTATCGTCGTTAACCATGTCGACATCGTGTGAGAAGCGTTGGGGATTTGTACGACGTCTTTGCTTCGTAGGTTTAATAAAAATGTGCTCTTGCGGCAATCTCGGTAGTTTGGCTAGAGGGGTGGAATCTGAAGAGGAAGGCTCGTATTTCCGTTTATCAGGTGTCCTTCTTGATTCGTCCATACCGCACAAAGTAGAGTTAGATGCACTGGTCATCGAATCTGTGTCTGGGTGAAGACCATCTGGTGTTTCTTCATCATACAATGGAGCCATTTGAGATGATTGATAATCATGTCGATCGGTAGGTTCAGGATTGCGAAATTTTGTAACGTCTGGAAAACTCTCTTTCTGTTTATAGGACGTTGTCGTAATTCTCGCAAAGGTATATTCTCTTTACAGGAAGACGCATGACCTCTCTCTTGACGTTGAATAAGGCGTTGTCTTAGCTCCTGCAGAGGGATATTGTTTTCACTAGAAGATGAATCTCTGTTATCTCTAATACGTTTGACGAACGTATCCAAATTTTGTGAAGGGATATCGGAGTCATGGGAGGAGGAATCTGATTTGGGTAATTCATCATCAGTGGAAGATGAGGGAGGTTGCGCTAGGGTAGACAATCTCGTGGGTCTATCAGCTTGTTTTTTCGTGACAGTGAGTGGTCTGTGGTCGTCAAGACGCATCTGGGACACATGAGCTTTCGTTGTGGTATCTCTTTCTTCATTCCACAGGATGTAATTGGTTGTCGATTTTCGTTCCAACACTTTAAAACCAGGAATCCAATGGTTATCAAATTTGTTCGTTCGCACATGTTTCCGAAAATAAACCAAATCTCCAGGCTTAAACTCTTGGAGTTTTGCTGTTTTGTTCTTAATTCGTGCATTTTTTTCGAAGGCTTTTCTTACTTTCCGATGGGCTATTACATGAGCTCTATGCTTCTGTTAGAGCGTAATTTGGATAGGACATTCGCCAAAATATTTTCTCTGTGGCGCCAAAAGATTATCTAGTGGAAAAGTTGGTTCTCTTCCGTAAAGCAGGTAGAACGGTGAAAATCCAGTAGTATCATTGATATTAATTCGAATTGCTTCTAAAGCTTGATTGATATATAGGTCCCAGTATTGACCCTGTCCGGCAATAAACTTGGCTATTATATCGTGCATGGTGGCATGCATTCGCTCATTTCTCCCATTTGACTGCGGATGGTAGTATGCAGTCGTAGTATGTTTGATATTTAACCTTTTGAGAGTTGAAGCAAAGGGCTCTCCTACGAATTGTTTCCCGTTATCAGTGATTACACGCTTGGGACATCCATTTCGTGGTAAAAATTGTTGTAGGAAAACATCAGTGATGAGGGTTGATGTGGCATTTTCTAAGGGGAAACATTCTGGCCATACCGTGTATTGGTCTACGATGTGTAAAATGTATCTGTGTCCTCCTAAAGTTGTGGGGTAAGGTCCAGATAAATCCAAGCTAATAACTTCCATTGGGTAGTGCGGATAAGACATTTCTTGGATAGGGGCTCGAATAGTTCTCATATTTCTTAGCTTGCAAACCCTACATGTCCCAACATACTCTATGATATCTTTAATCATCGTGGGCCAGTAATAACGTTTTAGGATCACATCTAGAGTCTTGTCTCTTCCAAAATGCCCGTTTTCGTCATGAAACTGTTGTAATACTTTTGGAACTAGCGATTTGGGTATACATTTTTGTAGAGTACCATTGTCTCTAGAGCCAATATGATACAAGATATTATCTTCCGAAAGGATGATGTAGTCTTTCTTCTCTTTTGGATTTGTACGAACCTGTGTAATGATCTTAACTAATGTTTCATCTTTCAATTGTTCTTTCTTAAAGTCGATATTCTGTTCAAACGTTTCTGTTCCTTGGTTGTCTGATGGTAAATCAAATGTGGTTCCATGTTGTAGTTCAGGTTCTTGTGTTGTCACCTCTTCATCGTTTTGTCTTGAGTTTTTAGAGTCTATGGCATGAATTTCCTTTGTGTTATCGTCGATGTCCGATGTAGATTCAAGGAGTGGGGAGTCTGGTTCATTGGTGTCAGAATATGGAATTCGGGACAAAAGATCAGCACACGTATTCAATTTTCCAGGAATATACTCAATGGTTGTATTGTAACTTTGGAGATTTATCGCCCAGGTCTGGAGTTTCTTGGGTTGCTCTGCAGTCTTAGTTAGCCAGCTTACAAGTGGTTGGTGATCTGTTCTGATGATAACCTGGGTTCCACGGATATAAAAATCGAATTTCTGGAGGGCGTAATGGATTGCATAGGCTTCCTTCTCTGTCGTAGTCCATCTCCTCTGTGTTCGGCTTAATGTGTGGGAAAGGAAGGCTATCGGTTTTTCGTTTGGAACATTTTTTATCACTTGCGGTTCGTCTGGTGATCTGTCTTGTACAAGGCACGCGCCTACTGCTGTGTTTGATGCGTCCGTGTATATAATCATGGGCTTGTTCAAGTCTGGATGGGCTAGAAAAGGTACGGTGGTTAAGGCTGTCTTCAGGTACTCAAATGCTTTTTGGCAATCTTCAGTCCAGCGGAATTTGGCATACTTCCTGGTTAGTTTCAGTAATGGTTCAGCCACTTTAGAAAAATTGATAATGTGCTTTCGATAATACGCACAACACCCAAAGAATCCTCTTAATTGACGTACTGTGGTAGGTGGAGGGATCTTTTGGATAGCTTCAATCTTTTCACTGTCCGGTCTGATTCCGTTGGAGTTGACAATAAAGCCCAAATATTTTATTTCCTTCTGTAGGAAACGGCATTTGCTGAGTTTCAACTTTACTTTGTGCAATCTCATTCTGTCGAAAACAGTCTCGACATGTTTCAGGTGTTCTTCCATTGTCCCCTTTGTGTGGATCAAGACATCATCTATATATGCTGATGCAAATGAGTTCAGTCCTTGCAACACTTCATCCATTAAACTTACGTAAGTAGCCGGGCTATTTTTCAGTCCAAAAGGTAATACATTCCAACTATATGATCCCATGTGTGTACAGAAAGTAGATTTCTTCTTTGCATCTTCAGACAATGGTATTGTCCAGAATCCGGAGCGTGCATCTAGTGAGGTATACCAGTCTGAGTTACCCAAGGTGGCCAAAATATCATCAATTCTAGGTAGAGGGTAGGATATCGTTTTGGTGATTTTATTTAACGCTCTGTAGTCACAGCAAAAGCGAGAGCTACCGTCTTTCTTTGTTACTATCACAATGGGTGAAGACCATGATGATCTGGATCGTTCAATTATCCCAGCTGCTAGCATGTCGCCAATGGCTTTCTCCACTATCCCTCGATTCTTTAGTGGGGTGTGGTACGGTTTGAGGGTTATGGGTTCTTCAGTTGTAGTTTCTATTTCCATGGTAACGGTCGTAGTCCTTTCTAACTCTATGTCAGATAACGCAAATACATCTTGATGTTTCGTTATGAATTTTTCAAGTCTGGGTTTTAGTTCATCTGTTGTCTGTAATGTTGCTAGCAATTCTTTCGTTCTATCTGAATGAAATTTTTTCGTCATTATCCTTTCTGGTGGACAAAAGCGGTATTCTCTTTTTTGTGTCTGTTCGTCGGTGTACCTACTCTTCGAGTCTCTTGGCAATTTATCATAGAACTGGCGATTCCTTGAATATGTCCGGTTTCTTGGGTATGCATAAGATGTAACTGTTCCCACAATATTCTCTCTGTTCCATGAAGTATGGTACTTATTTTTTCTTTCATACCTTCCTTGTATGATTTCTCTATCCAAATCGTCAGCGAATAGCGAGTCAGGTTTTACATATTTCTTTCTGTTATTTGTGCTCCTTCGGTCCAGAGACATTTTTTCTTTCGACTCTCTTGTATTTGGAATGTTTCTTCTTGTTGACTCTATAGGATCTAGAGTTTTGTAAGGATGGGGATGGGATGAAGATCTTAATTTGTTTATCTGGGATTTTGGATAGACGCTCTTGGCCTTGAATAGTTTGGTCAATACATCTTCCCTTTCCGTCTGGATCTTTGCTATTACTGTACCTCTGGGAATAGTGGTGGTTGTACCTGACGTATTTAGTACCATTATTGGAAAATCTCTTCGTATATTTATTTCCACGATGCCATCTTGTACTTCTATGTGTGAATCTCCTCTATTTCTTTCATTTTCAATTTGTGATATGTATACAGCCTGTCCTATGTCAAAGTATGGAGATCTTTTTATTTTAGCTCTGGTTAGAGTTACTGAATTCGGTTTCAGAGTAACCGGTGCCGCAGTTCGAACCAGGGTCGCGATATGGATATCGTCCTGAAATGGTACATATGTATTGTTCACTTTTAGTTGTTTTAAATCAAAGTATATCCTCACATTATTTTTGATGAGGAAGTCTCTTCCTATTATGAAGTTTCTTGATAATCCTCTCGTTATAATGAAGTTATGGCGTAGAATTTCTCTTCCCATTTTAAATGTCAAATAAGCAGTTCCCACTGCTTTTAGTGCTTGACCTGTTACTGATTTCATTTGTACTGTTCTTCTGGAAAAATTTGCCATGTGTTGAATTTGATAATACAGCTTCTCCCGGATAAGACTTACAGTTGCTCCTGTGTCTATTAACGCTCTAAATTGTTGTTTTCCTATTTCTATTATACATGAACTGGGGTCTGGACAAATGTTGAGATTTGCTTGTTCGTTTCTGTCTTTCATTTTTTCATTTAGAGATCTCTTTTTTCGGCCGTCACATCCGATCTCTGCTAATGTGGAGCCGTCCCGTTTCCCGACCTTCTTGTTGCTTGGGAAAAGTTGTTTCTATTTTGTTGGGGTCTTCTTGGGTAGTTTTCTGGATAGTGGACTTGGCGTTGATATTCACCGTTGTAATTGTATTGGGGTAGGTAGTGGTTTCTCGAACTCATAGATTGGTACTGGGGTTTTCTACATGTCATTGAACCATGACCCACGGATCCACAGTTGTAGCAGGTTGGTGGTTGCATCAAGGGTTCTATATGGTGTATCTTATGCTCTCTTTCATTTGGTTGTGGTAAGGAGTGTCTTAGTTCTCTGTGTGTGTTATTTGATCTTCTGTGATATTCTTGATTTCGATTCCAACGAGGTCTAGCATGGTCTACTTCCATAGGTTGATGAGGCGATGGTTCATATTGTTGATGCTGAAATATCGGTTCATTTTGCGTATGTTGGTAGAATGGTTCAGGTTGAGGATGCTGGCATTCATGGTTTAGCAATGGCAATCTTCCAATCCTCTGCTGAAATCTTTTTTTGACATTTTCCTCATTAACTGCTATCTGGATGGCCAGTGTAATTGACTGAGGATCTTTTCTTAACATGTGCATTTTCAGAGAATCTGAATAGAGGCCATCGACAAAAATTCCCACTAAGTGTTTCTCGAGCTCGGTTGTTGGTATGCTACCTCCCACGAAAGCATCTTCAGCTAAGTTTAAGAGTCGGTCGCCATACATCTGCACCGATTCCATTTTCTCTTGCCTTATCATTCTCAAAAGTGTCCAAGCGTGCTCGGCGTCCGTTATGTTAGAATATCGTGACACTAGCACTCTTTTCAATTCCTCAAAGGTTTCACTTGGGTAGGCCTTCGCTCTTCTTCTCACAAAATCAGTTATCAATCCTTCCGATGATAAAAACACTATTTTCTTTTTTTCCAAATCTGTTGTGGCGTCAATAAGGTAAGCAAACTTATCCATATCCACCATCCATTGTCTAAATTTCATGGGGTCACCACTAAATGGAGTTATGAAGTTTTTAATGGTTCTAAATTTAGCATGTTGATCTACATGTTGTAACGTGTCAGTCATGTTTTGTAACACCATCAAATTTATATCTCCTTGCTCTGGCGGAAGCGGTACTTGTTGTGGAGCCATTTGTGCTTGTTGCATTTGCATAGCCTGTTGATTTTGTTGTCTCAGTATTTCATCTGCATAATTCTCCATGTTCTGATTTATGTGAGAAAAAATGATTCTTGTTGTTGTTTCTTTTCTTGCCTTTTCTTCCAATTCAAAATCCTGGTCCTAAGGCACCATAATAAATTACACTATGTGCCCGTATTTCACATAGGTAGTATTTTAGGGGTAAAACTGGTTTGGGGTTCTATTTCATTTAATTTAACATTCTTCTATATAAATGAATAATCCGTCGGAAAATTATTAAAGCAGGTCAGAATAGCTCGATAGGTATATATGTTATAGCGAGAATGCGTGTTACATTGGCACACCAACTAAGAAGCAGGTACTGTGCCAATGTATTAATTGTGACCAGTTAATTAAGGAGCTATTCTCCGTTGAAGGAATTAAAGGACAGCAAAGGAAGCATTCCGACGGTATTCTATCTTTTTAGTTACATAACCTATAATTGACAAGTTCGAGTTCACAGCATAAATATATTTAAGTTGGCGGTATCAATATATTTATAGGTTGCTGTGTCAAGTTTGAGTTAACTGGATGATCCTCCAGAGGTATTGTTTAACTTGATCAAAGGGTACGGGATCCAGGTTCGTATTCAGATTTTGATAGTTGGAAGTAATCACAATGTAATATAAAAGGCAGTACGGTCCATTTTTTTCCTTATAGAGTTCCTAAACAATGTACAAGTCAAACTCAACAATTTCCAACAGCAGTTTAAGCAAAGTCCGACGTTGTATATGAAAAGTTTATTATAGCTTCTTTCAGATGTATGGTGGTAGATTACAAGATGATCCTATTCTCAATTCAGTAACATTCGTTTCCTCATACGAAATCATCTCATAAAATCCATTAGGGCATTTTGATGAGCTTATGTATATCTATTTCATCCTGTCTACTATGCGTAAGTCTAAGTCGAGACCTTTTACCAACCTGAAGTATATGTTGTCATAGGGCTAGGGGTCAGGTTAGCCATTATTCTCTTGCCAATATAAAGTGGCGGTCAGCAAATCTGCTAGGAACCTAAGGCTCTTGGACTATCCAGAATGACCTGGCTTTGGCTCCTGGCTTTTACTCTTCTTTGACTCTTCTTTTAGACTCTTGTTTGGCTCTCTTTTGCTAAGGGTTTTGGGCGTCTGTAACTGTCTTTTTTTTTTCTTGTTGATGTGATCACTGGCCCAAGACAGTATACATGTTGTTAGATGTGTAGTGCGAGCGTATGATGAATTGAGTGTGGGTGCGAATGAAGGCGCGAATGTGTTTAGGCTCGTATAGATGTAGATCCTGCAACCCATACTCTCACATGCAGTAATCAAGGATGCTTTGACCCTGCAGGCATGTTTCAAGACATTTATTGACGGGAACACACATAATATCAACAGGAACAGTCAGTGTAACAAGGTCATGCTGACCTGACATCGATAGGTATACATTTGGCATTCAAAAAGGTAAACATCAGAATAGACGTGCATGGTCAATAGCAAAGTTCTTCAGTAATGACAGTTCGTAGCGTCGCCCTTGGCGTCTCTGACTAAACGCGTCAGATGCCTTAGTTACTTTGACACACAGATGCAACTTGGCACTCCCCGCCAATTGCACATATCAGGCTGTAGTATAATAGCCGGAAGCACAGGCCTCGTTCTGACGTCGGCCGTGTACTTCTGTTAAATAGGTTATCATCAACCCTGCTGTAATACTTATTGTAGATAGAAGTTCCGCCAATCTGCGGCTCCCACAATATATCTTCGTCACTGGATTTCTGGACAATATAAGACTAACAGTCTTGGATGGCTACCTCGAGCACAAATATATAAGTTCTGAAATGGCGGATCCGTGAACTGCTGTTCACCCTAGGTAATCCTTTACATGTTCTGCCACCGAAAAGCGTAATAATGCATAAAGGTCGGTATTACCTGGAAAATGAATCCTCAGAACTAAACAAGGAATTCTGTCGTCATCCCGACGCACAGAGATTCACTGGGGAAAACTGCCATAGCAGTTACTTCGAAGATTCTCCCCGAAAAACAATGGACTCTTGGTCCCTTCAGAAAAACAGGACCTCCCGGCTTCCCGGAAGTATATCTCACTCCCGCTTAAAAAACCTTCCCATAGGCCTACGCCGAACTGTCAACCTCTGACCCTAAAGGTCAAACACAATGAATGAATAAACAAGGGAAGACAACCCCTAATCAACCTGACATCGCAGGAAAAGACACAATTATACTTATGATACAAACATAAGCAAATAACTTGACAGATGACTCCGTCGAAAATGACAGCAACATTACTACCACCCCCCTGTAAAAAAAAAAATGCAATTTTTTTTTTTTTTAATATGTTCATGAGCAAGATAGCACCAGTATCACTTCTGTGCTCATGCAAACAATGAACCTAATATCAGGTACAATAGAAGAGGGTACAAATCATCTCCCAACATAGGAGAAAATATTTCCTTTAAGCCAAACAAACTAAGGGATACCATTCAAGAAACCTAAGTTGCTGGCAATACCAATCATATATCAAACATTACTAAATAATATAATCATAGCAATATACAAATGTCAATGCTATTTTAGCAACATATCACTGATGGATGGACAAAATGAAATTTGTTAAATTATCTAAACATCATCCAAATACATTTGTATTACAACATATTATGATATTAAGGACAGACCTAAGTCTGAAAATATATCAGGAAAAACTAGGACACAAGATTTAACTGGAATCATGTGGGCATCTAGACAATATGTCCGCCATCACATTATCCGAACCACGGATAGCTCGCACCGTGAAATGGAAAGGCTGAAGAGCAATAGCATAACGAGTAGATCTCGAGCTCTTCAAATCCTTACTTTGCATAGCCGTAAGAGCTTTTTGGTCGGTTTCCATAAAGAAATGCGCGCCCAGAAGGAACCTTTGTAGCTTAAGAATGGACCAAACCATAGCCAACAATTCACGGTCCAAAACCGAGTAATTCCTTTCTGCCGCATTCAGCTTCCTAGAAATATACATTACAGGATGCAGAGTTCCTGAATATTCCTGCATTAGTGCCGCTCCAATGCCAGTGGAAGAGGCATCACTACGAAGGACAAAAGTCTTATCAATCGTCGGTAGTCTTAAGATAGGATGAGATGAGAACAAATTCTTAACCTGATCCAATGAAGATTGGCATTCTTGGGACCAACGCACCATATTAGGAGAACCTTTTTTCAATAACGTTGAAAGTGGTGCCATAATGGAGGACAGATTCTCAATGAATCTTCCATAGAATTGTATCAATCCCAAGAGACTACGCACTTGCTTTTTTGTCTTCGGAACCGAGATATTTAATATCTTTGAAATGTTTTGGTCCTCTGTCTTCAACAGACCATGACCAACTCGATGACCTAGGAAGGAAATTTCACTAAACCCAACAAAAGCTTTAGAGGGTTTAGCAGTCAAACTATGCTCACGTAGAGTAGATAGCAATTCCTTTAGACCCACATAGTGTTCTTCCCAAGTATCGCTGAAAAGACAGATGTCGTCTAAATATGCAATGACATCTGCACGATCTGATAGAATTCGTCGCATCATGCGCACGAAAGTCGCTGGGGCGTTCATAAGCCCGAAAGGCATAAAATTCCATTGAAACAGACCCCTAGGTGTCGAAAAAGCAGTGAGAGGTTTGGCGTGTTCCGTCAGTGGGACTTGCCAATAACCTTTCGACAAGTCTAGTTTAGTAAAGAATTTAGCTTTAGAAAGTCTAATAAGTAGATCATCTAATAACGGCATAGGTTCAGCATCGAACTTCGTAACTTGATTTAATTTGCGATAATCAACGCAAAGACGTATGTTATTGTCTTTCTTTCGAACAATAACTATCGACGAAGAATAAGCTGAAGTGGATGGTTCAATTATTTGTAGTTGAATCATTTCATCCAATTCTTTCTCGACTTGTGCTTGAAAATGAATAGGTATTGGGTATGGTCTTACTCTGATCGGATTACGATCAGTAAGTATGATGTCATGTTCTATGACATCTGTGTGTCCAGGAATGTCGGTAAGGACATCCTGATATGATTGTAACGTAGAGGATACTTGACGCTGTTCCTCAAAAGACAAGTTGGAAGAGACTGTAACGTCTCTCCACGATTCCGTTGAAGTAAGTGGAATCGTAGGAAGAGGTAAGTTCACGTCAGAAAAAATAGTTTCCTCATCCTGTATAACGGACAGGGATGAGATGTGACCATGTTGAACTGGAGAGTCGTCCGTCGCCTGGAAAATAGGCTGTAAATAGTCTGGACGTTCAATAAACTCTGTTAGCATATTTATATGGAAGGTTTTATGCCTTCCATCCACATCGACAATATAGTCGACATCAGAAATTTTCGAGACTATAGTGTATGGACCCTTCCAAGAAATGAGAAGTCTATTCTCTCTTGAGGGCAGTAAGACATATGCTTTGTCTCCAGGACAAAGTTGACGTAGGCGTCTTTTCTTATTAGCAAATCGCCTAGCTTTTTCTTTCGCAAATTCGGAAGATGAAGTTGCTAACCTGCACGATTCGATAATCTTTTCTCTAAGAGCTATAACATATTCATATGACGATTGTGTATCATCGTCAATATTATCGGAAGTTATCAAATCGTGTAACAAGGACATTGGCCCGCGCGGTTGCGCGCCAAAGACAAGTTCGAAAGGAGAAAACCCTGTATGCTCGTTGGGAACCTCTCTATAGGCAAAGAGGACTGCAGGTAAAACCCTGTCCCAATCTTCAGGATGATCCTCCGTTATCTTGCCAAGTAAGTTCTTTAGTGTCCTGTTAAGACGTTCTACCAATCCATTGGACATTGGATGATAAATACTACTGAGAGACCTTTTAATGTCTAGCGTAGCCATTACCTGAGACATAACGTCCGAAATTAACTGAGTGCCGTGATCCGACAGTATTTCTCCGGGGAATCCCAGACGAGAAAATACGAGCCAAAGAGCATCAGCGATATCGACAGTTGATATGCTCTTCAGAGGAATAGCCTCTGGCCAACGCGTGCACATGTCCACGCAAGTGAGGATAAATTGGTGTCCTCTGGCTGACTTAATTTTGAACGGACCAATGATGTCTATAGCCATTTTCTGAAACGGCCGAATCGGAATATCTGCAGCCTGAATAGGAGCAGCATGTCTCGGACCCCTAGACTTGACCTCTTGACAAATTTTGCAAGATCGGCAATAAATTCGGATGTCTTTATTCACGAATGGCCAAAAGAATGACGCAAGGACTCTAGTTTTAGTTCTGGAAAAACCCATGTGTCCAGCACACTGAGAATCGTGTGCATGCCGAAGAATTAAGGCTCTCATACACTTAGGCACAAGAATTTGCGAATGCATAGACTTGTCCGAGTGTTGTACCATTCGTACCAATATACCATTCTTCATAGTAATATACGATTTGTGATTCGTATTTTGATTGGGATCCCCTTTCTTTGCAAGAAGGAAGTATTTCTTCAAAGAAGGATCCTCTTCTTGACGTTTAACAAACGAGTCATGGGAAATCACCAAGTGCTCGTCTTGGCTATCAACTTCATTACTATTATCAGATGAAGTTGGGGGATTAAGAGCTTGAGCTCTTGTCACCACTGCATTGACCGTTTGAATGTTTTTTTCTTCCCAACTAGAAATTTGTTGCGGGGTGCATTCCTTAACCCCATGAATACGACCGATTATAAGATCCGCAATAGGATTAGGAAGAAGACATGCATGGACATCTCCTGTGAAGAAAGGAGTGTCAATCCTAATAATAGCAGTAGGATAGCTTTCCATAGTACCACCAAATGTAACACATTTGATTGTTTTTCCAGTGGCACAGCAAGGATCTATCAGAGACTCCTTAACCCCGACGGTAGTACATCCCGAATCGAAAAGTACTGAGACTAGCCTATCATTTATTAGACCTTTATCTAAGATGAGAGATCCTCTCCCATCATGCGCAACTGTAGCAGGTAGAGCAGGAAGAGGGTGACCACAACTTAGCGTAGATACAGTTGATGAGTCAAACAATGTTAAGCATTGGGGGCATTCAGTTGCTCTCCCAAAATCGAAAGCACAACCAGTGATAGCCCTAGAGTTACCACTATCATTTACTGTATTACAGGCTCCATCAAACTCTTGTTGCGCAGAGTTTGCCTGTTGGTAAGGTCTTTTCTTGTTAAACCTAGGTCTACCTCGATTATCATTTCCCCTGTAATTATTTTGACTATCATTTCCCCTGTAATTATTTCGACTATCATTTCCCCTGTAATTGTTATCATATTGCCTATTGTAATCATCATTCCGGTTTGAATCCCGGTTTCTAAATTCACCATCGTCATAATCTTGACGTCGAGAATGATTACCTCGAAAATTTGAATAGTTATTATTTGGATAGCCTTTGCGAAAGTGTCTCAAATTATTACCACTAAAATTACGAGAACTACCATCTTGTCTCCACTGCATAGACGAAGAACCATCATGTGTTGGATTACTCCGCTTCTGAGTGTAATTTTGATTACTTCCCCTATTCCAATTTTGTTGAGCACCCTGAAATTTTTTTTTGAAATTAGGGCCATATGGTGTTGCCGAAGCAGCTGGCAACCCTTCTTTCACTTTAGAATTGCTAACTGTAGCATGGGGATGTGCTGTGGCATACTGACAACAGTATTCCTCCATTTCTTTTAAGTTTTTAGGCTTACGCTCATGAAGGAATGCAAGAAAAGAATCATTAACAGATGACAAAACCTTATCTCGCAATAATAAGTCCATTAGACCTTCATATGTTTTCTCAATCTGAGACAACTCAACCCATCGTGTAAATGTACGACGTATCTTTGTAACAAAATCAGAGAAATCTACTCCATTTTCTGGCAACATTGTCCTAAAACGAAGACGATAGTCTTCTTGTTTTAGTTGATATTTTTTTAGTAATGCTGCCCTGACAACATCATAATTAGTCCTCTCATGTTCGTCTATTGTCATAAGAGTAGTCACTGTGTCACCTGTAAAAAATGGCATCAGTTGTTCAACATATTTTTCCTTTTTTATGTTATGCGTATCGCACAAAAATTGGAATCTATCTAGATAATCTGCTACGTCATCCTTTAAAGGATTGAAATGAGGCAATTTAATCCTACTAACAAACTCCCTTGTCGTACTCGAAGTTGTTTGCTGAGCACCCGTACTCGCCAATTTCAATTTCTCTAACTCCAAAGTTGCGAGTTTTTCATCAAGTTCCATCTTCTGTTTTCTTTCCTCATGTTCCATTTTTCTAATTTCAGCCTCAGCTTGAGCTTTCCTCTCCTCTGCAGCAGCTTGAGCTTTCCTCTCCTCTGCAGCAGCTTCTTTGTCTAATCTCTTTTGTTCAGCTTCTTTGTCTAATCTCTTTTGTTCAGCTTCTTTGTCTAATCTCTTTTGTTCAGCTTCTTTGTCTAATCTCTTTTGTTCAGCTTCTTTGTCTAATCTCTTTTGTTCAGCTTCAAATCTCCTTTCCTCCACCTGCATCTGCAATTTCTTTTGTTCAGCAGCCATATCAGCTTCTCTGTCTAGCCTTTTTTGTTCCGCCGCAGCTTCTCTTTCTAATCTTTTCTCTTCAGCCTGAGCTTTTTTCTCTTCTGCAGCTAATGCTTTGTCATACTGAGCAACAACCCATTGTTCTAACTGTTGACCAGTCTTATCAAGGGCTCTCCCTTGTGTAATAAAGTAGTCCAATGTAGACATCTTGTCTAATGAGATCAGAAACCTGAAAAAAAATTAAATAAATTACCTTATCCCACTTCAATGGGAGACAAGTCTGAAATGCTAGACTTGTATACTCACTTCACTTTACTGTCTTAGTCTTAGACAAAGACTTTGTATGTTCCTCTTGTTTATAATGTACCCAAAAAATCACTTGAGTACCTGTGGAAAAAAAAATTCCCTTATATCCCACTCACTATGGGCACAAGTCTTTTTTATAAAGAACTTGAATATGTATTTCACCTTGTCTCAATCTTTGTAGATAACAAGTCTTTTATCAAAGAACTTGTATAAATATCTTATATAATAATATTTTATCAACAAACTCTATATGAAGAGTCTACCTTATCAATAATATCAAAACATGACCAAGTATGTGTATGTAGACTGTGCATGACAGTAATGTAGTACAACCAAAAAAAAATACAAAGACAAAAATACAAAACAATACAAATGGCAACACTGTTTTAACCAAAAATGTGTAGAGAAATACACAAGAAAGGAGAGACCTACAGAATACAAACAAAACAAATCGACAATCAAAACTGAAAAACAGACAAAATATTACAAAAACAACGTTAAGTACAATTACATCACAGCTAACATCAATAGCGACCAATTGTCACTAGCAAATTTCCAAATTAAGAAAATTTGCACCTACAGAACGCTTACAGTAAGCCTCGATCAAGTGGCATATTTACCGTAAGACCCACCAACCGAAAAACCCGCAGAAAAATACACAAAAACAGTAGAAGTAACATAATATAGCAATCAATTTCAATGTGTTGCAGAACAAGTTCAGTCACAGCTGAAACTAAAATAAATTCCTTGCTCCTTGCGAACACAGAAACGAAATGTCAAACGCGCACTGAACGTCAAATCCACTGTAACATAAAGTGGTATTCACGAACCAAAGTTACTATGACCTTCTCAAATTAGGGCTTGCACATTGAATGTTTACAATTTCCACGTACTGTTTACAGACACTTGACCTCCAACAATGTAGCTTGAATGCTCTGACCTAGAAAAGTCTGTTGTTGAATGAAACGTGTAACAACCAGCAGTACTGTTTACAATAGGAACCCGCCTTCTATGCAGTTATGGTCCACGTAGCAAATGCCTAGTAGTTAACTTCAGTACATGTCTTGTTATGCTTTATGTAGCATTATAATATAAATGCTCGTACTGTTTATTTGGGTCAACCGTTGATGACCTATATCTGTCCTGTTGTAGCCAAAACTTGCAAGTGTAGAATTAGCGCTGTGTGTTACGGCTGTCCCGTGTGTAGCTTAGACCCACAGATCAGAAGTGTAATGTGTACTTGTCCTTCTTGTAACTTTCTCGACAAAACTGGAGACATCATACATGTAACAGCCAACCAGGAATGTAAATTTCTGGATCCATAAATGTCAACAATAATGTCAAATGCTCGCTCTGTTCTTTTTAAACCCACAGATCTGGTCCATCAGAAATGTAAGTTTCTAGGCCACATTGGCGACAAGAAATGTATCATAAGAGCCCACGTAACTGGTCCACCAGAAATGTAACTGTCTTTTTTTTTTCTTGTTGATGTGATCACTGGCCCAAGACAGTATACATGTTGTTAGATGTGTAGTGCGAGCGTATGATGAATTGAGTGTGGGTGCGAATGAAGGCGCGAATGTGTTTAGGCTCGTATAGATGTAGATCCTGCAACCCATACTCTCACATGCAGTAATCAAGGATGCTTTGACACTGCAGGCATGTTTCAAGACATTTATTGACGGGAACACACATAGTATCAACAGGAACAGTCAGTGTAACAAGGTCATGCTGACCTGACATCGATAGGTATACATTTGGCATTCAAAAAGGTAAACATCAGAATAGACGTGCATGGTCAATAGCAAAGTTCTTCAATAATGACAGTTCGTAGCGTCGCCCTTGGCGTCTCTGACTAAACGCGTCAGATGCCTTAGTTACTTTGACACACAGGTGCAACTTGGCACTCCCCGCCAATTGCACATATCAGGCTGTAGTATAATAGCCGGAAGCACAGGCCTCGTTCTGACGTCGGCCGTGTACTTCTGTTAAATAGGTTATCATCAACCCTGCAGTAATACTTATTGTAGATAGAAGTTCCGCCAATCTGCGGCTCCCACAATATATCTTCGTCACTGGATTTCTGGACAATATAAGACTAACAGTCTTGGATGGCTACCTCGAGCACAAATATATAAGTTCTGAAATGGCGGATCCGTGAACTGCTGTTCACCCTAGGTAATCCTTTACATGTTCTGCCACCGAAAAGCGTAATAATGCATAAAGGTCGGTATTACCTGGAAAATGAATCCTCAGAACTAAACAAGGAATTCTGTCGTCATCCCGACGCACAGAGATTCACTGGGGAAAACTGCCATAGCAGTTACTTCGAAGATTCTCCCCGAAAAACAATGGACTCTTGGTCCCTTCAGAAAAACAGGACCTCCCGGCTTCCCGGAAGTATATCTCACTCCCGCTTAAAAAACCTTCCCATAGGCCTACGCCGAACTGTCAACCTCTGACCCTAAAGGTCAAACACAATGAATGAATAAACAAGGGAAGACAACCCCTAATCAACCTGACATCGCAGGTAAAGACACAATTATTCTTATGATACAAACATAAGCAAATAACTTGACAGATGACTCCGTCGAAAATGACAGCAACAGCGTCAATATATACAAACTGGTTCCAAAAACTGTTTGGGGGGAAGTTGCTTTGATTTGTCAATACGGATATTCCACTAGTTTTGTCGATGTCATATTTACGTCACAAGTTTCTACACAAGTTTCTATGATAACGAATGGTATAAGCTTTTATTCGAGGGTATTATTAATTCTGTTTAGAGGTTTTCAGGTCTCGTATCATTTCCTGTAACTGTCTAGAAGTCTTTATTTTAAAATGTCGATAAGAGGCTATGTGAAAATTACGTCATCAATAACTTGCGTACTGAAATTATTTAAAGGATAATTACTAAGCTACTAATGTGATCATCATTTCGGTTACATCGGGTTATGGGGTAATTTCAAAATATTCCGACACCGGATCCTTTTGAACGTAAGGCAGAGGTCAACTCTCCAATATGTGGTAATAAGATGTCCGATGCCCTTGTGTGCAGACTTACAAGTACACCTGTAACCGCATATGGCCATGTGTTCGAGATGTAGCAATCTTACTTTTATCTAAAGTAATCTTGTCAAAACAAGTAGAACAGAAAAAGTTTAGGTCACAAGTTTCCGCCGCGTACACGAGATCTTGTGCTAATCTTAGTCAAGCTGTGCCGCTCCCTCGCGACTGCGAGTAATTATCTCAACAAATCTGGGTAGCGTCAAGCAAATGTGATTATTATCACCTACAGGGAGTGTCGAATGATTTAATAAAATCAAACATCTCCTACTTAGCAGAAAAATAACGAAGAAAGAAAGAAAGACAGAAAAGTGCGACAATTGAGAGCAAATAATAAAAATCAGTACCACAAATGTACCGATACTGCTGGAGAGAAACAATGATCGATAGGGGCCTTTGACCGGATGGCCTACTCCTACTACTTAAGCGCTAACAGCGCTACCATTAAGTAGAAAATAGTATTAGATAAGGACTAGCTAGTAAAATTAAAACTAGTCATATAACGATGACGTCAATATACTTTTGTGCATAACAAGAACCCCTGACGTCATCAAATCTTGTGTGAGTACACACAAGTTAGACCGGAAGACCAATCATAAGCCATGTATCAATGGTTTCCGGTCTACCAACAAATGGAAAACATGCATGAGTAGTCAGCTAGGCACTGCTTTTGGGTATATATATATATATATATATATATATATATATATATATATATATATATATATATATATATATATATATATATATATATATGTGTGTGTGTGTGTGTATATATGTATATATATATATATATATATATATATATATATATATATATATATATATATATATATATATATATATATATATATATATATATATATATATATATATATATATATATATATATCCATCCCATGGTATTGAAGAATTGGCACTCTGACTCGAGTTGGAGAAGAGAAAAGTTAAATACGACCATTGCATATAAGGTGTTCTAACTGTACGGCCGCGGCGGTTTGCGATCGATTGTGACCACCCCCTGGTTGGAACAAAAACCTTAGTTCTCGTTGGTGAAGAATATTCATACTTCGTCATCGAATTTGATTCTTGGTTTTGTATACAACCAGTTGGTATTTACAGATCAGGGTGTTACTCGGCCACGAGGTATGTCGTACATTATTTACGCGAGGTAAGCACGTGACTAAGACGTTTCGCTCGATTGTGACATAGACTGGTGAAAGTTTTTGAAGAAAAAAAAACCGGTTTTAGAAATTAATAATTAATATGAGACAAACATAAGGGTACGTTATCAGGCACTCGTAGGAAATAACGAAGTAGAACACTAGACAACAGAAAAACAACAGACATAAGTGGCTTACCCAGGATTTGAAGTCTGGACCTTCCGTGCGACAACCCCGCCTAGCTATGCAAGCGAATCATACTATCCTCCCTGCCATCTACGCATCACCAAAAAAATGATGCTTCGATGACAGGTCATTAGTGTGAACCGCAAGACATATCACCGGAAAGTTAACATGGGCAGTTTAGCCTATTAATGACGCAATCACTTCTGTTGTTCTCCTATTATACAGTAGGCCAGTCCACATAAGACTTAGTTACTTACATAGTCGTTCCCCTTCTACCGTGAGGTGTAGAGGTTTGGAAGAGAGAGCGCCAGACTGTCCTATCGGCTGTCTTCCTCCTGGCCTGGTTCCATTCTAGTCCTCGGTCCTTCAAAGATTGTCTAATGTTGTCATCCCATCAGACTCTGTGTCGTCCTGGGGGTCTGGATCCCTGGCTCTTTGTTTCCCACGCTTGTCGCGGTAGCCGATCTTCTCTCATTCTGCAGACATGGCCAAACCATCTTAGTTGGGACTGTTTTACTTGGGACTTCAGGGGGTGGGATTTTAGGCCTTGACGTATCGTCTGGTTGCGGACCATGTCTCTTCTTGTTACTTCAACCACCTTCCTCAGATACCTCATTTCTGAGGTTTGAATCTGGCTTTTGTGGGTTGTAGTCATTGCCCATGACTCGCATCCATATGTCAAGACTGGGACATAGGTGGAGCGGTATACAACCATCTCCGTTTTCTTACCAACCTCTCTCTTGCTGAGGAATCCTCGATTTATGGCCTGAAAAAGTCTCCCAGCTGCTGCTTTTCGAGTGGCCAACTCTTCTTTGATGCCTCCCTTTCGGTCTATAATAGCTCCGAGATATTTAAAGTGGTCGACCTGCTACAGGTCCTGTTCTCCCAGCTTAATCTGATGTCTTCTTTCTTCTCGTGATATCACCATGGATTTTTTTTAGAGCTGCTCATGACCATCCCTCTCTTCTCCAGCTCTTCCTTCCAGACTTGCAGGTTGGATTGGAGATAAACCTCTGATTTAGCAATCAGGGCAACATCATCAGCAAATGCCAGCTCTGAAATACGAGTACATACCTGTCTCATCTTCCAGTACCCCACTGAATACTTTCTTGTTCTCTCCTTACATGACTTGATAACATCGTCCATGAGGAGTATGAAAAGATAAGGTGACATGATATCTCCTTGTCTTACACCAGTGGTGGTCCTGAACTCTTCTGACTTATGGTCTGCTGTCCTCACTTAATTTCTGCAAGACTTGTAGAAGCTCTGTATAGCATGAATCAGATGTGCTGGAATGTTCTTCCTTGCCAAACAGTCCCAAAGTTTGCTCCAGCGCACCCTGTCAAATGCCTTTTCCAGATCTATGAAACAAAGATGGATCTCACTCTTATACTCAAGGGCCTTTTCACTCAGCTATCTGAGTGTGAAGAATAGGTCTTGAGCACTTCGGTTTGCTCGGAATCCGCACTGGACCTCATCCAATTGTGGCTCAGCTAGGCGTCGGAGTCTCTGCTTTAGGATCTTAGAGTAGATTTTACCAGGGACACTGAGAAGGGATATGCCCCTATGGTTTCCACATTGTCGATTGTTACCCTTTTTGAAAATTTGTGTTATAATGGCAATCTCACAGTCCTTTGGTATGGTCTTGTTGCACCACACTGCCTGTAGGACCCTTAAGAGTAATAGGTCACCTGATGCTCCCATGTACTTAACCATTTCTGGTGTTATACCATCAAGCCCTGCTGATTTGCCAATCTTGATTTTCTCTAGTGCTGCCTTCAGTTCTTCCATCTTTATGTCATCTTCATCACCATTTGTTTCCTCTTCTGTGCATCATTTCTAATGCTTGACCATGCTCACCATCAAGGAGTTCTGAGAAATATTATTTCCATCTTTCCATTACTTCCTTCGGGGCAGTAAGCAATTTGCCTTGCTCATCCTTTATAAATTTGAGAGGGCATTGTTTTTTCTTCCTCATGTTCTTTAAGGTCTTATAGAACAATTTCTGGTTTTCTTGCGCATCTTTTTCTAGCTTTTCTCCAAATTCTTCCCAAGACATCTGTTTTGCTGCTAGCACCTTGTTCTTTGCTTCTGTTCTGAGTATCACATATTCTCTATATTTCTCTATTTGTCCTGCTGTGTATTTAGCTCCTAAGTATTGTTTCCATGCCATTTTCTTCTCTCTTATTTTCTCTTTGACTTCCTCTGTCCACCAAGGTGTCATCTTTCTCTTGCTCCCAGGTCGGACTTCACCACATACTTCTGCAACAGATGTCTTTATGATGTCCTTGAATTTAAGCCACAGGGTTTCCAAGTCATCAGGTTGTTCTTCTGTGTTTCTCACCGCTGTAGCAACAAGCCCCTGATATCTAGTCTTAATTTCTGGCTCTCTCAGCTTGTAGGTCTTAATGCTCATTTCTTCCGTTCGTTTACTTGGTTTCTTGCGTGGTGCTGGGCAGTTCCTAGGCTGAGCAACTCTTTCAGTTGTTCTTTTGATTGTAAGCAGGTAGTGATCACTTCCAATCTCTGGCCCCCTCCAGACTCTAGTATCCCGGACATATTTGAATGAGCTCCTCCTAACAATGGCATAGTAGATCACTGACTTTTCATTCTTTGTTGTTTCACACCTAGCGTATGCATAAATGCGCTTATGGGGGAACTTTGCGTTGGTAATGATCAGATTCTGCTCACTTCAGAATCTAAGGAGTCGCTTTCCATTGTCATTGAGAGTATCTTCTCCATATCTTCCTGTCGTAGAATTTCGATAGGAGAATTAAGACTAGGTTTGGTCCCTTCTGAATAGGTTTGAATAGGTGATAGACTCAGTGAGAGTTAGTGAAAGGTAATAGAATTTCCACACACGTGAGATGATAGATTTTGATATAGTGGCTGTCTCTGAAAGCGAAAAGAATTCTTCTCTCTCTCACCTATCTTCTACAACAGTTGTTACAGCGTCAGACAGACTACACCAATATACATATTACGTATATTTCTATCACTCACAGGCACGCACATACACGTGACGACAGGTAAACACACAGACGTGGGAAAACTATAACAATGATATATATATTATCTAGAACGAGCTGACCAAACACTATTATTAAGTTCAAGAGCGATTTTAATATCAGGAAAAAATCGGCTCACAACATCAAAGAAAGTACATCAAGGAAAATACATATACACATAGTCATAAAAATTCAAGGAAATGTTGCAAGGATGATAGCCCCGTTATAGTGTTAACTCTAGGTTTAGCCCGGCCCCGTTAAGAGAACAGATGATGGCGCCCGAGTCACAGATACATAGGGTTTGAGTCTAAGAGTTTTCTTTGTTTTATCTCGTAATTATATGCACAGAGTTTGAAAAAAAAATCTGATTTAACCTAAGACAAAAACACAAGAACTCTAGCCTTAGCAACAAATTATGCAGATTGAAAAAAAAATTAGGACAGCAACAGGGTGTCAAAGATATAATAGTGAAAATATCACTCAAACCAGCGTACACTCATTCATTCCGCCATGGCCTCTCATACATGTACTCACGACTTTGCTCGCTGCCTCTTGGAACACACTGATTTTAGATTTTCACACAGACTCAAAAAAATGCAGTCTTCTGCCAAGAAGTCCCCAGTTCCAAAAGACGTATTTAACTTGGAGTCTCCGGGAACGACTACTTGGGTGTGCAAATTTGTTCAAATGTCTGATTAAGTCACCTAACAATTATTCCAGGCGCGGGAGTTAGCAGAGCACAGTGTCAATAGCGTAGGTTTCTAGAAATGATGAATGTCAGGTCGGTGCCTTCCCTCAGTATAGGATTCACTTTAGTCACACCACAGATTTGTCCACAAAAAATATATATATATAGTCGGGAAATGTTAGTTAATACTAGAAGTATTTCGCGCCACCAGGCAGAAAGATTACGTAGAGTTTTTCTAGAAGAAATTAAGATCTGGCTCCAAGGTCCAGTATTTATCATTACAGTCTTTGAAAACCCGTTATTGGGATATAGTATTTCTGGCTAACTCGGGTTGCATATGCACTGTTAGACCAGTGGTACTTAAGAAACCCACGTGGTTCAAAATAAGGACTGTCTATTTCTTCACAAGTATGGAAACTACTACTAGGTGCTGGTAAAGTTAGGGTCACCCCAAAACTTTCACTGTGTGGAGGAAAAATAACACATATAATATAATAAACAGAATCTGTACTGGTTATAACTTACATTTAAACTTGCAAGCAGAGAGCTTTGCTTATCATTTAAACTTCCCGTGACGTAAGTTATATTTAAAAATCAGCAATCCTCATGAATTAGGAACACGTGCGTATTCCGTCACCATTCATGAGGCTCGATTCTAGAGTTTATACGTTAGTTTAGAAAAATACACTCGACTGAGTATTAGCGGTTAAATTAAATTCATAAATAGCTACAATTGCCGTTATAAGCTAGAAATTTTAATTTTATTCTGCTTTCCACTGAATGCTTCCCTAGAAAATATAATAGCCTACCACTTTATTTCTCTTCTGCGCTAAAGAAATAGATTAAAATGAATTAAGCGATTAAACACTTTAACACTCACAAAATCTATATATCTATCATATTAATTACCTCAACCACAGAATTACAGGTAGTCGCACAACTTAAGAATAAAAATGCTGAAAATATTTCTGGAAGTCTAGAAGTTCGACAAATTGCCGAAACAAACTGAGATCTTCGCTAACAGCTATTCTGTTTACGAGCAACCTATCTACTGTGAGTCTATGAGCGAGAATGAAATTAAAGTTTCAAACTTGGCCAATATCTTTAAAATCGGACACAGGATCCTAATCTTATTTCGCCAAGCGAAATAGTCTCCCCTGTCCGTATAACACCTTCGTCCGCTTATCGCGTGACGTAACAGCCATCAGTGGCCGAGGGCTTGCATGAGTTGCAAATCTCAGACCACCGTCTGCAGTGCGGAGTGGATTTTCACGCTAAGCCGGGTTTTTTTCTGACGAAAAACCTCATGCGTTTACTGAAATGCAGACTCTCTGTCTACTTTCCATGTCCCTCGGGTGAATTTTCACGCCCCAGGCCAGAGACCCTCAGACGAATGTCTAGCGAATGCTGTAAATTCACGCCTATCGTCCGACCAGCGCGACTGACATGTACGCAATACCACCCAGGTGCGATTCTCAGTTTTAGAGAAAGGAAAACAGGTAAAGTTTGCGAATTATATGAAAATAATATTCGCAAAACGAATGGATGAAAAATATACAGGAAAAAAGGAAATACAGAGATAATAAAAGAGAGAATTCGGGTGAAAGAATAGGAAGAAGATGTAGGAAATTAAATGAATATAAACCCTACGTGACAGAGCCTCCCCCCTTTAAGATATGGAAGCACTCCATGTCTACGTTATGGAGTTTAATTTCCTATAACCGTAGCTTCGGGGTGTCTGTCTTCTTCCCCCTCCATCTCTGTCCAATTCCTACTCAAGTCCACTCCTCAAAGTTTCCTTCCCCTGGAATGTCTCATATGCGCGCTTGAAAGAGCGTCGCCGCTTCTGACATTTTTGAAAGATTTCCTGTGATAGCGGTGGAATATCCCTGCCACTATCGTCATCTTCGTCAGTTTTGGCGATCGTCAGGAGATGGTCGGAGGTTGGCACTGGTTTTTCCAAGTATCTCTTTAAGTGATTTAAATGGAAAACCTTCTCCTTTCCTTCAATAGAGATCTGGTAGTTAGCCTTAGAAATCTTTTTCAGGACGGTAAACGGCCCTTGCCATCCGATCTTCAGTTGGTTGTTCTCGGTAGGGAGCAACACCAAAACTTTCTCTCCTGCTTCCAGTTCTCTCTCTTCCGCGACTTTCCTGTATCGGTTAGCGTGCTTGGTGCGTGCTCGCTTAAAGTTAGTCGTTGCTAGGTCCCACCCTAGTTTCAACCGTTCCTTTAAAACCGACACATATTTACTGGCTGAGACAACTGTCTCATCAGCCTTCTCGTCTGTCAGAGACTGAAGTAAGGCTTCAAGCGGGCCCTTAATGGGTCTGCCGAATAAGAGTGTAGCTGGCGGAAATCCTGTGGTAGTATGAGGAGATTCTCTGTAGCCAAATAATGCTGCAGGAATACAGAGATCCCAATCTTCAGGTTTCACTTGTGCCAGCTTACTTAGCATCATGGTGAGGTTTCCATTAGCACGTTCCACGAGCCCATTTCCGGCCGGAGTATATGGCTTAGTGTGGATGTGCTGGGTCCTCAAGATCTTAACGATCTCATCCATCAACAGGTTTCGGTATGGAGATCCATTATCCGTCAACACTTGCTGAGGGAATCCCAACCGAGTGAAAATCTGCACGAGGGCTTCTGCGACATGCTTGGCATCTGCGCATGTTAGCGGGATAGCTTCTGCCCATAAAGTGCATGTATCGACTAAGGTCAGGATAAACCTGTTCCTTCTTTTAGTCCTTTCGAAAGGCCCTAAAATGTCGATCACAACCCGTTCGAATGGTGTTCCCATTATTGGCATTTCACCCATGTGGACTGGGGGTGCCCGTTGCTTGGGTGGCACACGTTGGCACTGGGCACAGGATTTGACATATCTGATAATATCAGTATTTACTCCTGGCCACCAATAATGAGTGGTTATACGTTGGTTTGTGGCGTTCTGTCCCATATGTCCGCTAAAGGGAAGAGAGTGCCCCATTTCTAGGATTTGGCTTCTGTACTGTTTCGGTACTAGGAGCTGGTTGTAACCTTGGTCAGGCTTGCCCGTTCTCCGATAAAGTACGCCATCCTCAGAAAAAATGTCCCCGTGCTGTTTGGGTTCCTTCGCCATGGGCAGTTTCCTAAAGCAGGGTGCCAAAGTAGGGTCCTTGTATTGCGCTTCTTTAAGTTCCATAGGTAACAAATTTGGCGCAGGCTCCCGTTCCTTCTTGGTTTGCCCTCTTGTAGTTACTGCTGCCACAATCGGCTCTTCCGGTTTCCCAATACACACGTATCTCCCGCCAAGTATGACTGGGTAGATGGGATCATCCATAACAGCCGCTTTGATCACACCTCTGACAAAGTCAGAGTGTATCTCCACCAATGCGATGGGAAGCGCTGTAGGTGCATCACTCTTACGAACTCCACAAAGTTTGACGGTCTCTCCTGTCTCTTGACCGGGTTTAACCAGGTTTCTGGCAACAATGCAATCGTAAGAAAGCCCCGTGTCAAATAAGCAAGAAGTTTGAGAACCGTTCAAAATAACAGTACCTCGCGTTGAGGGTCTATCCCCAACAGGTTGGGAATCACTGTCAATAATTCCGCCTTGCGAGACTGTCAATAAGCATCCGATGCGTTTTGGCTCGGTGTGCTCGGTCTGATCATATGTCCCGTGCTCAGGGGTTCTCCCTTTGCCACCTTGTCCTTTCTGGCTACGCTGCCATGTAGGGCGGTCGGGTTGATCAGACTGTTTGGGGTGGTTGGGGTACTTGTTCTTGTAGAACTTGGATTTTTCAGGAGGGGGGTTTTGAGGTCCAGTTTCTCTGTGGTTATTTTGGTTAGAAGCCTGAGAAGATTGCTCTAGGTTATGTTTTCGAAAATGCTCCTCTGTCGGTTTCCGCTTTGTGGCCGGTAGTTCAGCCAGCGCATTGTGATAACGCTCAGACTTTTCCAAAATGTCTTCAAGTTTTTCTGCCCCCTGCTCAGCGAGAAATCTCCGGGTATCAGCAGACAAAGTGTTCTTTATTTGTTCAGTTAGAACAAGTTCCTCAAGACCTTCATAGGTAGAGGGGAGCTGCGAAAGCTCAAGGCACTTTGTTAGATATCCCTTAAGACGAGATGAGAACTGGTGAAAAGTTTCAGAATTCTCTTTCCGGCTGTTGCGAAACAGTTGCAAAAACTTGCGAGCGTTCATTTCAAAGCGCTCCAGTAACGCTTTCTTCAACACATCGTAGTCGTCTTGTTGGCTACTTTCCAGCTTAGAATAAACATCATAAGCAGAACCTTTTAGGGCCTGGGAAAGTTTCATATTCCAACGCGACCTCTCTAAACCGTACAGAGTTGCAATTTTCTCAAATTTTTCTAACCATGTGTCAATCTTCTCATTTGGACAAGGGAAAGACTCAAGGGTGAAAGACATAGCATTTAGTTGAAGAGATTGAGTGTTAGCAGGATCAGTTAAGGAAGAATGAGGAGAAGACTCTCCATTGCTGGAGGTAGAGGCAGCGCCACGACTTTGGACTTCTAGAGTTTTAAGAGCCAACTCATGCTGTCGTCGTTCTCTTTTCTCTTTCCTCATGCTGTCTCTCCTTCTCTCTTTCCTCCTGCTGTCTTCCTTCTCTCTTTCTTTCCTCATGCTGTCTCTCCTCCTCTCGTTCGTTCGCCCTGCGAATTTCCATTTCCTCTTCCATCTTCTTCTGCTGTAAAAGACGGTCTTCCCTTTCCTCTCTCTAGCTTCTGCTTCTTTCCTCTTGAGTTCTTCTTTTTCCTCTTTAGCTTCAGCTGCTTTCCTCTCCGCATCATATCTCTCAAGTTCGTCTCTGACAAAAGCTTTCGCTTCCTCTCCTTCCAGTCCCTCCTCTCTCGCTTCGTCCCTGAGGAGTTGTCTAAGCTTTGCCCTCTCGGCCATATTATGTCAGTGACTGAGACTGTTGGAGAAAGAAAATAGGAAAAAGAATAACCTGGTTCCTACCACTTACGAGAAAAAAATTACCAAAAAAATCAAAAGATGATATATTTAACCCTGGGATACCTCCTCCAAAATAAAATCTAACTATCGCTGCTATTATCGGCAATAAAGCACTCAATGCAAAACACGACTACGCCAAATAAATGGTAGTTAAGATTACAACTGAAAAATAAGTTGCTACAGTGGAAAAGCAAAAGAATATTGCAAAAATTAAAGAGAAAAATAATCCCTTAATTTTTAAAAATCCACTATAAGTTCGCCCCTGAAGTCAGATCGGGTAAGGGAGGGAATTAATCTGGACAAAAAGTCCGAAACACACTCCTTAACTTAGTTCAAACGCCGTTCTGCCTCAGTACCCAGTGAATGTTATACACTCACCACTTTACCAGCATTTAGTATTACAATCAGCAGTTAACATATATCCCGACAAAATCAACCTGTAACCAAAATGTATATTATTCAAAGATGCTGTGGAAAAAAAACTTATTAGTTTGTGTGGTCAGCACGCCCGTAAACAGATCGCTAGTCTAGGGGGTAATATTTTTTTAAAAGATACACAGTCACAAGACATCACACTCTTACTCTATATCAGAATACAGAATCTTAAGTTCAAAATCCAGATAGACGAGTCCACATTTGTCGTACTCGTCTTCCTATTCTAAGTTCAAAAATCCTACGGACGAGAACCCATTTGTCGTAGATTTTCGATAGGAGAATTAAGACTAGGTTTGGTCCCTTCTGAATAGGTTTGAATAGGTGATAGACTCAGTGAGAGTTAGTGAAAGGTAATAGAATTTCCACACACGTGAGATGATAGATTTTGATATAGTGGCTGTCTCTGAAAGCGAAAAGAATTCTTCTCTCTCTCACCTATCTTCTACAACAGTTGTTACAGCGTCAGACAGACTACACCAATATACATATTACGTATATTTCTATCACTCACAGGCACGCACATACACGTGACGACAGGTAAACACACAGACGTGGGAAAACTATAACAATGATATATATATTATCTAGAACGAGCTGACCAAACACGATTATTAAGTTCAAGAGCGATTTTAATATCAGGAAAAATCGGCTCACAACATCAAAGAAAGTACATCAAGGAAAATACATATACACATAGTCATAAAAATTCAAGGAAATGTTGCAAGGATGATAGCCCCGTTATAGTGTTAACTCTAGGTTTAGCCCGGCCCCGTTAAGAGAACAGATGATGGCGCCCGAGTCACAGATACATAGGGTTTGAGTCTAAGAGTTTTCTTTGTTTTATCTCGTAATTATATGCACAGAGTTTGAAAAAAAATCTGATTTAACCTAAGACAAAAACACAAGAACTCTAGCCTTAGCAACAAATTATGCAGATTGAAAAAAAAATTAGGACAGCAACAGGGTGTCAAAGATATAATAGTGAAAATATCACTCAAACCAGCGTACACTCATTCATTCCGCCATGGCCTCTCATACATGTACTCACGACTTTGCTCGCTGCCTCTTGGAACACACTGATTTTAGATTTTCACACAGACTCAAAAAAATGCAGTCTTCTGCCAAGAAGTCCCCAGTTCCAAAAGACGTATTTAACTTGGAGTCTCCGGGAACGACTACTTGGGTGTGCAAATTTGTTCAAATGTCTGATTAAGTCACCTAACAATTATTCCAGGCGCGGGAGTTAGCAGAGCACAGTGTCAATAGCGTAGGTTTCTAGAAATGATGAATGTCAGGTCGGTGCCTTCCCTCAGTATAGGATTCACTTTAGTCACACCACAGATTTGTCCACAAAAAATATATATATATAGTCGGGAAATGTTAGTTAATACTTGAAGTATTTCGCGCCACCAGGCAGAAAATTACGTAGAGTTTTTCTAGAAGAAATTAAGATCTGGCTCCAAGGTCCAGTATTTATCATTACAGTCTTTGAAAACCCGTTATTGGGATATAGTATTTCTGGCTAACTCGGGTTGCATATGCACTGTTAGACCAGTGGTACTTAAGAAACCCACGTGGTTCAAAATAAGGACTGTCTATTTCTTCACAAGTATGGAAACTACTACTAGGTGCTGGTAAAGTTAGGGTCACCCCAAAACTTTCACTGTGTGGAGGAAAAATAACACATATAATATAATAAACAGAATCTGTACTGGTTATAACTTACATTTAAACTTGCAAGCAGAGAGCTTTGCTTATCATTTAAACTTCCCGTGACGTAAGTTATATTTAAAAATCAGCAATCCTCATGAATTAGGAACACGTGCGTATTCCGTCACCATTCATGAGGCTCGATTCTAGAGTTTATACGTTAGTTTAGAAAAATACACTCGACTGAGTATTAGCGGTTAAATTAAATTCATAAATAGCTACAATTGCCGTTATAAGCTAGAAATTTTAATTTTATTCTGCTTTCCACTGAATGCTTCCCTAGAAAATATAATAGCCTACCACTTTATTTCTCTTCTGCGCTAAAGAAATAGATTAAAATGAATTAAGCGATTAAACACTTTAACACTCACAAAATCTATATATCTATCATATTAATTACCTCAACCACAGAATTACAGGTAGTCGCACAACTTAAGAATAAAAATGCTGAAAATATTTCTGGAAGTCTAGAAGTTCGACAAATTGCCGAAACAAACTGAGATCTTCGCTAACAGCTATTCTGTTTACGAGCAACCTATCTACTGTGAGTCTATGAGCGAGAATGAAATTAAAGTTTCAAACTTGGCCAATATCTTTAAAATCGGACAAGGATCCTAATCTTATTTCGCCAAGCGAAATAGTCTCCCCTGTCCGTATAACACCTTCGTCCGCTTATCGCGTGACGTAACAGCCATCAGTGGCCGAGGGCTTGCATGAGTTGCAAATCTCAGACCACCGTCTGCAGTGCGGAGTGGATTTTCACGCTAAGCCGGGTTTTTCCTGACGAAAAACCTCATGCGTTTACTGAAATGCAGACTCTCTGTCTACTTTCCATGTCCCTCGGGTGAATTTTCACGCCCCAGGCCAGAGACCCTCAGACGAATGTCTAGCGAATGCTGTAAATTCACGCCTATCGTCCGACCAGCGCGACTGACATGTACGCAATACCACCCAGGTGCGATTCTCAGTTTTAGAGAAAGGAAAACAGGTAAAGTTTGCGAATTATATGAAAATAATATTCGCAAAACGAATGGATGAAAAATATACAGGAAAAAGGAAATACAGAGATAATAAAAGAGAGAATTCGGGTGAAAGAATAGGAAGAAGATGTAGGAAATTAAATGAATATAAACCCTACGTGACACTTCCGATAACATGGTCATTTCCAACTCTGGCATTGAAATCTCCGAGCATGATAATTTCATCTAGGCAGCCATCCACTGTCCTTTGAAGCAGCTCGAAGAATTCCTCGAATACACTATGACCAGGTTGACTATGGTTTCTCCTTCTTTTAGTTTTACAACCATAATGCGCTCTGAGACAAAGTTCCATCCTTGATACTATTTGGTTTTCGGCCACAATGCAACCCACGATCCATTTAGCTCTTTCAGATGTGGGTACACCAAAGTAGAGCAGCGTGTTGCTATCGAGATCCAAGACTCCTTGTCCCTTTTTCGTTGTTTCCGTAATAGCCAGGATTTCTAGTTTTGCTTTCCTCATCTCTTCCACCAGCTCTTCTTCTTTCCCATTTATACTTCTTGTGTTCCAAGTTCCATAAGTCGTAGTCCGCTCCAGTTCGTCGCCTTTAGAATCAGTCCAGTTTTCTCTCTTGTATTTCGCGTAACCATGTTTTAAAGCAAACAAGTGATTGGCCTGTTGTGCCTTTGCATGGTGGAGGGGCTGACTCCTTACGGCCTCCATGTAGGCCCCCCTCCTCCTTTTTCAGCCGGGCGTGGGACCTGTCATCGAAGCATCATTTTTTTGGTGATGCGTAGATGGCAGGGAGGATAGTGTGATTCGCTTGCATAGCTAGGCAGGGTTGTCGCACGGAAGGTCCAGGGTTCGAATCCTGGGTAAGCCACTCATGTCTATTGTTTTTCTGTTGTCTAGTGTTCTACTTCTTTATTTCCTACGAGTGCCTGATAACATACCCTTATGTTTGTCTCATATTAATTTACTGTTTACAGGCCTCGGGTTTCCCTTCCTTATGTGTTATAAATGTTTAGAACTTGATAGCATCTTGCAACTAAATAGATAGAGAGGGCTAATCAATTAGTAACACAAGAACGATGTAGAGGCTTCCCACAAAGGAACGCCATATTTGAGATAATTGAATGAGAGAGTGTACGAACAAAGGATTGTTTGTTTATCAGAAAAGAGAAAAATCTCAAATCAGTAACCATAGTGAATTGAGATGAGCATGTTCTGATAATACTCCGGATTTGGATTCTATACCAATAAAAGCTGAAAATGTGTACTACTCTGGCGTAGTAAATACTCGACTGTCGCCATTTTTGAAATTATCTGTGGGGAATTTGAAAATTTATCTAACCACAAGGTCTCCATCATAAATGAGATCCAAAAGAACCTGGGTCAATAAAACCTCTTCTAGGAAATAACAACTCTTGCGATAGCGAGTCTACTAAACTAGAAGACTAGACCACTATACTACACATCACGCCCTCTGTATAAAAAGAACAAGAAAAAGAAAAAAAGAGACAACTCTTCTTAACCTTTAAGGAGATAGTCTAACTACTAAGCTCCCCTTAGTACCACCCGTACTGTCACAGCCGCCATGTTTTGTCATAAGCACGTTTGGCCATCACCGGTGCCATTTTCAGAAGAAGAAAAAACTCTATGGAGATGTGAATAGCCTGAAGCTGGCTACTGCTTTCTTTGAACGAACGAACGAACGAACGAACGAACGAACGAACGAACTTTATTTTCAAAGGGTTAAGAATTGGGCACGCAGGCCCGTCTGACATTCTGCACTTCCTCCCTCTCTCATCATGTATACTAATATCCTTTCATCCTCACATTTACTTTAAGCATTATTAAGGCATTTATCATTATAAAAGTAATATTACATTTGCAATAATCATCATAATTAAAGTGTTTTTAAAATAAAATAAAAATAATAACAAAACCAAACAAACAAACAAAAATTAATAATAATAATGAATTTGAAAAAAAATAAAATAAATAAATTAATTAATTAATTAATTAATTAATTTTTAAAAAATTAATTTAAAAAAAAAAATTATTCAAGTAGATGACTGAAAGTGTATGAAGAAGAAGAAAATTCCCTTGTCCATGTGATTTTGGTTCTAGGGAATGCAGACCTGAGACTGCCGTGTAATACTTACTATTGGTTTTCTGAGTGTGTCCTGTCCAACCCCAGCTTCTTCTTCTCCAATCTTTTTCCACAGGTTTTTTTTTTTTCTTTGTTCCTCCCATCAGTTTCACATTGGTGATATCTTGTCATACCATTTCCATTCTTCTATTCTGCGTAAGCAATTATTTGTGAAAGTCTGTTGTTGGGTTCTTTTCAGGAATCCAACAGATGACTGTTTGATCGTGCTGCTAAAACGCGAATGTAAAATGAACTGTCAAATTAGTTCAACAGGTAATGGTGTATAACGTCAGGCATGTCAATCAAGGCCTGATGCGAACTGAAGTAAACTGTAAGGCGGATGGTACAGTTTAACATATTTTATTTGACGGCATAAGTTCAACAATACGAGACAGTGTTCTTGACGGATAACATCAACATGGAGGCATAGTAATAATGTTCACGACGAAAAGTATATACATCTATGATGGTGGTTAGGTATTGTGGCAGATCCCTTTCAAACATCCTCCTTACATTCAATTAATAAGAATCCAATAATGTTCATGTTATGTTTGAACAGTAATATAATGTCCGTTGACCTTGTCTGAGGACATCCAACTAAGTACGGATTCTCACATCACCGAATCCCGCATTCATCCAACAAAAGACTGTCTTGATCCAAGACTTCAATACTTACAACGTAAGTTCAAAATATAATAACAATGGCGTAGATATGAAGATACATCTGGGTTAGTACTTTGGGTTTTAACTAACCTCTCCACAAACTCATGCCACGACTTTGGCATGGGCATAACGGCATTTTAAAATAAGAATAATACAATCCAATGACTTTGTTCCCTCGTAGGAATTCTCCTTCTACGATAGATCATAGAGGCTATCAGCTCCGTGGGTCCATTCTAGGAATGACATAACAATATGGATTCCCGCTAGACTTTCTCAAGGAGTAGCCTTAAACTTCAGGTTTCAATATTCTAATCATACAATACGACGGGGCGACAACTTACATATTACTTCCAATATTACTTCGACCTGAAGACCAATATTGTAACAAACGAATGGCTTCCACCGACTTGCCACCATAAACGAAATATTCCACGGACATATCGTCCGGACTGCCCCTTTCAGATGATGACGTAGTTCTCCCCTAAAACTAGGTTACCCGTGCGTACAGAGTAACACATACTCTACATTGTGCACGTCGGTGCGTGAGCAAATCGAACGCACAAATAATAAAACTATATCACGACTGGTGCGTACATTGGCAGGACCGAACGACTACCCCCATAGGTAAAAAACGTACGCAACATCTCTATTCTTCTGCTTGTCATTGTTGTTGGTCTCTGTGTTTTAGACGCATGCCAACAGGACAGTCTTGATGTTGAAGACTGTCCTTTTTTATGTGTTGGGCTTGATTTATTCTGAGTTCTAAATATTCCCCAAGCAATGAGAGCTCCTCATACTTTTATACTGTTATTTTGATATCATTATCCGCTCCTCCAACTTATATCTAAATAGCTACCATGGTATCTGTTTAATTCCAGTTGTAGCAGGGATCCGATCTTCATTTAATATTCTAACATTCAAGTTATAGCAGGGATCCGATCTTCATTTAGTATTCTAACATTCCAGTTGTAGGAAGGATCCGATCTTCATTTAGTATTCTAACATTCCAGTTGTAGCAAGGATCCAATCTTCATTTAGTATCCTAACATTCCAGTTGTAGCAGGGATCCGATCTTCATTTAATATTCTAACATTCCAGTTGTAGCAGGGATCCGATCTTCATTTAATATTCTAACATAACATTCCAGTTGTAGCAAGGATCCGATCTTCATTTAGTATTCTAACATTCCAGTTGTAGCAAGGATCCAATCTTCATTTAGTATCCTAACATTCCAGTTGTAGCAGGGATCCGATCTTCATTTAATATTCTAACATTCCAGTTGTAGCAGGGATCCGATCTTCATTTAGTATTCTAACATTCCAGTTGTAGGAAGGATCCGATCTTCATTTAATATTCTAACATTCCAGTTGTAGCAGGGATCCAATCTTCATTTAGTATTCTAACATTCCAGTTGTAGCAGGGATCCGATCTTCATTTAATATTCTAACATTCCAGTTGTAGCAGGAATACGATATTCATTTAATATTCTAACATTCCAGTTGTAGCAGGAATCCGATCTTCATTTAATATTCTAACATTCCAGTTGTAGGAAGGATCCGATCTTCATTTAGTATTCTAACATTCCAGTTGTAGCAAGGATCCGATCTTCATTTAATATTCTAACATTCCAGTTGTAGCAGGAATCCGATCTTCATTTAATATTCTAACATTCAAGTTATAGCAGGGATCCGATCTTCATTTAGTATTCTAACATTCCAGTTGTAGGAAGGATCCAATCTTCATTTAGTATCCTAACATTCCAGTTGTAGCAGGGATCCGATCTTCATTTAATATTCTAACATTCCAGTTGTAGCAGGAATCCGATCTTCATTTAATATTCTAACATTCAAGTTATAGCAGGGATCCGATCTTCATTTAGTATTCTAACATTCCAGTTGTAGCAAGGATCCAATCTTCATTTAGTATCCTAACATTCCAGTTGTAGCAGGAATCCGATCTTCATTTAATATTCTAACATTCCAGTTATAGCAGGGATCCGATCTTCATTTAGTATTCTAACATTCCAGTTGTAGGAAGGATCCGATCTTCATTTAATATTCTAACATTCCAGTTGTAGCAGGGATCCGATCTTCATTTAATATTCTAACATTCCAGTTGTAGCAAGGATCCGATCTTCATTTAGTATTCTAACATTCCAGTTGTAGCAGGAATCCGATCTTCATTTAATATTCTAACATTCCAGTTGTAGCAAGGATCCGATCTTCATTTAATATTCTAACATTCCAGTTGTAGCAAGGATCCGATCTTCATTTAATATTCTAACATTCCAGTTGTAGCAAGGATCCGATCTTCATTTAGTATTCTAACATTCCAGTTGTAGCAAGGATCCGATCTTCATTTAATATTCTAACATTCCAGTTGTAGCAGGGATCCGATCTTCATTTAATATTCTAACATTCAAGTTATAGCAGGGATCCGATCTTCATTTAGTATTCTAACATTCCAGTTGTAGCAAGGATCCAATCTTCATTTAGTATCCTAACATTCCAGTTGTAGCAGGGATCCGATCTTCATTTAATATTCTAACATTCCAGTTGTAGCAGGGATCCGATCTTCATTTAATATTCTAACATTCCAGTTGTAGCAGGGATCCGATCTTCATTTAATATTCTAACATTCCAGTTGTAGCAGGGATCCGATCTTCATTTAGTATTCTAACATTCCAGTTGTAGCAAGGATCCAATCTTCATTTAGTATCCTAACATTCCATTTGTAGCAGGGATCCGATCTTCATTTAATATTCTAACATTCCAGTTGTAGCAGGGATCCGATCTTCATTTAGTATTCTAACATTCCAGTTGTAGCAAGGATCCAATCTTTATTTAGTATCCTAACATTCCAGTTGTAGCAGGGATCCGATCTTCATTTAATATTCTAACATTCCAGTTGTAGCAAGGATCCAATCTTCATTTAGTATCCTAACATTCCAGTTGTAGCAGGGATCCTATCTTCATTTAGTATTCTAACATCCCATTTGCCAAATGTGTAAATTGTCCTAGAAGGAAAAAAGAATGAGCATGCTAGACTCTTGACTCGGAACATCATCATGATTTCATTCTTTTTTCATCATGAAGCCACCACTGCGGATAGTACCTAACAGCAGTGGTTCCCAACCTTTTTACATCTGAGGACCCCGATTCCAACTACAAATTAGTTGCAGACCACCAGCTTATATGTAATATCGCAATTCATAAATACTTAACTGGGTTTATTCAATAGATGAAAAGGCTTATATTCAATAACACAAGTTGTTAATTATGTGCCCGATGACACGGAAATTAAAAGGTAATAGTAATGAAAAATAAATTATACGTACAATTTATTGATTACATTCATACTGGTGACATGCTATACATTCATTCAATTCAATGGGTAAAATTACAAAATATTTAATGGGAGCCATGGGCTTGCATTTCACTCACTAGATTTTCAATATTAGGCTTCATAGAAGTTAAAGACAGTCTCAAAGCTGGTTCTACTTGCAAACGGTTTCTGTGTTTTGTTTTTATAGCACTAAAACGTAGGGAGCATAAGAGCAAAATGAAAGCAATTAATACTAAATCGATAATACAGCCACGGTCCACCTGATAATGCGCCGCGAACCATAAGTGGTTCGCGGACTACAGGTTGGGAACCACTGTCCTAAAGGACTTACTTAATCGTTCCTTTTCTACCATGACTTGTAGAGGTTTGCCAGAGAGAGAGAGAGAGAGAGAGAGAGAGAGAGAGAGAGAGCTTTACTATCTTATCGGTAGTGTGCCTTCTGGTCTGGTTCCAGTGTAGTCCCTACAGGACGTTTATGTCAAAACACTTGATCTTACAGCTGTGGTTTATGCGGCAAGATTTTTTATAAGATATGGTTCCCAGCTCAGAAAAATACAGGATATTATATTGGTCACCATGATCTAAAAGTAATGGATACCGTCATTAGCGTAACTGCGGTCATCACCCATAATATGCTTTGATTGGATAACGTTTTCAGAGCAGCAGCTGTAGACACATGATACAGCAAATTGTTGCATTAAATGTCGAAACGTATCTTAATTGATTCAAAGGTGGTAGTAATCATCATCAGCAGGTGCCATCTTCACATCTAAGGTCGGCTACTATTGATCTGCAACGGCGTCTGTCTCTTGTATTGATGGCGCAATCTGGGACACTCTTTCCTGTCCGTCTCTTGTATTGATGGCGCAATCTGGGACACTCTTTCCTGTCCATCTCTTGTATTGATGGCGCAATCTGGGACACTCTTTCCTGTCCGTCTCTTGTATTGATGGTGCAATCTGGGACACTCTTTCCTGTCCATCTCTTGTATTGATGGTGCAATCTGGGACACTCTTTCCTGTCCATCTCTTGTATTGATGGCGCAATCTGGGACACTCTTTCCTGTCCATCTCTTGTATTGATGGCGCAATCTGGGACACTCTTTCCTGTCTGTCTCTTGTATTGATGGTGCAATCTGGGACACTCTTTCCTGTCCGTCTCTTGTATTGATGGTGCAATTTGGGACACTCTTTCCTGTCCATCTCTTATATTGATGGCGCAATCTGGGACACTCTTTCCTGTCCGTCTCTTGTATTGATGGTGCAATCTGGGACACTCTTTCCTGTCCGTCTCTTGTACTGATGGTGCAATCTGGGACACTCTTTCCTGTCCATCTCTTGTATTGATGGCGCAATCTGGGACACTCTTTCCTGTCCGTCTCTTGTATTGATGGTGCAATCTGGGACACTCTTTCCTGTCCGTCTCTTGTATTGATGGCGCAATCTGGGACACTCTTTCCTGTCCATCTCTTGTATTGATGGCGCAATCTGGGACACTCTTTCCTGTCCGTCTCTTGTATTGATGGTGCAATCTGGGACACTCTTTCCTGTCCATCTCTTGTATTGATGGTGCAATCTGGGACACTCTTTCCTGTCCATCTCTTGTATTGATGGCGCAATCTGGGACACTCTTTCCTGTCCATCTCTTGTATTGATGGCGCAATCTGGGACACTCTTTCCTGTCCGTCTCTTGTATTGATGGTGCAATCTGGGACACTCTTTCCTGTCCGTCTCTTGTATTGATGGTGCAATTTGGGACACTCTTTCCTGTCCATCTCTTATATTGATGGCGCAATCTGGGACACTCTTTCCTGTCCGTCTCTTGTATTGATGGTGCAATCTGGGACACTCTTTCCTGTCCGTCTCTTGTACTGATGGTGCAATCTGGGTCACTCTTTCCTGTCCATCTCTTGTATTGATGGCGCAATCTGGGACACTCTTTCCTGTCCGTCTCTTGTATTGATGGTGCAATCTGGGACACTCTTTCCTGTCCGTCTCTTGTATTGATGGTGCAATCTGGGACACTCTTTCCTGTCCATCTCTTGTATTGATGGCGCAATCTGGGACACTCTTTCCTGTCCGTCTCTTGTATTGATGGCGCAATCTGGGACACTCTTTCCTGTCCGTCTCTTGTATTGATGGTGCAATCTGGGACACTCTTTCCTGTCCGTCTCTTGTATTGATGGTGCAATCTGGGACACTCTTTCCTGTCCATCTCTTGTATTGATGGTGCAATCTGGGACACTCTTTCCTGTCCATCTCTTGATGTTGTTTTTCGACTTATAGCTCTGTCTGTCTCTTTCACGTTTGCCTTCAAATCTGCTTCTATTATGGTCTTCAGTAAGGTGCTATGTTATTTTACATGGCCAAACTATTTTAACTAGAACTCAGTGATGAACAGTGTGTATTTGTAGAAGGTAAACGCACAAACAATGCTGTATACAGAGAAGGAAATGTCGAAATTGTCCTCTTTTCACACAACATGCCTAAGAAAAATTCACCGAATCTTTTGGCCGAATACCATCACCAACCAAGATCTGCTTACTCGGAGCAAGCAAGAGGACATGCACACCATCATAGCTGGCAGACGCTGGAGCTGGGTTGGCCATGTCCTCAGAAGAGACACCGATGTCATCACAAGAACAGCTATGCTTTGGACCCCTGAAGGAAAACGAAAGAGAGGCCGACCAAAAACAACCTGGCGGAGGACTGTGGAGGCTGAGATGCAAAGAATGAACCAGAGTTGGGGCATTGTACGAAGGATGGCCGCCGACCGAGCAAAGTGGAATTAATTTGGTGTTGCCCTGCAAGACACCACTAGGCGTGATGGCCACTGACTGCTTTGACGGTCAGCGGCTAAGGATCAAAGAAGAAGAAGAATGCTATATATATTATAAGAACATTAATAGAAAGAGCCACAGAGATGAAGACAGATCTGTACTTGTGCTTTATAGATTACACTAAGGCATTTGACAAAGTGAAACATGAGGAAATTATCAAAATGTTAGAAAGCATCAACATTGATGGTAAAGATTTGAGGATAATAAATAACATGTACTGGAAACAAACAACAGCTGTAAGAATTAGCAGCCAAATAGGAACGCTTCAGCAAGTAAAAAAAGGGTGTCAGGCAGGGATGTGTGCTGTCACTGGATCTGTTCAATCTGTACTGTGAAAATATAATGAGTTCTTTAGAGGACATGCCAGGAATATCAATCGGCGGACATAAGATAAACAACTTGAGATACGCTGATGATACAGTCTTAATAGCAAAAAGTGAAAAGGAGCTGCAGGAAATGGTTGATACAATAGTGATAGAAAGTGAAAGTAATGGCCTTAGCCTTAATAGCAAAAAGACAGAAGTAATGGTCATCTCAAAGAAAAGGGCTTCCCCAGAATGCACTATCAAAGTAAATGGAACCGTTTTAAAACAAGTCAATAAATTCAAATACCTGGGCACATTAATAACAACGAATGGAAGATGCATCTCAGAAGTGAAGAGCAGAATAGCTCAGACAAAAGTAGCATTCTATAAAATGAAGAGTATTTTCTGCAACAATTCTTTGTCATTGGAAGTAAGAAAGAGAGTTCTTCATTGTTATATAGAACCAATCCTGACATATGGAAATGAGTCATGGACAATTAGTTAACAAATAGGGAACGCTCATGGGGCAACAGAGATGTGGTTTTGCAGAAGAATGTTAAAAATACCATGGACAGCCAAATAGAGTAATGAGGATGTCCTGATAGAGGCCAATGCGCAAAGAAAACTTATTTCATAAGTTAGAAAGAAGCAATCCACTTTTTTTTTTTTTTGGCATGTTATGAGAAGATGAAAGCTAGAATATATCGTAACAGAGATAGGGGAAGACATAGAGAGCGAATACTGGACAGTTTGACATCGTGGTGTATGGAAAGAAGTCAACAGCAGAATTGATAAATTGTACTGGAGACAGGAAGTTGTGAAGAGACATGTAACTGTCTTTTTTTCTTGTTGAGGTGATCACTGGCCCAAGACAGTATACATGTTGTTAGATGTGTAGTGCGAGCGTATGATGAATTGAGTGTGGGTGCGAATGAAAACGCGAATGTGTTTAGGCTCGTATAGATGTAGATCCTGCAACCCATACTCTCACATGCAGTAATCAAGGATGCTTTGACACTGCAGGCATGTTTCAAGACATTTATTGACGGGAACACACATAGTATCAACAGGAACAGTCAGTGTAACAAGGTCATGCTGACCTGACATCGATAGGTATACATTTGGCATTCAAAAAGGTAAACATCAGAATAGACGTGCATGGTCAATAGCAAAGTTCTTCAATAATGACAGTTCGTAGCGTCGCCCTTGGCGTCTCTGACTAAACGCGTCAGATGCCTTAGTTACCTTGACACACAGGTGCAACTTGGCACTCCCGCCAATTGCACATATCAGGCTGTAGTATAATAGCCGAAAGCACAGGCCTCGTTCTGACGTCGGCCGTGTACTTCTGTTAAATAGGTTATCATCAACCCTGCAGTAATACTTATTGTAGATAGAAGTTCCGCCAATCTGCGGCTCCCACAATATATCTTCGTCACTGGATTTCTGGACAATATAAGACTAACAGTCTTGGATGGCTACCTCGAGCACAAATATATAAGTTCTGAAATGGCGGATCCGTGAACTGCTGTTCACCCTAGGTAATCCTTTACATGTTCTGCCACCGAAAAGCGTAATAATGCATAAAGGTCGGTATTACCTGGTAAATGAATCCTCAGAACTACACAAGGAATTCTGTCGTCATCCCGACGCACAGAGATTCACTGGGGAAAACTGCCATAGCAGTTACTTCGAAGATTCTCCCCGAAAAACAATGGACTCTTGGTCCCTTCAGAAAAACAGGACCTCCCGGCTTCCCGGAAGTATATCTCACTCCCGCTTAAAAAACCTTCCCATAGGCCTACGCCGAACTGTCAACCTCTGACCCTAAAGGTCAAACACAATGAATGAATAAACAAGGGAAGACAACCCCTAATCAACCTGACATCGCAGGTAAAGACACAATTATACTTATGATACAAACATAAGCAAATAACTTGACAGATGACTCCGTCGAAAATGACAGCAACATTACTACCACCCCCCTGTAAAAAAAAAATGCAATTTTTTTTTTTTTAATATGTTCATGAGCAAGATAGCACCAGTATCACTTCTGTGCTCATGCAAACAATGAACCTAATATCAGGTACAATAGAAGAGGGTACAAATCATCTCCCAACATAGGAGAAAATATTTCCTTTAAGCCAAACAAACTAAGGGATACCATTCAAGAAACCTAAGTTGCTGGCAATACCAATCATATATCAAACATTACTAAATAATATAATCATAGCAATATACAAATGTCAATGCTATTTTAGCAACATATCACTGATGGATGGACAAAATGAAATTTGTTAAATTATCTAAACATCATCCAAATACATTTGTATTACAACATATTATGATATTAAGGACAGACCTAAGTCTGAAAATATATCAGGAAAAACTAGGACACAAGATTTAACTGGAATCATGTGGGCATCTAGACAATATGTCCGCCATCACATTATCCGAACCACGGATAGCTCGCACCGTGAAATGGAAAGGCTGAAGAGCAATAGCATAACGAGTAGATCTCGAGCTCTTCAAATCCTTACTTTGCATAGCCGTAAGAGCTTTTTGGTCGGTTTCCATAAAGAAATGCGCGCCCAGAAGGAACCTTTGTAGCTTAAGAATGGACCAAACCATAGCCAACAATTCACGGTCCAAAACCGAGTAATTCCTTTCTGCCGCATTCAGCTTCCTAGAAATATACATTACAGGATGCAGAGTTCCTGAATATTCCTGCATTAGTGCCGCTCCAATGCCAGTGGAAGAGGCATCACTACGAAGGACAAAAGTCTTATCAATCGTCGGTAGTCTTAAGATAGGATGAGATGAGAACAAATTCTTAACCTGATCCAATGAAGATTGGCATTCTTGGGACCAACGCACCATATTAGGAGAACCTTTTTTCAATAACGTTGAAAGTGGTGCCATAATGGAGGACAGATTCTCAATGAATCTTCCATAGAATTGTATCAATCCCAAGAGACTACGCACTTGCTTTTTTGTCTTCGGAACCGAGATATTTAATATCTTTGAAATGTTTTGGTCCTCTGTCTTCAACAGACCATGACCAACTCGATGACCTAGGAAGGAAATTTCACTAAACCCAACAAAAGCTTTAGAGGGTTTAGCAGTCAAACTATGCTCACGTAGAGTAGATAGCAATTCCTTCAGACCCACATAGTGTTCTTCCCAAGTATCGCTGAAAAGACAGATGTCGTCTAAATATGCAATGACATCTGCACGATCTGATAGAATTCGTCGCATCATGCGCACGAAAGTCGCTGGGGCGTTCATAAGCCCGAAAGGCATAAAATTCCATTGAAACAGACCCCTAGGTGTCGAAAAAGCAGTGAGAGGTTTGGCGTGTTCCGTCAATGGGACTTGCCAATAACCTTTCGACAAGTCTAGTTTAGTAAAGAATTTAGCTTTAGAAAGTCTAATAAGTAGATCATCTAATAACGGCATAGGTTCAGCATCGAACTTCGTAACTTGATTTAATTTGCGATAATCAACGCAAAGACGTATGTTATTGTCTTTCTTTCGAACAATAACTATCGACGAAGAATAAGCTGAAGTGGATGGTTCAATTATTTGTAGTTGAATCATTTCATCCAATTCTTTCTCGACTTGTGCTTGAAAATGAATAGGTATTGGGTATGGTCTTACTCTGATCGGATTACGATCAGTAAGTATGATGTCATGTTCTATGACATCTGTGTGTCCAGGAATGTCGGTAAGGACATCCTGATATGATTGTAACGTAGAGGATACTTGACGTTGTTCCTCAAAAGACAAGTTGGAAGAGACTGTAACGTCTCTCCACGATTCCGTTGAAGTAAGTGGAATCGCAGGAAGAGGTAAGTTCACGTCAGAAAAAATAGTTTCCTCATCCTGTATAACGGACAGGGATGAGATGTGACCATGTTGAACTGGAGAGTCGTCCGTCGCCTGGAAAATAGGCTGTAAATAGTCTGGACGTTCAATAAACTCTGTTAGCATATTTATATGGAAGGTTTTATGCCTTCCATCCACATCGACAATATAGTCGACATCAGAAATTTTCGAGACTATAGTGTATGGACCCTTCCAAGAAATGAGAAGTCTATTCTCTCTTGAGGGCAGTAAGACATATGCTTTGTCTCCAGGACAAAGTTGACGTAGGCGTCTTTTCTTATTAGCAAATCGCCTAGCTTTTTCTTTCGCAAATTCGGAAGATGAAGTTGCTAACCTGCACGATTCGATAATCTTTTCTCTAAGAGCTATAACATATTCATATGACGATTGTGTATCATCGTCAATATTATCGGAAGTTATCAAATCGTGTAACAAGGACATTGGCCCGCGCGGTTGCGCGCCAAAGACAAGTTCGAAAGGAGAAAACCCTGTATGCTCGTTGGGAACCTCTCTATAGGCAAAGAGGACTGCAGGTAAAACCCTGTCCCAATCTTCAGGATGATCCTCCGTTATCTTGCCAAGTAAGTTCTTTAGTGTCCTGTTAAGACGTTCTACCAATCCATTGGACATTGGATGATAAATACTACTGAGAGACCTTTTAATGTCTAGCGTAGCCATTACCTGAGACATAACGTCCGAAATTAACTGAGTGCCGTGATCCGACAGTATTTCTCCGGGGAATCCCAGACGAGAAAATACGAGCCAAAGAGCATCAGCGATATCGACAGTTGATATGCTCTTCAGAGGAATAGCCTCTGGCCAACGCGTGCACATGTCCACGCAAGTGAGGATAAATTGGTGTCCTCTGGCTGACTTAATTTTGAACGGACCAATGATGTCTATAGCCATTTTCTGAAACGGCCGAATCGGAATATCTGCAGCCTGAATAGGAGCAGCATGTCTCGGACCCCTAGACTTGACCTCTTGACAAATTTTGCAAGATCGGCAATAAATTCGGATGTCTTTATTCACGAATGGCCAAAAGAATGACGCAAGGACTCTAGTTTTAGTTCTGGAAAAACCCATGTGTCCCGCACACTGAGAATCGTGTGCATGCCGAAGAATTAAGGCTCTCATACACTTAGGCACAAGAATTTGCGAGTGCATAGACTTGTCCGAGTGTTGTACCATTCGTACCAATATACCATTCTTCATAGTGATATACGATTTGTGATTCGTATTTTGATTGGGATCCCCTTTCTTTGCAAGAAGGAAGTATTTCTTCAAAGAAGGATCCTCTTCTTGACGTTTAACAAACGAGTCATGGGAAATCACCAAGTGCTCGTCTTGGCTATCAACTTCATTACTATTATCAGATGAAGTTGGGGGATTAAGAGCTTGAGCTCTTGTCACCACTGCATTGACCGTTTGAATGTTTTTTTCTTCCCAACTAGAAATTTGTTGCGGGGTGCATTCCTTAACCCCATGAATACGACCGATTATAAGATCCGCAATAGGATTAGGAAGAAGACATGCATGGACATCTCCTGTGAAGAAAGGAGTGTCAATCCTAATAATAGCAGTAGGATAGCTTTCCATAGTACCACCAAATGTAACACATTTGATTGTTTTTCCAGTGGCACAGCAAGGATCTATCAGAGACTCCTTAACCCCGACGGTAGTACATCCCGAATCGAAAAGTACTGAGACTAGCCTATCATTTATTAGACCTTTATGTAAGATGAGAGATCCTCTCCCATCATGCGCAACTGTAGCAGGTAGAGCAGGAAGAGGGTGACCACAACTTAGCGTAGATACAGTTGATGAGTCAAACAATGTTAAGCATTGGGGGCATTCAGTTGCTCTCCCAAAATCGAAAGCACAACCAGTGATAGCCCTAGAGTTACCACTATCATTTACTGTATTACAGGCTCCATCAAACTCTTGTTGCGCAGAGTTTGCCTGTTGGTAAGGTCTTTTTTTGTTAAACCTAGGTCTACCTCGATTATCATTTCCCCTGTAATTATTTCGACTATCATTTCCCCTGTAATTGTTATCATATTGCCTATTGTAATCATCATTCCGGTTTGAATCCCGGTTTCTAAATTCACCATCGTCATAATCTTGACGTCGAGAATGATTACCTCGAAAATTTGAATAGTTATTATTTGGATAGCCTTTACGAAAGTGTCTCAAATTATTACCACTAAAATTACGAGAACTACCATCTTGTCTCCACTGCATAGACGAAGAACCATCATGTGTTGGATTACTCCGCTTCTGAGTGTAATTTTGATTACTTCCCCTATTCCAATTTTGTTGAGCACCCTGAAATTTTTTTCTGAAATTAGGGCCATATGGTGTTGCCGAAGCAGCTGGCAACCCTTCTTTCACTTTAGAATTGCTAACTGTAGCATGGGGATGTGCTGTGGCATACTGACAACAGTATTCCTCCATTTCTTTTAAGTTTTTAGGCTTACGCTCATGAAGGAATGCAAGAAAAGAATCATTAACAGATGACAAAACCTTATCTCGCAATAATAAGTCCATTAGACCTTCATATGTTTTCTCAATCTGAGACAACTCAACCCATCGTGTAAATGTACGACGTATCTTTGTAACAAAATCAGAGAAATCTACTCCATTTTCTGGCAACATTGTCCTAAAACGAAGACGATAGTCTTCTTGTTTTAATTGGTATTTTTTTAGTAATGCTGCCCTGACAACATCATAATTAGTCCTCTCATGTTCGTCTATTGTCATAAGAGTAGTCACTGTGTCACCTGTAAAAAATGGCATCAGTTGTTCAACATATTTTTCCTTTTTTATGTTATGCGTATCGCACAAAAATTGGAATCTATCTAGATAATCTGCTACGTCATCCTTTAAAGGATTGAAATGAGGCAATTTAATCCTACTAACAAACTCCTTTGTCGTACTCGAAGTTGTTTGCTGAGCACCCGTACTCGCCAATTTCAATTTCTCTAACTCCAAAATTGCGAGTTTTTCATCAAGTTCCATCTTCTGTTTTCTTTCCTCATGTTCCATTTTTCTAATTTCAGCCTCAGCAGCAGCTTGAAGTTTTTTTTCCTCTGCAGCAGCTTGAGCTTGAATTTTTTTGTCTTCCATTTCCATCTGGAATTTTCTTTCATCAGCTTAAGCTTTTCTCTCCTCAGCCTCTCTTTGATACCTTCTTTCTTCAAGTTCTAATCTTCTATTCTCAGCTTCTAGCTTCTTTAGTTCAGCTTCTGCTTTCAATTTAATTTCCTCTTTTTGTTTCTTTTCTTCTGACTTTAATGCAATGGCGAATTGAGCAGATGAATATTCTTCCAATTCTTTACCAGACTTACCAAGGGTCAACCCTTGCTGGATGAAGAAATCCAATGTAGACATTCTGTCTAATGAGATCAGAAACCTGAAAAAAATTAAATAAATTACCTTATCCCACTTCAATGGGAGACAAGTCTGAAATGCTAGACTTGTATACTCACTTCACTTTATTTTACTGTCTTAGTCTTAGACAAAGACTTTGTATGTTCCTCTTGTTTATAATGTACCCAAAAAATCACTTGAGTACCTGTGGAAAAAAAAAATCCCTTATATCCCACTCACTATGGGCACAAGTCTTTTTTATAAAGAACTTGAATATGTATTTACCTTGTCTCAATCTTTGTAGATAACAAGTCTTTTATCAAAGAACTTGTATAAATATCTTATATAATATTATTTAACAAACTCTATATGAAGAGTCTACCTTATCAATAATATCAAAACATGACCAAGTATGTGTATGTAGACTGTGCATGACAGTAATGTAGTACAACCAAAAAAAAAATACAAAGACAAAAATACAAAACAATACAAATGGCAACACTGTTTTAACCAAAAATGTGTAGAGAAATACACAAGAAAGGAGAGACCTACAGAATACAAACAAAACAAATCGACAATCAAAACTGAAAAACAGACAAAATATTACAAAAACAACGTTAAGTACAATTACATCACAGCTAACATCAATAGCGACCAATTGTCACTAGCAAATTTCCAAATTAAGAAAATTTGCACCTACAGACCGCTTACAGTAAGCCTCGATCAAGTGGCATATTTACCGTAAGACCCACCAACCGAAAAACCCGCAGAAAAATACACAAAAACAGTAGAAGTGACATAAACATATAGCAATCAATTTCAATGTGTTGCAGAACAAGTTCAGTCACAGCTGAAACTAAAATAAATTTCTTGCTCCTTGCGAACACAGAAACGAAATGTCAAACGCGCACTGAACGTCAAATCCACTGTAACATAAAGTGGTATTCACGAACCAAAGTTACTATGACCTTCTCAAATTAGGGCTTGCACATTGAATGTTTACAATTTCACGTACTGTTTACAGACACTTGACCTCCAACAATGTAGCTTGAATGCTCTGACCTAGAAAAGTCTGTTGTTGAATGAAACGTGTAACAACCCGCAGTACTGTTTACAATAGGAACCCGCCTTCTATGCAGTTATGGTCCACGTAGCAAATGCCTAGTAGTTCACTTCAGTACTTGTCTTGTTATGCTTTATGTAGCATTATAATATAAATGCTCGTACTGTTTATTTGTGTCAACCGTTGATGACCTATATCTGTCCTGTTGTAGCCAAAACTTGCAAGTGTAGAATTAGCGCTGTGTGTTACGGCTGTCGCGTGTGTAGCTTAGACCCACAGATCAGAAGTGTAATGTGTACTTGTCCTTCTTGTAACTTTCTCGACAAAACTGGAGACATCATACATGTAACAGCCAACCAGGAATGTAAATTTCTGGATCCATAAATGTCAACAATAATGTCAAATGCTCGCTCTGTTCTTTTTAAACCCACAGATCTGGTCCATCAGAAATGTAAGTTTCTAGGCCACATTGGCGACAAGAAATGTATCATAAGAGCCCACGTAACTGGTCCACCAGAAATGTAACTGTCTTTTTTTTCTTGTTGAGGTGATCACTGGCCCAAGACAGTATACATGTTGTTAGATGTGTAGTGCGAGCGTATGATGAATTGAGTGTGGGTGCGAATGAAGACGCGAATGTGTTTAGGCTCGTATAGATGTAGATCCTGCAACCCATACTCTCACATGCAGTAATCAAGGATGCTTTGACACTGCAGGCATGTTTCAAGACATTTATTGACGGGAACACACATAATATCAACAGGAACAGTCAGTGTAACAAGGTCATGCTGACCTGACATCGATAGGTATACATTTGGCATTCAAAAAGGTAAACATCAGAATAGACGTGCATGGTCAATAGCAAAGTTCTTCAATAATGACAGTTCGTAGCGTCGCCCTTGGCGTCTCTGACTAAACGCGTCAGATGCCTTAGTTACCTTGACACACAGGTGCAACTTGGCACTCCCGCCAATTGCACATATCAGGCTGTAGTATAATAGCCGAAAGCACAGGCCTCGTCCTGACGTCGGCCGTGTACTTCTGTTAAATAGGTTATCATCAACCCTGCAGTAATACTTATTGTAGATAGAAGTTCCGCCAATCTGCGGCTCCCACAATATATCTTCGTCACTGGATTTCTGGACAATATAAGACTAACAGTCTTGGATGGCTACCTCGAGCACAAATATATAAGTTCTGAAATGGCGGATCAGTGAGCTGCTGTTCACCCTAGGTAATCCTTTACATGTTCTGCCACCGAAAAGCGTAATAATGCATAAAGGTCGGTATTACCTGGTAAATGAATCCTCAGAACTACACAAGGAATTCTGTCGTCATCCCGACGCACAGAGATTCACGGGGAAAACTGCCATAGCAGTTACTTCGAAGATTCTCCCCGAAAAACAATGGACTCTTGGTCCCTTCAGAAAAACAGGACCTCCCGGCTTCCCGGAAGTATATCTCACTCCCGCTTAAAAAACCTTCCCATAGGCCTACGCCGAACTGTCAACCTCTGACCCTAAAGGTCAAACACAATGAATGAATAAACAAGGGAAGACAACCCCTAATCAACCTGACATCGCAGGTAAAGACACAATTATACTTATGATACAAACATAAGCAAATAACTTGACAGATGACTCCGTCGAAAATGACAGCAACAGACATAATAGCAAATTATTTTTTATTTCAACTGTTTGCTGAGTTGCGTGGGTAAATAAAACTTTCCCATTAATGATCATGCTGTTAGCGTGAGTATTTTCTTCATATTGTTGAATCAACAATCAAACTTTCAGTAGGCACTGTTGTAATCGGGTCTGTGCGGAAGGGACAGTTAACTTGACCCCTATCAAACGAAAAACTGCCTACTGTTTATGGTAGTGATACTAACCCTATACGATCAACAAATGAGGTAATCAGAGAAGTGTAGGGATAGGAGACAATCATCCCATCCATCACCAACGGTCAGACATTTATATCGGGGACGACATGAGGACCCTCAAGGTTTATTTGTTATCATATATATAGAACGAACGCACGTACTGATAAATCTACGGACACCCCCACAGACCTTAGTGCGCTTAGGTGTGGAACGGAATCGCGCTTAGGGTAGATACGAGATAAAATTACATGGAGATGGGGTTATAACAAATGCGGAAGACGTATCCGTACAGGCAGTTAGGGAGCGGGATGGGGGATTGACGCCCATGTGGCTTGCATACCGTATGTGATGGTTCTGCTCTGGGGACTGTAAACTTCATACCTAGCAAGTAACGCTACAGGCTGTAGGCGCATTATTCAGCGTACGACTGTTGCGTTTATAACAACCGTCGTGTTTAAGAGGGGTAAGTCATCATGTTGAACGTATCCCCTTTTTCCAGAACTTTTGTCTTCCATTACAGCTAGCCTTGAACGCCATCACGATTCAGGGGCCAAGTCGGACCTGCAATCAGCCAAAGGTAATACTCACTTTTAATCTTCCCTTTGATCACATCATTTTTTTAATCAATCACATCAAGAATGGTTTCTCATTTTATATTTGTTGCATCATAATGCCAGTTATCACGTTTAGGGTGTGGAATCTCACAGTGAAATATGCTATTTTGATATATAATGTTGCAGGATATCGATACAAATAAAAAACCGGGATTAACTTACACCATGATAGTTAGCTATGCATAACCAACGTGGGTGTTTAATGGATAATCAAGGAATGTTATATGCGGGGGAGTTGGGTGTCTGGCTTGGTGAGTATGTCGTTCAATCGTTTGCTGAGGTTTACCGCGACCATGCCTTAGGGTGAGTAGACCGAAGGGTTAGCATCATAATACAATACTGTTTCAACCTGAAACACAGCCACCACAGTGATCGTTTCTTAGCTCGTACAACAGTGGTAAGGAGGAAATCTAGGAGTGTGGGTGGAGACTGGGCCCCATCCAAAGGGTGTTCACAGGACGCTCCAAACAACAATTCTGCCTTAACACAAATCATTAGGTAGGACTTTGCCATGCATTATGGGTCCTGGGGCAGGCCCAGCGGGGGGGTGTTCAAACAATGGAAGAGGCCTGACCAATTTGCAGTTAAATCTTTCAATTCTGGCCGACGTACGGAGACTAGCGTTCCGGTTTTTTTTTTTAAAAGCAAAGCCTTCTCGTGAACGAAAAGTATGGTCGGGCAAATGTTAAAATATTATGCTGACATCCGAAAATGTGGACCTCCAAAATACAGTTTGTCACAAGGCTTTCCAATGAAAGCTGTGGTTAACCCTTGACTGGCACATATAAACACATCTTAACAATCCGTTGGCGACCAAAATCTCATTACACGCCCCTGAGACAATATATCGATATCACGATCCGTGCCATAAATAACACATTCTTCACACGGGAACACAACATGGCACCGTCCTCGTCAAGGCTGTTTAAACCTTTTATCCAATCGCAAGGGAAACTGACCGCTCGGCTGCGCATGGGCAGACGATACATACGTCACGTTAATAAATTTATAGCTAATGCAGACAACAGGCTGTACTTTCCAGTAAAGGATTCTTGCCATACGCCTGTGCGCAAAAGCCGCGTACACAACAACCAACCCCTCCTCTCGGGGGAAGGAAAAAAAATTACGTGTTTTTTTTTTTTCAAACATTCCCCCGAATGAAAGAACGGCCAAAAATAAGTACATCATAATGAAAAAATCGTCAAACCGTTTTTAGAACACTTAAATTCTCAAAGTCAGCAGTCCCGAAGGGTTCAAAATCTACTGGAAATATTAATGAAAGTGCAATGAAAAAGACTGTCATTCAGTCAAATACATTATCAGTAAAGACTAAAGAATATGAGAGGCAGAAACAAAGACAATGTGTAAACTAATTAATGCAATAAAGAAAAGATCATCTTGTAATGTATTATGTTTAAAGTAATGTTGATATCACTATAGCATAAGAGAATTGTTACATAAAGAGAAATCAACAATAATAAAACATGCGAAATATAAGTTAGGGGTTATGTCTTTTATGGAACATTAAAAAGGAAAAAAAAAAAAAAAAAATAAAAAAAAATTACAAAAAGTTTACACCGATTTATACATCATGTAGTTTTCATACTGATCTATTGGTAAATATGTTAATGTACTGTTTGTTTCCCAATTGGCAAAAAAATATGTCTTTCACATGTGCTTAATAGCACTTGAAGTTAGAGTTCTTAGTTATCCATTTGACAAGAATAGTGAATGTCGATTGTTACTAAGCAACAAAATGTTCAGGGTCTCTCACAGTATGAAGGTAGTCGAATAATGTCCAAGCATCTCCAATGTGTAAATGAGTGGATCAGCAACGTAAATACTTTTGAAAGTTGTACGCAGCAGTACTGAATGACAACCCATGGCGCTTATATTGGATCACATAATAATGGTGTTAATTTAGTATCGTCTTTAAAGTCTTGGTTGAGGGCCAGCGGGCAGTAGAGTGGGGTGAAAATTCAAGCTCTAAACACCATTTCTC